>JAODJU010000062.1:1368593-1380144 GCA_026776725.1 Gnathonemus echidnorhynchus | reverse complement strand
CCCTCTTGTCTTTCAGACACTCCTGTGTTTTTCCCGTCTTTCCATGGTGATTCGTACCTGGAGCTGCCCCCCCTCTCATCACTCCTTCGGCAGGATGGGGCCCCTTCCGTGGAGGGTGGGGTAAACGCAGTGACACTGTACCTCACGCTGAAGAGTGCGTCTCCACACGGCACCTTGCTCTTCAGTGCGTATCGCCCCTGTCGCCCGCTACAATGCCGCCTACCTTGTTTTAGAGCACCCTCTGTTAAGGCTCGGAAAACGCATGCAGACACCCAGCCCCAACCCCCCCGCCCCAGCTCATTCTCCTCAAATGAAAAGACCTTAACTCATTTCGTCTTGTAACGCAGGCCTAGGGGGGATGTGGGGCGGAGCACTGGGGGCGGAGCACTGGGGGTGGACCACTGGGGGCGGAGCACTGGGGGCGGAGCACTGGGGGCGTTCCCTGCGATCAACAGTGCTCCATAAACAGCATGCCACTGTCAGACTGTCAGATACGCCCTTTTACTGCTGCACATCTGAACTGAGACACTGCGTACAAAACATTACACGGGAAGTGCTGTGCGTTTTTTTTCTCTGCCTATAGTTTGCGTAGTGTCTGCGTATAGTCTGCGTATATTTGCATAGTGTCTGTGTATATTCTGTGTATGGTCTGCGTATAGTCTGCGTAGTGTCTGCGTATAGTCTGCGTAGCGTCTGCGTATAGTCTGCATATAGTCTGCGTAGCGTCTGTGTATAGTCTGCATATAGTCTGCGTAGTGTCTGCGTATAGTCTGCATAGTGTCTGCAAAGTGTCTGCGTATAGTCTGTGTAGTGTTTGCACGCGCCCACACACGCACGCGCTCACTTCCTGATTATGATTCAGGATTATCGCTGCATGTAACACATTTCCACAGCAAAGTGACCCCCCTCCCATTATCTCACACACTTACATCTTGACATCCCAGCAGAATTTTTCTTCACTGTACCTGTATACTCTCCCCCCCACCCCCCAACATTCACAGCTGAGTCTAGTATTTAAATATCTCCAACGTGACACGAGGACAGCAGCTGTGCCGGGTGACGGTGACCGCGGCCGGTGTGATGCAGGTGTAAGAGCCCATTATCCAGCAGCGGCCATGTGTGACGGCTCAGTACTCACATTTAAAAAGTCACATCACAGGCGAATACACATCTCTGCCGTTTCCCTAAGTTTAAGGAAATTAGCAGTAAGGTGTCAGTAAAGCAAACTGGGGTGTCTGTGTGTGTGTGTGTGTGTGTGTTTGTGTGTCTGTGTGTGTGTGTCTGTGTGTATCTGTGTGTGTCTGTGTGTGTGTGTCTCTGTGTGTCTGTGTGTGCGTGTCTGTGTGTGCGTGTGTGTGTGTCTGTGTGTGTGTGTGTCTGTGTGTATCTGTGTGTGTCTGTGTGTCTCTGTGTGTCTGTGTGTATCTGTGTGTGTCTGTGTGTGCACATGTGCTTGTCCGCATTCACCTTTCAGTGCTACCTGCCCCTCCCCTCCTGGGTAAAATTGCCCCCTCCCCCACTGCACGCAGATGCTCTCTTAGGTTGGGGTCAGGGTGGCTCTCTCTGTTTACTCTGTTTGCCTCATTTCAATGCTGCAAACCCACAGATTCCAGGGGAAGCTTACAGTCGCTGTTTTTCATCTTAATTTAAGGAAAGTTCTGGCTTTTTCTTTTTTTTCATCAGTCACATGTTTGATATTCATTTATTAATAATAAGCTGGCTGAATGCACACCAGTTATACCACCACCATCATCATCATGGCATCCATCTCCAGCTACACCCATTATTAGAGCTGCCGTCCACTTTAACTCAGTCTGCAATGACCAAACACGTAATGTTTCCATAAATCCGGAACATTCCACTATGGCTGTGCTAAATTCTGTGACACAAAGGTGGCCCATAACCGCAATGCTTTGCGTCTTTATATGACGCCTCTTCTGGTTTCATCACCCGATTACCAGCATGCAGCCTCTTTAATACCATTAATCTCGCTTCTCGTTGCCGTCACCATACGATCCATCATAAACCCAACGGGGTCCAATTTAGCGTCCCGCCCAGGGCCGCTCTCCCACACACGGCAAGCTGGTGAAGTTCCAGCCAATCCTGCTCCCAGTCACTGTGATGTCGGGGCTTCCCATGTGAACCCTAGATTGAAGGGTACTTTATTTTCCTGCTCTAGGGTCTGCGAGGAGCAGCCAAGGTAATCTGTCTCCAGCAGCTCTGTTGGGGGGGGGTCAGATGGCCTACATAACGTAGCTTTCAGGTAAAATGGGTCCCGTCTTCCCCCGTCAGCCTGGATGGCCGGGATTTGGCTCTTTCTTCTGAACCTCCCTCTGTTCCTCTCATTATCTGAAAGCATGTGAACCTCATAGGAATGAAATGAGCCCGTCACGTGTCCTGGCAGTACCAGTACACACCTCCTGCCGCTAGAAGTTATAGCAGCCATTACACTCCAGTAACTGGTCGGCAGACCTTCGTTTTTATTTTTTTACTTTGGCCCAGTGTGTTTTCTGATTTTCTTGTTTTTCTCAAAAAAAAAAATCAAGTTTTTTTTTTTTTTTTCTGGCCAAACCCAAGCATCATTCTAAAAGACACTCATCTCTGAAACGTAATTTTAGTCATGGCGATAGGATTGCTGGGAGCCAATTGCCGGGTCATCATCTGCTGGGCGTGTCTGACACTCTTCCTAACCCACTTTGATGGTGTGGTTTATCGTAAATAAGCAGCAGAACAGTCAGCTCAAGACATAAAATATAATGGCGCTTAGCGTCTGTCCACATTTCTTCCATCTGTCCACTTTTGCGCGCGTGGTCTTGCCGTCAGCCGCAATTGCGCGGTAATCGCATCGTAAACACTTCAGCAGCCGGGCCCGCCTTCACGCTCAAATTGCCCGTTAGCAGCCCCTCAGTCACGGTGACAGCGCGGTGGGTTCACCCCCGGCCATGGTGATGGAGCGTGTCCGTTACTCCGCCTGCCAGGCCCCGCCCCGTCCTGCCAGGCTGCTATGGTAACCAACCCAGCGGACGCTGACGTCGGCCTTGTTGCTGGAAGGACCACCGCGGGGTCTGCTGGTCACACCGTGAAGAGCGATTTCACTCTGATTAGACTAAACACTAATTAGCACGGGGTTAACGAGCTACAGAGCAGTCGTTCATTTTCTGTTTCCATTCGTAAACCATTCCAGCTTTGTTTAACGATGTCGCTGCAGCTGTAGGCTGATATCCGCAAGTCATTCTTTGATGTCTCATCTGTGTTTCTGTGCTTTTTGTTATTATTTAATTTGACTATTGAATCTGAATATAACACTTTGATATAGTTGGTGGCAGAAGCCAAGTACAGCACCGTCTGTTGCCCTTAAATGATGAAATTTCTCTTTATGAAAATGGCGTCATGATGATTTTTATGCACCGTGTTCTTTACCATGGTACTTTTATTGCTCAATCAGCAGAGCGAAAGGCCCGTATGCTCTGTCGGACCTCTCTACGGGTGCTGAAGTGCCTTTGAGGACCACACCGATACACCTTCCCAACCAAGGTTGTCAGATTCAGGCACTTCAAGGGCTACATCAGCTCGCTCACACCCCTGAAGAAGTCCACTGTGACTGCTGTCACTGCAGGAGGGGGGTGCTGGACACTTTAATCTCCCCCGTCACCCGCCTGTCCACCCGGTGACGGATCGGTTCTGCTTCCTCCCACAGACGGTTGCTCTCTGGATGCTATGATGTCCCCCCCCCTCCCTCTCCCCATTTGCATATATATGAAAACATGCCTGTTTATTTATGTGTCTATCAGTATGTATCCTGCATATGTGCAGTGCACCCCCCAGGGATAAGTGGGCTAATTTCCTTTAAATATCCTCAGGAATTCCCTCACGCTTACCCCCCCCCCCCCTGTTTCCCCTGTTAGGCTGTTTCCCCTGGCTGTTCCCACTAATGCGATTCCCGCTACACACCCAGGTAAAGTGGAAATCCAGAGGCGCCGTTTGGGACGTGGTCTGTTTCTGGGGGACACAGGAGGAGGCTGTTTACCTTGCTGGTCATCGTTCTGTTGTGATGGTGCAGCTCACAGTGCAGACTGATCGGCCCTCCCCAGCGAAGAAGTGGTCAACAAGAGAATCACTTGGATGGATAGTCACCACAGCACCACTGATAACGAGGCGGCCACAGGCATCCGGCTCGCGGGGACGGTCCTGACAGAATGGGGCCCCTCTTTGCATGAGAAGTCTCTCCTGCATTTTCATTTAGGGCTGCTCACTGATTGTTCACAGGATGTTAGGAGCGCTGCACCACCGCTGACCTACCAGTAGGATGCAAACAGGCTTCCAGGAAGTCACTGAGCTCAGAGATGACCCCAAACCTAAAACAATGAATGTGCTGAATTCATACTGACATTCAGCAATGGTGTTTACCACCACTTAAGCTACACATTTGCAAGGACGCCCTCTGTTGGCCCTCTGTTGGCCACAGATAGTCACTACACTAAATTTTGAAAGAAAGATGTTCCTTATTTAGGACCAGCTAGCTAGCTACTATATTCTGACTGTACTGGCTAGATATTTATTTAGTTAGCCCCTGGGGGGGGTGTGCAGGGGCCCCAAAGTGATTTTTGACTGAGGCCCCAGAAATGACAAACCCTAACCCCGCACACATACTTTGGGAACATCAAGCACTCGCTTTGATGACCAAGGTAGTTGATGACAACAAAATGTCATTCACATCATATTCTTTCAACATGCACATGAAAATGATCGCCATTCTGCTTACCATTGCTATTCAGGCCCTAGGTCATCCTTCTTGAATAGTTCTTGACGTTTGCCACTCTGTTTTTGCCAAGCTATGATGGTAATTTTTGGGTAGTAGGGTTTTTTTTAATCTTTGTGTTCTGCACAGCGTAGGGTGATGAATGTTCTTTGCTGGTTCTCTCTGCCATCTTAAAGGTACGGTTGCTGTTCGTACATTTAGCGGTAACATTGCGTATTTTTCTCTCCTGCAGCAACGTGATCACTTATCACAGCGACACTTTGGACTGTTAAATGAGTAACAGACCTTCTGGGATTTCAGAAAGGAGATGGCATTCCATGCTGCCAGATTAGGAAGGCAGCGTGTTTACAACAGGGCACTGCAGGAACATTCATTCACCAGCAAATGTCACCCTTTGATAAAGAGTTTAATAAAGGGCAACATTATGTGGAAACGCTAACCAGTTACCCACAATGCACTTCCCCCTCAGTGAGCACGGCCCCTGGCCCCCACTTCCTGTCCTTTATCTCCAAAGTGTATGTTTGATTCGGTGGCAGCAATCTCAATGTGCGGTTACTGAATAATTTATTTAGCCACAGCAAGGAAAGGCAAAGCATTGTGACAAGGACAGGTGCTCCCTGCACCAATTAAAACGGCGATTAAGCACCATGGAGATTCATCACGCCTAATCAGTTAGCAGCCGGGCCTGACACAGATCCGAGTAGCCTACGTACCGTCCAGCCTGCCATTGGGGGTGTCCCTGAAATGCAAACTCCACTCACACTCATAAATAATCTCTGTGGAATTGGCTCATCAGCTGGGGGGGTGGCTTAGGTGACAGGTACATGGAAAAGGACGCCTCGTCCCTCAGGCCTCAGGCGATCTGCCCATGGGGACAGCGAGAAGGGGGCTGCCCTCCGTCTACCTCGCGCCTCCCGTCCGCAGAAAACATGGTGTTATTCATTAGAACAACAATTAATTAGCTTGCCCTCCCAGGTGATGCATGTAGACACAGAAGGACAGAAAGCAGCACGTGTGCTGTTAGCGCGTGTCTTTGCAGGCTGGTAGCTGGCCCTGTTTTTCTAGATCTTTGCCTCCTGCCTGCCTCATGGATCCACAAACATCTGACTCCAGAAGGAAGTGGTTGTCGTTTCGTGACCCAGTTCTCCAGATTGCAGCTGGGTCATCTAATCTGCATCTGCAGCATCCATGTGGAAAGAGTGAAAAATTAAATAAAGAGCTCACAAGTGGTTTCTGGCCCCAGCTGAGGTGTGAGCTTAGGACCCTTGCTCACATGACCCATGTTCACGTTGGCATCTGAAGTGACAGGAAGGGGACTGGCTCAGCCTGTGAGAGCCTGACCAAACTGGGATCCGGGCCGTGTGACCCGGTGAGCTGCTCGTACTTCAGCCCACAGCGTGGCTGTCTATCCCTCACAGGTCAGGAGCGAGGTGCTGGCCAGCGCTTCCTCCACATTTTCCTCGTGGATGGCAGAGCCACGCTGAGGCTGCGGTGCAGCAGGACGCTGCTGCTGACCCGGGTGGCGGCTGGACGCGTCTCCGGGGGCCGCCTCACGCCCGTCGTGGTTCGGTGAGTAACCCGGCTCAGGGTGACCAGGCGGGCGGCAGGACGCGTCTCCGGGGGCCGCCTCACGCCCGTCGTGGTTCGGTGAGTAACCCGGCTCAGGGTGACCAGGCGGGTGGTGGCCTTTGTAATAACATAATTCAGATGTTACTGCAACGTTTAGCCACATAAAACACACAGCTGCTTTATCACACCATAACACATTATTATATAATAATATAGTGTCATATATTTATATTATATAACTGCAAACACATTATTATTGTTGCATGAGGTTATTCATGCTGTGTAGGTGTAATGTGTGTGTGTGTGTGTGTGTGTGTGTGTGTGTGTATATATATACACATAATAAACAAATTTTTGTTATACAATGAACACATTATTATATTAATACACCATGTTCATTAAAACTTTCAAACTGTCTTACTTACGAGTTTGCGCACCAAAACTGTATATTCCAGAAAGTATTTAATTTTTATGCTTTTTAAATATGTACAGTGAGCACAAATAAGTAAATCTCTTATTTGTGTTATAGTGCCGTGCTTCTCTCACTCTGTCTGTGTGTTACACTGTGGTCTTGGGAAGCATCACGCCTGTACATGGATGCCATCACCATAAAGCCCACTTTACTTGATATATCTACGCCCGACTGTCCCCACCTGCTCAGCATATATGCTCACCATGGGTAGTCCCATTTTGACAGTGTGACAACAGCATCGCTGACCGTGACCGTGACCATGACTGTGACTACGACCGTGACCGTGACCGTGATCATGACTGCGACTATGACTATGAGCGCCAGATGCAGATTCCTAAGCTAAGTTACCATTTTTCGTATGATACTCACTTCTCCTGGTGTCATTGCTCATTAGACAGTTTCACCTTGATAGCACTGTATGTCTGCCCAGTGACCCCACCGTAACAGCAGACTCACTGCGAAATTCACTGCGCTTCTTTAGGCTGCACTCGACACACACGGACCCTCGGCTGCCGTTTACACTCATGGTTGACTAGTTTTCTGGCCCTTCGGCCATTTCAGTTGCATTGTTAGATGTACATAAACTTGTGTAAGAATTTTATTGTGCATTTTCATAAACTTTGCAGTCTATCAGAGTTGTATTCATTCAGTTTCTTTCTCAGCTTAAGGCAATATTTTTGTCAGTTTTTTTTCCATATCTTTGAAAACATTGAAACCCTTCTCTGGTTGGCCGTATGGATGGATGGGTGAATGATGAAGGCATGGCTGTATTTCTCATGCTCTGGAAGCAGCCTTTTGCAGCTATGTAAAGCTGGAATTTCTGCATTGCACCTGTCTGCCATTTCACGTGATGAATTCCACAGCAATGACAGCATCACTTGAGTAACAGTTTCTGAGTATCACCCTTGAGGCTAACTAGTTAACATCTGATCTTAGAGCATCCACCTTGGTCATAAATTTAGAAATGTTCTTCGGTGGGGGGGGGCATCATTTTTCACATGTGTCAGGAGAAAATGAGCTTGTTGTCAGGGGCCCCCAGAGGAGGTGCTGCCTGTCTCGTGAATTTCTCCAAAGAGCTAAATGGAAGCTAACCCAAGTGACATCTGTTAAATAACAGGCCCTCCCCATTAGAGCTGAGGCCTGGGGGGCCTCCTGACTGAGGTTGGCACGGCCCTGGGGGGTTCGGCCTGGCCTGACCGTGGCCTACAACATGGTGGCCAGCGAGGAACATTCTGTAGCTGGGGAGGGACAGGTCATTCCAACATGGAGATGCGGGCGTTAGGCTGCCGCAGCCTTTGCCTCCCTCAGCCAACAGCAGTCAGTCCATTATTTTTCCCATTATTTGTTGGTCTACTTTCTGTCTAAAATGATGAATCTATTGGCCACATAAAGTGTCCCAGGGCTCGGGGAGAGAAGGCTGCGGCAGAACGACCCCCAGGACCGCGTCCAAGAGCTTTGATTTGGCCCGAGTTTTTGACTTTCATTTTTACTTCCCGCTTTGTAATGTCAAACAGGCTCCAAGGACCACTTACTTATCATAATTAACAGATGAGCGCGGATGTGTAGGAGCAGAGTGGCCGTGCGGGGGGTGATAGAGAGGGCAGGGCCGCCACTCAGAATTCCAGGGACAGAATTCCCTGGTGTGGGACAAAATGAAGAGCAACCAGGGGCAGATTAACTAAGTAATCAGAGTGTGTGGGGTCGACACGGGCCTGTGTTTTCACTGTGACGCCCCTCTCGCAAGCCAGGCTGCCGGTGACACGGTGACGACTGTTCCCCCCCCTGTGTTCTCCACCTGGTGAATGGGCGCATGGAGGGTGACACTACAGGCAGAGTATTTAAATAAGTAGAGCGGGTCGGGTGGCGCCCCCCGCAGGCTGGTCTGGGTACACGGCACTGGCCACTCAGCCTTAGCAGTGCAGATGTTAACAGCCACTGGATGGCGGCTCCTCTGGTGTGCAGTATCTGTAAAGGCCCTGGATCACAAGCCCTGCAGAGACCCTGTGTGCATTACATGACAGGAGGCACCTGAGAAATGGCTTTAAATGGTTTATTTTGCCATTTCATGGGGGTTGGTTGGGGCCTTTGGGGTTTGTGCACCAAACATCTAGGGAAATTATACCTTTCTGCCTGATATATTAAAAAAACACAATATTCTGTAATCTGAAAGCAGGGGCGTACTGTAGGCTGTAGATAAGTGATTGAAATTAAAGATGTGCATTAATTTGTGATATTACTAAAAGTTATAGGACTTTGAGGGCACATAATTAGCCATGCCGCCTATTTTGGTGGTTTGTTCCTCTGTATCTACGGCGCCCCCATTGTCGGCCTGGGACTCGTTATAAATGATTCCCAAAAATGACTCCCATCCGTCGAATGATTGCCACAAAAGCCAGGGTCTGAGTCACAGACGCTGCTCGGTTAAGATCCCTCAGCGACGGGAAACATTAAGATGTTATCTCTCTTTCACTGCCAAATTCCCAGTCTGCCTCTTCCCCACTACCTCCGCTCGTCTAATGAGGTAATTAGCAGGCCCTGCCTTTCAGCTCCGACTGCCGTCGCGCGAGTGTTCCGCTGCAAAAGGGATGTAAGACCCACGAACACACGGCGGATCAATCACGCGCACGAATGCAAAGCTGTCACTGTCGCAAGGGTAAGGCACCTCCTATTGGAGCGTCCTGTGACAAGACGTCAGGACTCATATCAGGCCAGTATGGCCCTCAGTCCCCACCTCCCCCCCCCCTTGGAGGGACCAGAATAACAGTAACAAACTTTCCCCAGATAGATATCATCAAGCTGCTCACTTGTGGTAGATTGTGATGGTGTTTTTAGCGAAACGCCCTTTTGTTAACTGCTGAGCGCCAAGCTCAACGTGGTCGGTGCCTGAAATAAACACCACGCTCCATCTCCTGCTTCGAGAATGGCCGCCTCATTGTCGCCACGGCGACCTGCTTCAAACTGTCGCTTTGCCTGCTGGGTTTTTACTTAGAGATCCAGAGGAAATATGCAGGGTGATACAGTATTGGGGGGTCGGCTTCCCTCCCTGGCGGTGAAAGAATTTATAAAGAGAAATAAAAAAGAAAGAGTGGGACCATAGAGCTTCGGCCATGTGATTTATTACTTTCATTTAGAAAATGGGATTGTAAACTTGCTCATTTCGCCGCCCTGTAGGCCAGGCAGAGAGCCACTCCGTAATTACATAACAAGAAGTGCAGCAGAGGAGAGGTGTCAGATGGAAATTGGTTTGAATTGGCAGCCGCCCCAGTCTTGAAGACCATCCCATCATCCTGTCGTAACAGCCATCCTTCACAGTGAAATGTTAGCGCATGTTTTTGAATGTGTGGGCCTGCTATGGGGCTTTTGAAGGAAAGACTCCCCCAGACTGGGGTTGAATCTCCCCCGGACAGAGAGGGAGGGTTATCAGTGAGAAGGAGATTCGGGGGAATCAGCAGGTTCTTAGTTTGGCCCTAAGGACCACAGGAAGCCCTGGATCAGTGCGGCACATGTGGACTCTGCACCTGCCAGCGTCCGCATGTTGACGTGGGACTCCCTGCAAGTTCTGCTCAGTCTGGAAAGGGCTTGTTGTCCAGTCAGGCCCAGAAATGCAGGAGTTGCTGGCATCTGTCACCGGGAATTCGTCATTCCTCATTTGGTTCTGTTGCCTTACCCGTCAGGCCCGGTGGATGGGCTTTCCCCTGACAGTCTCGTCCGGAATACACAGGGAATGTGCTGACTGAGCTTCAGATGGGTGATGGGTGATGGGTGGACTGATCCTGCGACTGACTGATGCAAACGAGCAGGGTGGCAAACGTCTTTCCCATTCTGTGAAAAAACAGGCCTTTGTTTGCGTGGATAAACCGATGGACCTTCACTGCCGTCAAACCCCATCGTTATGCAGGTTATGAGAACCACAGGTAGGAGAGATTAAGCTTCTGCACATGAGCAGGAGCTGCGTGCCACAGTTTGATGGATGAAGCTGTCTGATTGTGTGATTCTTCTGGCCAGAAGGTTCCTCAGTGTTTGTTTGGAGAAGCTCACAGGTGCCTCAACTGTCAGGAGGAGAGACTGTGCTTCTGTGTCCGTGCTGCCCTGCAGCCTCTGCTAATCACACGCTTTGGGAGGGGGGGCCAGGCAGATTCTAAATATTTAATTAGACGAGATACTTTTCAGATAAGATACTTACGTCATGCTCTCCCCGCTGGACGCTACTGCATCCCTCCCTGCAGTTTTACTGGATTCGGCTCAGGAAATGAACAGGTCTTCTAGAATATACCGTGTCCTCGACCCCCATAAGGGTGACATGCTGCTGTGGCTATAATCCCCCTCCTGTCAGGCGGGGGCCATAAAAGCTGACATTGCTGAGCAAATATCAGTAATTTCAGAGGTTGATTTTGCTGGGGGTCCTGGCCTCCCCCAGCGGCTGAGGCTCGATGGGCACAGACACAGCAGTGGCTGAGCTCCAGGTCTGAGAGGAGACTCTCCCCTGGCGTGGGGGGGGGGGCTGCGATGGTGCTTTTAGCTCCCAGATGTTATTTAGGGAGCTTTCACCCACGACTCTGATAGCTGATGAACTCACAGATAATCTAATGTAGCTGCCTGCTGCAGGTCACATGACTGCCCTCTCAGCTCCTTTTACACCTTGAGTTGCCGTTTAGATCAAGTGTCTCCCTTGATGTCACAGGGATCTGCCTTCCCCCCCCCCTCCCCCCGCACTAATGCACCGTCTCCTGGCTGCTCATTGCCTCCCCCCC
>JAODJU010000062.1:1307006-1359082 GCA_026776725.1 Gnathonemus echidnorhynchus | reverse complement strand
AGTGTGTCGCCTCTGATGCCCAGTGTGTCGCCTCTGATGCCCAGTGTGTCGCCTCTGATGCCCAGTGTGTCGCCTCTGATGCCCAGTGTGTCGCCTCTCTTCGCCCTTAGCAAAGCCGCTTCGGGGAGCTCATCCCGTCTCTGCTCTCTCCCCTTGGCAGGTACACCCTGCCCGCCAGTGGGGGCCTTCCACACTGCACGGCTGAAATAGAGATGGCCAGTGGCACAGAGCGATGGCACGAGAGCCCCCCCTCGCACCCTGGGCTGCAGGTACGCCTCTCCTCCTCTCCACAGCTTCTGCCCTGGCAACAGAATGTTCTGCAGTTGTTCTTAATAATCGGAGTCCACCTGCCCAAGTACTGCATGTTTGCCTGGTTCCATAGGTGGAGTTGGGACCCATCTTCCTGGGAGGGGTCCCAGCTCAGTCCTGGCTGCGTGACCACAGGGGGGCCACTGGATTTGTTGGCTGCATCGGAGTGCTGCAGGTGAACGACAGGGAGGTGCACCTTGTCAAGGAGGCCGTGAAGGGGAGGAACATCAGAAACTGTCTCTCCTCCCCCTGCCAGCAGCGCCTGTGTCGCAATGGAGGCACCTGTGTCAGGTGAGGGGTTAACCTGTGCATTCATTCGTTAGCCAGTCACTTGTGTGTTACACGGACCTAGATTTCGTAGGTTTTCTGTGGATCAGGCAGAGTTCTGGTAGTCCTCGGTCTCCTTGAGGGAAGCCACCAGTGACAACCGGTCCGCAGTGTCCCGGCAGTGGCATTCTTTCCTATAATCCCACAGAAGTTCTGCAAATTAGCACAAAGGAGATCAAGTCAAAGCGAACAAACGCCGGATTTGGCCGCCGTACTACGATGGACAGGGGCAGTGACACAGAGATCTCGTTCATCTCAAACGGGCTGGTCTGACAGCACTTTTGATCGGCCGTGCAGTGACCTGGCCTCCGTGCAGTGAAATGGCCTTCGTGCAGTTACCTGGCCTCTGTGCAGTGACCCGCCCCATCGTCTTTGTGCTGTAGAGAATAGCTTCATTAACATTAACATGCTTATTCGAGATGAAGCACCACAGCTTATTAGCTGCTTTGCTCGGCCCTCTGAACCTTCCAGTAAAAATTCCAGTTATAGTTATTCTCATTTGGCAAAGTGTGTGTTTTCATTAGCGACTTACATTTTCCTCCTTCCCAGAACTCTGAGCTATGGGGACGGCATCCGTGCTGACAGTGCGAGCTTCCCTCAGGAACACTTTTTACAGTCCGTCATAACAGAAAATGTGCCGTTTGATAGCACATCTGTGAGCTCGAGGCTTCCTAGTTAGTGGTAAGTCAAGACTGTGTCCAGGCGTCTGCAGTGGAACTTCACAAAAGGACAGAAAGTACTTAAAAACACTTTGCTTTTATCAAATCTGTACATAAATCATGGCTCTGAGCCACCCACTGTGTAATGACTCATATGAGAGGAGCAAACAACTTTGTGGCAGTTAATTGGAAGTCTAGCTAGGTGTGCGGGTCTTTGGTTTTGATGCCATGTTGTAAACAGCAGATAGGTACCAAGGTACTTTAAAAAGCTTCTGCTTTAGCTTCTAATGCGCCTTTCAGCTCCATTCGGCGGCCTGCATGCCCGGATCTTCCCGTTCTGCCTGAAAATGACAGAGAGCTCGTCTTGCGGACCTTAGCTGGATGCACAGGGATGTGTGTTCATCATGTTGTCCTGCATTCTTCTGATCTTTTGGATGTGCTGCTGGCTGTGCATTTTTTATCTTATGGCATATTTCATGCTATTTCCTTAAGCTTACGGCAATTTCCAAACCGTGGAATTGCTGATTGTGAGAATACGTAATTAACATTATGCAAAGCTACTGGCGGAAGCTGTCAGAGCTGAATCTGTCATGAACCTGGTCAGAGATGCTGAATCTGTCATGAACCTGGTCAGAGATGCTGAATCTGTCATGAACCTGGACAGAGATGCTGAATCTGTCATGAACCTGGACAGAGATGCTGAATCTGTCATGAACCTGGACAGAGAGGGACGCTGCCCAAAGTTTTTCTGGAAAAAGGGTTTGTGAGGTGCTGCTTCCCTCACAGCAGCCTGTAGTGGTTTGATTGGGTTTATTTTGTTGTCTTCCTCAAAAAAGAACCTAACAAGCAGGGGTTACTTAAAGTTAATGGGTAGTCCAGTAGGGCAGGGTGACCCTGTAAATCACCAGAAAGGCAGGTAATTGGAGAAAGTCAGCGGTGCCGGGAGATTTCCCACCACGACTGAGTCTGAGTGCAGCTTTAGCCGTGACGGCCGGGGGGCTCTCAGAGCGGGAGGGAGTGGATGGGGCCAGTGAGCGTGCGGACCGGCGTGAGGCCGCGTGCCAGCATGCTGCCGGATACACCGTGGGGCATGGGCCACATAGCCCTAGCGCTCATTCCCCAAATCCTCCTCCACTGAGCTGGTGCCCAGCAACCGCATCCCCTGACAACTGTCGCTAACGTGTGACTTTACGTATCAGTCTGCGCCAATACCACAGCGGGCCTCTTGTGACTGAATCCTTTTTGAAGACCAGCTCCAAGCCCGGGCCTTTCTGCTGTCATTCTGCTATTCTGATGTGATGAACATTGTGATGTAACAACCATTATGATGTCATAATTATGATGCCATTGTCATCATGATGCCTACCCCCAGAAGAGCTGGGCTACTATACACTAATACAAATGGCCCTTTACGAGCTACAACCAACAGCAAAAGAGTTCCTCTGAGCCAAAGTACACTCACCATGCAAAGAGTCTGAGCATGATAAAACCAGTCCAGTGCAGGATACAACAGGATACTGCTGGACTGAACGAAGCTTAAGGTAAACACTGCAAGTTCAGTTTTTTTTCTTTTTTTCTTTTTAATTATGTCTGGTAAGTATTGCAGGTCTTGGATAAGTCGTTATTTCAGATTCATGCAAGACCCAGAAGTACAGCTGTGATGTTCAGGAGGTCAGATTAGTGTGAGGGCAGTGTGAGTGGGCTTGAGGAAGCTATTAGTCTGGCAGGCCATGCAGATCGACAGAACCCTCCAGAAAACAGACACACACAAACACACAGACACACACAAACACACAGACACACACAGGCATACACACTGTATCTTCTGCAAAGCTCCGGAAATGCAGGAAACAAAGAAATAAAAAATGTATCTTTTCATTTTGCAAAGTAGATGAATAAGCAAGCAGTTTTGCAGCATTATTTGCACAGGGCGGGGTCTCACCCTCCTCCGTACATAAGGTGGGGTCTCACCCTCCTCCGTACATAAGGTGGGGCCTCACCCTCCTCCGTACATAAGGTGGGGCCTCACCCTCCTCCGTACATAAGGTGGGGTCTCACCCTCCTCTGTACATTTCGAGCTTAATTATTTCAAATGTGTGTTTTGAGTGTGTCACATAAGAAATACAAGAATGCATAATTGATAGGTTTACACCAAGCCCCCCTCTTCACCAGCTTCTCCCCTAAACAGTGAGATTCTGGGTCAATTTTTAATTAAAGTTAAGGGCACCGTAGCACCATAGCGCCACCTTCAGAGCAAGGGTGCCGCTATCATCAGCAAACATACAGGATGTAGGTATAAGACATAATGCACTGATTCTGTTTCCACGGAGACGGCGCAGATGTCCAGCAGATGTGGTTTATGAACTAATCGGCTGTGAGTGTTTATTGTCTGTTGTGGTGTTTATTTATTCCATAAAAATCGCCTGTCTTTGTGTGCCCTGCGCGTGTCATCCAGCGATTGCATGCTGAATTAAGTCCCAGATGATGTCCCACTGTGAGATACAATGTTAAGGAGGCTTTTCACGATTTATAACCGTAAGACAAGCGCTTGGCAACGGCATCTCCATTATCGGGAACTCGCGAGTGCTCTGAATCCGACACGTTTCCAGGGGCAAAATTACTCTCCGTTAATGCTGAAGAACAGCGTCGCCTTCATAGCAAGACAGTCACAAATCTGTCTTATGTACAGCAAATGCCAGGCGAATGGCAATTCCCCCATGATCTTGTTAGAGAACAGAATTGACACAATTTTACTAATTATCTGTCAAATAGAAACCACAGATCCACAGACATCCACAGATGTCAAATGATTGCTAAAATGTTGGTCCCTGTTTAAAAAAAAAATCACTCATTTCATTGCATATTTTCCTAAGTGAAAAGCATGTTTCTTTAATTCATTCGCATGGTTTATCATGCACAAAGTTTGAAACTCGCCATTTCAATTGTTTCAAGTCCCTTGGCTTCATGCCCGTAGTCACTCAGTCTGTGGGGTCTACACTCAGTCTGTGGGGTCTACACACAGTCTGTGGAAAGGGGACACGTGAATACAGTGATCACCCGCCTATCGCGGACGATGCGTTTCAGACCCATCAGCGATACGTGAAATATAAAAATATAAATAAAGGGTTTTTTTTATATAGTCCAAGCCTTAAAATACCCCTCCCACACACTTTAAACACATGTAAACTTATAAAAACACATATGTGGACGTCGGGCTAAGGATATAACACAATAATAATAATAATTATATTTAAATATGATTCTTACATATTCTTTTCATCCTTCTTGATGTATCGTACCGTCGATTCATTCAAGCCACAATGGCGAGCGACGTCCGTGTAACGCTTTCCTTCCTGAAGCAGGTCCAGGAGTTTTATCTTCTCCTGAATGGCGCTGGCGCTTAGGCTCACTACTATCAGAAGGCTTAGAAGATGCCGGACACTTGGGAGCCATTGTAGGGCTTAAAACAAAACGAAAACAATCGGATCACAAGCAAGGTACGCGATACGCAGAGAACTGTGACGCGCCGGGGGAAAATTCGCGATATAGCGGGCGTGCGATAGCTGAACCGCGATATAGCGGGGATCGCTGCACTGCTAGAACGCAGCACTAAAAGCTTCAGGGTTTCCATTATGTCCTGTATATAATGTATGTTTCATATTCCCTTTGATTCTCTGACATTTTTGGTTTGCGGTTTACTGTATTCAGCTGGGCTGATACTGGGAGATGACTTTAACATTTTCAGTTCCCATTAACATTTAATGATGTATAATTGTGTCAGTGTAGGCTGTATGCACCGGCAGAGGACCGAGATTTTTGTATGGAAAGAACCATCTGTGTTCCTGCATTGTGATGCTGCTGTGGAGCTGAAATCGGAGGCCCTTTGCAGCAAGATGCTTTTTTGCGTCGTTGGCAAAACATCTGCCGTCCATCGACGGGGTGAAGCAGCGCTGGGAACAGGCATCTTCTCCATCCGGAGCCTCAGTGGTGGTCCGCAGAGACAGAGCAGACCCTCGGGAAATTTGAGTGTGAAGGGTGATCCTTCACGCTAACGGATGTGTTTCGTGCTGTAATCTTACTGCCGTCAGCATGGTTACCACCCATGGTCAGGGGGACAGGGTCGGAATGCCTGCGTTACCTCAGGAGGGTACAGACTCTTCCGGAAGATCCGGAAACATGTAGTACCATTACAGTGTAAAGGGGTAGAGGCTTGTGACTCCTTCAGCATGCGGAACCAGCCATGAAGGTAACTGTCAGTAACAGACCTTTCATCTTTTCACCCCTTTATCCTCGCCTCACCCCTTCATGTTCACATCACCCTTTCATCCTTACCTCACTCATTCATGTTCACATCACCCTTTCATGCTTACCTCACCCTTTCATCCTCACATCATCCTTTCCTCACCCATTTATGTTCACATCACCCTTTCATTTTCACATCACCCGTTCATCCTTACCTCACCCTTTCATCCCCACATCACCCATTCATGTTCACATCACCCTTTCATTTTCATATCACCCTTTCATTTTCACATCACCCTTTCATTTTCACATCACCCTTTCATCCTTACCTCATCCCTCAGCCTCTGTCATCTCCAACTCAATACCCCCAGAAAGTCCTCCCCTTTCCACCTTTCCATTTTGTCTACATTACTTCTGTCAGTTTGGTCCCCCTGTCCTGAATTCCTGTGACAGAATGAGAATATTTCATTGGCTGGATGTGGCTCCGGAACATTATTCTTTCATGGATGTGAAATGTCCCCAGCGCCTGGCGTTCCTGATACTGCACCCCCCATAGCACGAGGATACCAGGCCCGTGCCAGACCCCCCCCTGCCCCCACCCCCACCCCTCAACTACTGATAAGCCTGAGGAATGTGAATCAGCAAAGCAGGGGGTGGGGGGGGTCACATTTTTCTCCCCATGGGGGCTTTTTATGAAATTCCTTCAAAATCCTGACTGCTCCCGTGCCGGAGCTGTGCTGAGAGAAACATGGCATCCCAGGACGCCTGTGCTAACGGCCTGAAGTATCTCCTCCTTTCTGTGAGGGTCAATTACATAAATCGAAAGTATCGGATGTGGTGTTTGTGCGGCTCCCTTCGGCGCACAGCCCCAGCTGTGCGGGGAAACGCGCTGCCTTTCATTATTCTCCTTCCACAGCACTATCCCGCGTTGGCTGCTTCATCTTCAGTGTGAGCAGAAACTCTGCTATTGATTTAATTCTGTTGACATGATGTTTCTGTTCTCTGCCCCCCCCGCACCCCCCCTCTCTCCCTCTCTCCTTCCCACATGCCCAGCGACATGGCCGGCTGGTCCTGTCGGTGCCCCCCCCTCTTTGCCGGCAGGCTGTGCCAGCTCAGTGCCTGCATGCGTAACCCATGCCTCCATGGGGGTACCTGCGTGCCTCGCTCCCCCAGTGATACTGTGTGCCTCTGTCCCTACGGGAGAGCCGGCCTCCTCTGCCAGGACGGTAGGAAGTGATGTCATTAGCCAGCATAACACAGCCGCCTTGCTGCTCGGCATGCTGGGAAACGAGCGCCCAGGAGCGTCTGGGGGCCGGTCAATCGACTGGCCTGCGGCAAGTGAGGATTTTTGGTGCCATTACAGAGTAATCCAGTGCATCTGTGTTTTTCTGCCACTTAATACAGTCAGCCAGCATTCCAAGGTGCCCCGAGGTATTTGCATGGGTGTTTCAATGTAGGGGCTTACCCAGGGGCCTGCAATAAAAAGGGGCCTCAACTAACGTAAACCACCCCCCACCAGCATCACAGAAAATAGTGTGTGTGTGGGGGGGGGGTGTCTAATGTTTTCAGGTAAATAATGCGCTCCCCAGTCAGGCTGCTGTGTGGTTAGCATCATTAGTATGGTTAGTGTCATTAGTATGGTTAGTGTCATTAGCATGGTTAGCATCATTAGTATGGTTAGTGTCATTAGCATGGTTAGCATCATTAGTATGGTTATTGTCATTAGCATGGTTAGTGTCATTAGTATAGTTAGGACATTGTGCTTGAGGCCAGAGCTGTGGAATTCTTCTGCAGGACCTTTCAGAGGGTTGCCAGTGGATACATGGTATTTAACCAGGGGCAGATTAATACATAGGCTATCCTCGGCTATAGCCTAAGGCTGCGGCAAACTTCAGGGCCCTGCCTCAGGATAAACGGAACAGCTAGTTAAACTGTCAGTGCCTGAGAATCCATGCTGATGTCAGCCTAGGGCCCCCGGATAAGTTAATCCTCCCCCAGTTATAACACTTGGGCAGGCAGTATTAATAAAGCTATTGGCTTTGTCAAAGTAAACACTGCCAGACAAACTGAAATTTCACTTGAGTTCTTGGAAGTCTCAAATATCTGAGCAATTAACAAGATCAGTCATACAGTTTTCTTTTAGAAGCATATGAAATTGAATATCATTTAGGGTGAAATTCCTTTAATAAATTCTAAATGTACATACTGTACATAGCTTTAAGTAAATATCTAATCTTATGGAAGGTGCTGCCATCTTGGAGTCGTCCAGAAGGACAGTCACCTACAGATATCATCCTCAAAACCCATCAACTGATGAGCTGTTTTCACTGACAATTGTTGTCCAGTGCCAAGGTGGGGGCAGGGCATCTTGGGGACATGGCCCCCGCCCTGAGGTCATGACCCCCGTCCTGGGGTTATGGCCCAAGTCCTGAGGACAAAGCCCCTACTATGGCTCCCCCACCATGAGGACACGTTCAACCCCCTGTGGACACAGCCCCCACCTTGAGGACACGTTCAACCCCCTGTGGACACGGCCCCCACCTTGAGGACACGTTCACCCCCCTGTGGACACGGCCCCCACCATGAGGACACGTTCAGCCCCCTGTGGACACGGCCCCCGCCATGGGGACAGGACCCTCATTCTGTTGCGTTCCTTCAAAGTCTTACATTCCTGATATATTTCCTGCTTCTCTGAGTGGGTGAGCAAATGGTGACTAAGCTGGTTTATAAATGTGAAACACTTAATAATAATGATCATCGGCATTATAAATCTGATAGAAACTGACTGTGACGCTTTATGTATTTTAAATCTACCCATCTGTATGAGTGGACCCAGAAGACTGTATGTTTGCAGCACGTCACTGGGGATGTGACCTAACGTGCGGGTAGGCCACATAAATGGGGTGTCCTCCCATGGCCCAGGGCCAACCCCCCCGCTGTTCTCAAATCTACCAGCGTCACACTGGCTGTGGCTGACATTCAAATGCGATGCCAGAGAACAGGAGATAACATCAGAGTCCGTGTGGATTGGCACTGAAGCCCCGTTTCCCCTGGTGCCCCCCCCTGCCGCCAGCTCGTCCCTCAAAGAGCCCCTTCCTAGCAGAGCCTCAAAGGGCAGGCTGCCTGCATTCACTTCCTGACCCTGAGGATTTTAATTTTGCGGGCCGAATGTTTAGAGGTTTATTGGTAACGTGAATGACAATTAAATGGGTTAGCCTCATTAATATTTAAAGCCCCGGGGGTGGAGTCCCTTTTCTAACGGAATCTGGCTCCCAAATCCTCTGACTGGTGTTGTGATTGTAGCGCTAAGCTAAAGCATCGCAGAGCAGTGCTGGGGAGACACAGTATACAGAATAATATCCAAAAAGCCTCAGGAGCGGCATGCAGTGGGGTGGGCATTTTTGCTGGAATTGTTTCACAGTCGCAGGTCATGCGGGCTGTCGGGGGCAGCAGCGTGTCGCATTCATGTCTGAAGGCCTGAAACAGCAGCTGTTAGCGCCAGTGCTCTGCCAAGGACGCCCTACTACCCTGCGGTCAGCCGTCTGAATGCAGGAGCTGCTGTCACTCGCCCCCCCAGTACCCTGAATGTGCACTGAAATCTCACTGTGACAACCTCCGACACTGCAGGGGTCCGTTTCACTTTAATGCACGTCCCCACAACACAATCCATTTGAATGCGTGACGCTCACAGAACCGGCTTGGGCCCAGTCATCCTCGCACCTCCCCGGGTGTGGTCGGAACAGATCGCAAATGCTCGCCCCCACAAATATGCCTGGGGAGGGACGCGTCACCTCCTCCCCTCTCGCCGAGTGACGAGACCTGGCTGTGTTTTGGAACAGCTGTCAGTCTGTGCGAGTCACCGATCACAGATTCACTGGAAGGGGCTCTCTGCATCTGTGGGAACCTGACTGGCTGAAATGGGGCCCGCTTGCTCACGACAGGCTCATGCGGCGAAAGCAGAACGCTCCAAAGTACAACGGCGAGACCCTGACAAAAGGCTGCTCTTTGTACTCTTCAGTTTTTCTGATTTTTCAGGTTGACCGTCAGATGCTCCACTCCAGTGCAGGAAAGGCTGGGACATCATCTTTAGATCCAGTACAGGCTGGGAAAGTGTGAATTGTTGCTGTCTCTGCTCTGAGCCCAGCTCCATACCCTCACATGCCGACCACCTGAAGGCAAACGCACGAATGCCCCGGCGCCGTACTGCAGCATGTCAGATGGAACATGAGATGACTTCTGGTTCCCTTGTTTCTTAAGCAGATGGGGCTGAAATGGTAAGATGGTTCTGGAATGATCTCCAGCTGACGTTTGTACTCTCTGTGCCAAAGCACGGCCATCGTCTCAGGACCCAAAATGGCTCGACTATTAATCCTGCTTTTTTAAATATTCAAAGGAGGAAAAGGCCGGGAGTCTCTGCACACGTCGGTCTGTGTGCGTCTGCATTTATTATTTTTTCTTATGCCTTTTTTTCCAAGCCGTTGCTCCACAATTAGAAACCCATTCCATAATAATGTATAATTATTTTAATAAGTCCTGAACACTATGATTATTTTTGCATGTTTGTGAGTGCCAACGCATCATCAGATACTCAGAGGTCATTCACATTTAATTAGCAGCCTGCTTTTTCTAAAGCAATATTTTTTTTAAAGAAAGCAGGGACAGACGATCCCAGGGGTAACTGGGGCTAAGGGCCTCGTTCAAGGGCCCAATGGTGACATCACTCTGCTGACTTTACGATTTGAACCAGCAACCTTCTCATCACGAGAACAGCATCCTAACCCACTGAACCACAGAGCACTCCCCATGCATTTCATGGGACACTCGACATATTCTCCAAGGGACTGATGGGGGGGCTCCGATGGGGGGGGCGTATCCTCTGATAGGGGCCAGTGGATCCCTTAATGAAAACACTGCCTCCCTCTTGTAATCCTCTCAGATGTGCGGTTGACTGCCACAAACGTAACACGTTTCCCGTTCTGTCACCATCTGTTGCTTTGCCGTTTAACGGGTGGATCGCCATCTCACATCACGAAAGAGATGAAAGTGCCAGCGAAGGAGTAGGAATAAAATGAGCCAGAAAGCCACCCCAAAAAACATCCATGGCGTATGGAAGTAAACGGTTATTCAGTCACATACTCAAGGCACTACAGACACCTCAAGCTGCCTGTCTCTCAGTGTCACCGCCGATAATGACACACGACAGGATGAGACCTCCACAAACGGCTTTGTCTTGAAGCGGGGGCGCCGATTGGAAGATGCATATCCCCTGCAAATGAAACGAGAGCGTATTACAGCTCACAGCCTCGGGACAGAAAGCGCGACGTGGCGGGCAGCTGCGAGGATGCCGCAGTGTTCAGGAAGATCTCTGAGGTCTGCTGGGGGGACAAGGAAGGCCTGTTACATACCTAGAAATAAGAGAGTAATGTACTGAAGGGGTTAGGCATCAGCCAAGTTAGTGTAGCGAATAACAGGACCAGGGAGATGATATCGTCTGTTTAAAAGGTGCTCTGAATTTTTAAGCCTTGGGCAGACATTGATAAGGCCTCCCCCCCCCCCACTGCTCCCTCATGGTAAACATTATGTATGAATCCGGGGGGGTTCTCTCTGAACAGAAACCTGGTTAAGCAGCTAATTATTCTGAAATGAAATTGGGAAGAAAAAAAGGCAACAGCCTTTGCTCAGAAAAGCATCCTATTCCTTCCCTTCAGCAAAGCAAAACAGCAGAAGTCAGCGCCCTCATGATTATGGTGGATCAACAGCGCCATCGTGTGGCACACCACTGCTCATACAGTGACATATCGCAAGGCATGGAAAATGAAATTTAAGTGAAATCCAGGTGGAAAAAAGAATAGCTGTGTCAAGAAGAAAAATTGGATTAAATAGCAGCGTGAGTTTGAGGTAGAACTCTGCAACCCCGAGGTGAACAGCAGCATCTATTCTGATACCAGGTCTCACCTCAGACGCGGCACTGGCAAGCTGATCCAGCTGCTGCAGCAGGACAACAAAATGCAGATTAGACAGTGAATAATGCGGCCGGGGGGGCGGCAGCCAGTTGTTATGGTTACATTTGCACCCGGACAGTAGTTATTAGACGTGCCAATCAGAGAATATGCTGTAAAAGAAAAAGCAGTGAGTGATTAAACGCTGTGTGAAGACTTATGTTTCCGTCAATATAGGGATATGCAGAGATTCATTATTCCGATTATTCTGAAACAGAAAGCAGTGTCCTCATGAATGTCCAGCAGCACCACAATCGGCATTGGGGGAGTATCCGGGGGGGGGGGGGGGGTTAATATTAGTGAGTATTAAGAAGATGATTCCTTTAATTCTCCATTTGTTGTGTGTCTGTACTCCCTGGCATGTACACCCTGTAGAATGTTCTGGTGAATCTGTATGGCTGTGCCATATCTCCCGAATCTGAGCAGCCGCCTGGTGACCCCCCCCCCCCCCGGCGTCCCTCTTCTCTCGCAGCCATCAACATCAGCCGGCCCAGCTGTGGAGGCACCGACCGCTTCGGCTACTCCTCGTTTGTGGCGTACGCCTCCCTCCCAGACTCCAGCACCTCCTACGAGTTCTCGCTGAAGCTCACGTTCGCCGGCACTGCATCCTCCTTCAGAGATGGCCTCATCCTGTTCGCCGGGCAGAAGGGACTCGGTGAGTTCCGCCCGTGACATTTCCGGCAGGATGGAGACTTCCGGCCGGCCCAGTGCGGTATCAGATGGCAAGATAATAGCTTCGGTCTCTAGGGGACAACGGCTCCGTGGGGGGGGTCCAGGAGCGGTTACACACACTGCGGCTTACGGTGCTGTGGCACATGAGTCACCATCTCCGTCACTGCGCTTACCCATCCTACCCTTAATAAAGATTCTTCCCTGCGGTCTCCCCTGGCTGCGCGTCTCGTAAAGTCAGCATCCCGGCAGAGCCAGAATGCTTATGTCCTTTCCACGCCAGACCATTTCCCGTCCTCTGTGTTATTTTAAGCGCCGTCCACGGACACAAACAGATGACGGAATCTATTATCTGCCCGCGTCGATTAAACGGCAGGGTCGCCAGTTACCAGCTGGCCAGTTGGCGTTGCACACTGCTAAACTGCCTGGCTGCCGTAGCAGCTTGCTTCTCGGAAGAATCGCAGGTGGGTAACGATGCAAAGGGGATGACTGCGGACTCCTGTGGTCTCCTCGCAGGACCGTGGGTTAAGGTGATTTATCGAGGCCCTCCAAAGGAAGATGTCCCTATGAGTAATGATGCAATTGCCGGTGAACCCCCGGTGGAGGGTGGACTCAATCGAATCAGAAAGCAGCAGCCACATAATTTGTAATTCTGTGTCTTACTGGCCGTGTTTAATTTTACACGATGGCCTGGATCCACCACTGCACATAATATTTTACAGGTGAGAAAGAGAATAACGGCGGAAGACTGATAGATTCAGGGGAGGCTGCCTTTTGCTTTAGAGGAGCAGAGTTTGCGGATTCCCTGAGGATGGGATTATTCAGTAGCAGGATGTAGGATGGTGAGGCAGCTTGGGTTTAGGTGGAATGTCCTCCTCAATCGGTGGGTTGCTTCTTGATATTTCTGCAGGTATGAATGGAGATGACTTCCTGGCGTTAGGCTTATGGAGAGGCAGGATCATTCACAGGTTCAACCTGGGCTCTGGAGTCGGAACCATCGTCAGCGCCCCCCTCAGCCAGAAGCCCGACATCCATACGGTCCATTTCGGCCGGTCCCTCAGAACCGGCTGGCTAAAGGTCTGCTCGTAACACTTTTTACACTGTCCTCAGTTCACTGCAGCTTGGAGTGAAGGTGTCAGAATGAAACGTTGGCTATCAGTCAAGCTGCTTCCATCCAGTCCAGCTACTGGCTGATTTGAATATTTCCCATGGTTCTAATTCCTGTGAGATACAGTGACTGTCACTCCAGCTACCCAGGGTGCTGTAAGTCCCCGACTGGATAATACTGAATATGGCCACTCTGTTTTAAGGTTGATAACCAGAGGAACCGGACCGGGTCGTCTCCCGGACCTCTGGTTGGCCTGAACACTTTCGGTTGGCTCTACGTGGGTGGATTCAGCGAACAGACACCCGAACTTCTGCCACCTGGCGCTCGTTTCCGCAGCGGCTTCCAGGGTGAGGGAGCTTCTCTGCATCGATGCTATCCACATTCACCATGTTAACACTAACCCTGAAACCCTAACCCCAACCATGATTGAGGTGAGGGTTAGGATGGCATTAGGTTTATGGCTATGATCAGGATTAGGCCTGAACTTATATATACAGGTAGGCCTGGAATTAGGGTCACGACTAGGATTAAGGCTGGGGTTTGATATGGGTTATAATTAGGATTAGAACTGAGATTTGTTGCAGTTTCCATAATCCTTGCCCCAACCCTAACCCCAAACCAAGCCACAGGCCAAATACTAATCCCAGACTTTAACATTAATCCCCAAAAAAATCCAAATCCTAACATCCTAACCCTAATCCCAGATGGCACCCCAATAATAGCTCCAACCCTAACCCTAACTCGAACTCTAAAGTCTCTCAGTGTTGATGTTCACAGTCAGCATTTTCACCATATAAACACTGATAGACCCATGCCGGCAGATTTGTATGGCTTAGCTCACACCCCCATGGGTGTTTGACCAGAGAAATGCAGTACCTCTCTCATGGGTGAGGCAGTGGGGGCCGTCCCAGGACTCTTGGTTCGAGGTCACACGTCCTGTTTTGGTTGAATCATCATTTGGCAGTTAAGCAGTAATTGGTTCTCATTTTTGGGGGGGCTCGAGTCACTGGTTTTTGTCCCGCGTGCAGTTTTTTTTTTTGCTTTGGTGTAAATGACTTTGACAGGACTGTCGTCCAAATCATTATTACTGTCAGCGTCTTTATCTATTTGCCTGCAGGCTGCATCGTCGCACGCTTACCTCCCCCCCCCCCCAGGAACGCCTTATGGGGCCTTGATTTTACAGGAGTCGTCTCACGCCTCTCTACGCCGCCTCGGTGACGATAATGGCTATGAATATTATTACGCAGAGTAGCAGTAATACTTCTGTTACGATTATGATAAGTGCGATGAGGTATTACTGCACTGTAATTGGAGTTGAACGAGTCTGTGTAGGAGCGATTCTACTTCCTCAGCCCAAGACGCGTGTTTGGGAAAAACGAGGATGACGACGGGCCCCCGCTGACCTGCCGCGTGCGGGTCGGCTCTGGGTCGGCCGGCGGGAGGCCGAGGAGGGAGGGGTCCGCGCTCTGCTGGAGACGTGGCGATGGGTTGTCATCCCCTGATCTGATTGCTGTGACCTTCCAGCTGCGCTAATCACAATGGCTGGCGGTAAACAATGCGATAATGCACCTCCCTGGCCGCTACTGACACACCCAGCACTGGGGCATCCACCGGGGGGGGGGGTGAGGGTTTCATAAAGGACACCACATCCAACTAACCTGGAAACTGCTGCGGTTTGCGGACTTGGTGGGTGAGGCAGTTCAGGGCATGCTGGAGAAACGTGTGTGTGTCGACGTCATGGGGGGGATCAGAGGTAGTCAGCGATGGTAGTCAGTCCACAGGACAGACCATACAAGTGAACATGTATCATTGAAACATCACACTGCTCATAAATATAAATATATCATTTAAATGAAACAGAAACAGGCGGGATTGCGGGTGGCGATGCAGTTAACTATATCTGTGCTTGTGCTTGTAATATATCGTTACCTTGGTGATGTTTAATCCGCATCAGTTACATCAATGTTTTTAGCAAATGCACAGTGGAGACAAACAAAAGCTTCAATGTCGATTCAGCGCCTTGATTTTAAGGAGATCAGTTATAAATGGGTCACACACTGGACCAGAACCAGTGTCTCTTTCACGAGTCTCAAGCTGTCTTCATGCAACCCCCCCCCCCCCCAGCCCAGCATAAATATCAGCACTGTCATCCTCAGAAAGGTCTCTGCCTCACAGAGCCGAGCGTTTAGCGACACTCAGAAAGCAGGTGGTGCTGTCTCATGGACATTCAGGGGCGCGTGACGGGCGAGCAGTGTATTCAGGCGGCTGACGGTCCGGATCGTTTCCTCAATCTGATCCGGTGGAAGCGGCAGCACCATCCGAACAGAGATCACGAGCGAGGGGTGGGCTTCCTATGGTACTGCTGTCCCACCTTCCTAAGACAGAACAAGGAGAAACAGGAGATTATAGCAGACAGAAATCTCTCCATTTCACAGGAAGTCAGTGCTGTCAGTGTGCATAGAGCTCGTGGTCTTTGCCTGATAATGAGACAGAACCGGTTTTCCACACACAAATCATTCATCTTTGCACTGGTGTCTTTGTCTTCCACATCCGGGATTATATTAACCAGCCCCCAGTTAACCAGGGATTATATTAACCAGCCCCCAGTTAACCAGGGATTATATTAACCAGTACCTGTCCTACCTCACAGGTTGCATCTTCGACGTGCTGTTGAGGACGCGGAGAGGGGCCAAGCTGCAGCCCCTGGAGGGCCAGCCCATCCTGGGCCGCAGTGTGGGGCAGTGTGGGGTCGACCCATGTGCTCTGGTCCGGTGTCAGAGCGGAGGCTCGTGTTTGAGCTCCACCTCATCTGTGCAGTACGTACCACCACTGTACTTCATGCGCATCCAGAACTCACAGTTTAGCGCAGTTCATGGAACAGCCCAGCAGGTGGTGTAGTGGTTAATGAAGTCTGGACAGCACTACCACAATGACCAGATGACTTGTCCATCTGAAAAACAAGGTGCGAGTGAATCGTCCTTTTACGGTTCCCTGAATCACAGTACGGTCTGTTTTTAATATCATTAGTCCAGCACTACAGCCCGTGAACTTAATCTAGAAGGTAAAAACACAACATATATTTGTGCTTTTTGCATTTTAAATATAGCATTATAAAAATGAATACCTAGTTCACTGTGTAATGAAATGTTACTTTTTGTGGTCATTTTAAAGATGAAAAATTACAGATCATATCTTTTTATTATACATATAACCTAATGTCATCACGGTGAATAAATCTGCATTTGTGTTAACCATTTAGTAACACTAACCACTAGGGGGCATTAGACAATTTCAGTGCTGATTCTGATGTCTTCTATAGCTGCCAGTGCCCATCTGGATGGAAGGGGGCACTCTGCTCTGAGACCATGTCCGCCTGCGACGCTGAGCACGTACCCCCTCCCTCCTGTGCCCACGGCTCCACCTGCATTCCTCTCCTCGATGGCTACACTTGCCAATGCCCGCTGGGTACCACGGGGCAGCACTGTCAGCAAGGTTTGAGACCGACCTTAGCCTTCCTGTCACCCACATGCTTCTCACCCTGGGCTGCTTTCTGAGGCCTGGTACCTCAGCAAAGAAAACATACTGATGGCTCCAGCTGGAACGTCACAGTGTCCTGCTGGACTATGGGAGCATCTTCCCCATGGCCGACTGTCCTCTGCCTCTGTGCAAACCTATGAGTGCAAGACAGGGAACAGCCCAGGATGGGGCACCAGCCCATCACAGGACACGCTCACCCACCAGTCAGGGGGGGGGACTGTAGGACCCAGAGGAGACCCCACAGGAGAACATGCAAACTCTACACACAGAGTCATGGTGGAGACTCAAACCCTGGTCCCATAGGTGTGAGGCTGTGCTAACCACTGCACCAGCGTGCCACCCCAGGAAGGGACATGACACTGACAATATTGTGGGAACACTGTGTGTGTTTTGGGGGGGGCAGGGGCTTTGGGGCTGCCCCCTTGGTACTTTAGGGAGAGAGTAAATATCTCCATCACCTGTGTTTGATCTACACTCTCAGAACAGGGCACTGACCTGACAGGGGAAATTAACACGAATTAATATAAACCTGTAAGTCCTCATGTCTTATATATTCATTTAATATGAGAGAGACAAACCAAACACTGGTGTTTTGTGCCCATAGCCCTCGCCATAAGCGACCCATTCTTCAATGGAACCCAGTCATCCTGGATGTCATTCCCACTCCTTGGTGTCAAGCACAGGACTGACGTGGAGCTGCAGTTCCAGACTTTGTCACCAGAGGGCCTCATGTTCTACACAGCTCAGCATCCGAGTCAGGGAGCAGGTGGGAGCAGTGCAATGGTACATGTGCTTCATGTGCTGGATGCAGGGTAGCACAGGGGCTCAGAGATGCTGCCTCACCTCCAGGGTTGGGGCTCAAAATCCTGCCCTGCGCATGGAGTTTGCTGAGGATAAGCAGTTGAGAGATGGATGTGTGGTGGTTTGCAGGGCCGCAGCTGAGTCATGGCTCTGAGGCAGTAATATGTACTGGGTGATATTTCTGGCACTCGTACAGTAACAGAGTGCAGTTAGCCTCACTAGCATACACACTTCTCACCTTTGCTTTCTGTACCCAGGAGATTTCTTCAGCCTCTCGCTCACCTCCGGCTTCATGCAGCTTCGCTATAACCTCGGCGACAGAACCGTGCAGCTGCAGTCAGCCAATGGGGTGGATGCGGGCGGCGGGAGCTGGCACAGAGTGCGAGCGGGACGGCAAGGCACCCGAGGCTACCTGATACTGGACGGCGTGGAGGAGAGGCTGGATCCGCCCCCGGGTATGGCCATCCTTGACGTGGCCTCGGAAATGTTCGTGGGTGGCGTACCCACCTCTGAGAACCTGCCCGCCGACGCAGTGGAAGGCGAGCCGATTGGATTTACTGGCTGTATCCGTGAACTTGTGGTGAACGGGCGCCGGCTGGACCTCTCAGAGACGGGAGCGTTAGACGGCGCCAATGTCGGTGACTGCGATGGGACGGCCTGCGGCTTCCACGTGTGCAGAAACGGGGGCCACTGCACGGCTGTGAGCTCGGAGGCAGCCGTCTGCACCTGCCCCCCTCTCTGGACCGGCCCCACATGCAGCCTGTCGCTTTTCTGCTTGAACAATCTCTGCCAGCATAGTTCCACCTGCGTGCCAGACCTGACCTCGGCCTCATACCACTGCTCCTGCCCGCTGGGATGGGAAGGCACGCGCTGTGAGAGAGAGACGTCCCTGAGATCCTCTGGCTTCCTGGGAAATTCATTCCTGAAGTACAGGGACCCCAAATACCCAAGCAGGACCCTTACATACACAAAGATTGCCTTTAACTTCACCAGCAGTTCAAGCAACGGCCTGGTGCTGTGGATGGGCAAAGCGGAATATGAAGATGAAGACTACCTTACAATCGGCCTTCACGACGGACACCTGAAAATGGCCGTGAACCTTGGGATGAGTCTGTCCATCCCCCTTGTTCACAGAGGTTCCAGGCTGTGCTGTGAGAAATGGCATCATCTGGAAGTGGTTCAGAACAGGACAGCAGTCCAAGCATTCATCGATGGCGACCTGGTGGTCTTTGAGGACATTGACCCTTTAGAGCAGTATGTGGCGTTGGACTATGGTGGCATCTTTTACTTCGGGGGATTCGAGCTGTACAGGAACACGTCAGAAGTAACACACGGCCTGTTCTCTCAGGGATTTGTGGGAAAGCTTAAAGATGTCTTTTTGTATGATGACGTAAGGGCACTACAGTTTCTCCAAAACTCAGAAGGTGTTAATGTTTATGAAGGAGACTGAAGAGAGATGGCTGGAACTCAACCTGTACAGGTGTTCTGGGGCCGGGAACAGCGATAAATTAAAGCAAAAAAAAAAAAAAAAAACTCCATGATGCTTTTATACAGCGGCCTTGGTCCTTACCTCCAATAAGAGCAGGCATTACCTGTTACTCACACCTCTGATGATTAACCTCTTATTTACAGGGCAAACGAGATGCATGTGCACACACACAAAAGCACCATTAGGAACAAATAGAAAAACATTTATTTTAGTGGTGCACTTACAAAGGAGTAGGCATATTCAGCACAGCTGCATTCAGGAGTCCTTATTTCTAATTACATATGTTTCGCCACCCACCCCCCCAGCCCGGGTCAGGTTCAGGTTCAGGTTCATGCACTGAAGAAGCTCACTACATATGGCGCAGAATTGTTAAAACCAGTCAGTCAAAACCTCCAGCTCTAAAGTCAGTAGCTCATTATGTGAAGCGCTTAAAAATATGAACTACAAAATGTACAGCAGTTTTCAAAAAAACAAAAACAACAACTCATACTATTAGTTTTTAAAAAAGCTTTCACTGCGTAATGAACATGTAATTATTCTTACTGAAATGACTGCCCTAAACGGTCGGGAAGTCTGACAATGGAAAGGAATTTCCCAGGAAGATGGCACGGACAGTGGGGGGAGGGGGGTACACCTCATGACCGTCCATCCTTGGCCCCATCTCGTGAACTCCGCCTCCCTTTGTCGTAAGTCTCTCTCCTGTGCTTGTCACGGTCCCGTTCGCGGTGCTTGTCCCACTCGCCATGCTGCCGGTGGTGTCGCTCGCTCCTGGGGTGCTCGCTGCCGCTCCGGCTTCGGTGCCGAGCCCGGCTGTCCCTGTGCTTGTCATCATGTCCACGGTGACGCTCTCGGCTCCGGCTCCTACTCCTTTCCCAGTGTCCGCCTTTCTCTGACTGGTGCTCCCAGGACTTCCCATGCTCTCGGTCCCGGTCGTGATGCCTGCCCTTCTTCTCGTGGTGAGCCTCGCTGTGGTGCCTTAGCTGGCCATGTTGCTCGCTGCTCTCCCGCTTGTAGCCGTCATCGGCTTGCCGTGGCTGCCGATCCCAAGGGTCACCCTGGTATTGCTCTGGTGCCTTGTCCTCCTTGGGTGTAGGCAGTGACTTTGAGGACTCTGTGGTCCTCGATGCATCAAAAGATAGTGGGGGCCCAGATGGGACATGTTGGGAGTGCTCGAAACCCACACCTGGTGTGCTGGGCCACGTTGTGCTGGGATACTGATGTGAGGGATTTGACTGCGGAAAAGGCAGAGGTGCCCCAGAGTAGGTGAACCCTGACTGTGCCTGTTGGTCTGGGGCTTGGAAGAGAGGCGTAGGGGCTTGCTGGTACTGAACCTCTGCATCTGGGCCTGGAGGGAACGTAGCTACTGGTAGCCCTTGACCAACATGACTAAAAACAGGTGTTGGCGGGTTGGGGGGAAGTACCAGACGGGGAGTACAGTCTTCAGCTTTACCAAATGACAAGATGGTGCCAATGGTTTGAGTGTCTTTTGCTGGCTGGTGAGGCAGAGGCTGCGTACTTACATCTGGCCCACTTGCCAGCGGATGCTCTTGTGAAACGAGCTGGCTTTCTGCTTTGGGGGCTTCCTGCTTGGTATCTCCTTCTGCTGAAGATGGTTTGGTACCCAGCGTTTCAGAGCTGGCCTTCAGGATTCCACTCGGAGACTGCGTTGGGCCAGCAGCTGAACCCGAAGGGCTGGAATTCGCCATCATGCTGGATGTCTCGGGGAGGACAGAGTTTGATGTGGTTGTGGAAATTGAAGTCAGCCCTTCGCGTTTGGCTTCTTGGCCCATATAATCGACCATACTTGCTTTATCAAGCCCTTGGCCTACCCGATTCGGTAGGTTGGGAATGACACCTTCTGAATCACCTGGAGGTTCAGCCTTCAGAGGTCTCTCAGCAGTGGCAGTGTTAGGGTCACTGATTAATCCCTTACCCAAAGAGTCTTCCAGACTGGCTGTTTTCTGCTGTGGCTCAGGGTTACTGCCCTTTGGCTCTTTCTTCTTTATAATGAAGCGATCAAGCCGAAGGCCATTGGAAGCTGTGCTTCTGCTGATGCCGTTACCCCTCCCTGTACCATCCCCCGGCAGAGCCTGTCTGTTCGGCGCCTCCTCCGTGCTGCCCGATAGACCCTGAGGAGCGTCGACTGCTCCCAGAGGCCTGGATGCAGTATCGGCACAGGGCTGCCCCTCCCGACCGACCAGCACCCCCGGGAGGAAGCGAAGCGGTTTGGCAGTTTCATGGAGGTTCCCCTCCGTGGTTAATGGGGCCTCTTCTGGCTGCAGTTTCCCAGTTTTGGTGTCACTCACAGCTGACTGTTGTGGGTTTGTGGCTTCAGTAGACCGTGCTGCCTTCAAGGAGTTCAGGTAGTCCTCACCAGTGAGGGCACTTCCACTCTCACTACTGGAATCCAGCTTGGTCCGGCTCTCAGGCAGAAACCTTGCAGACGAGGCTTCCGGAATGTCCACAGACAAGAGGACTCCAAAGTCCCTTTTGACCCTCTGTCTAATTATTAATCCCAGGAGAATGTTTGGACGGTTTACTTCCAACCCTGCAAGACAACACAAAAGTAATGTCACCCTCCTTTTCATTTCAGGGGTGTCTCTTTGAAATAATGTGCAGACATGGAAAAGTTATCAGGTTCACGCGACCAAAAATGTCAAACACAAAAATATCAGCATTGTGATTCTATGTATTAGGACTAAAACAGCTTCACCCAGAATGTCACATTTGAACCTGACATGTTCATGGTAGGACTCTCTCACCTGGCCCATCAAATGGGACCAGCTGGTGTGGGATCTTCTCTGAGGCTCCCAGAGGAATAAGGTACATGTCTTTGACATGCTTCATGTTGTTAGCCACCACGCCGTAACGTCTACGGCTGCTGAAGTAGGCATATAGCAGTGTATAGGAGATCTCGTCTTCCTCTGTTACAGGACTGAATCGTATCAAACAGACCTCCTGCAGAGAAGAACCAGAATGGGTGCCACATTAGTCACAGCTCCGGAGGAGGAAAGTGGTGACTCGCAGTCAAAACAACACATCCAAAAATGAGTCATGCTCTCACTTTGGTTCCAGAAGCCCGGATTTTTTCCACATAGTCCCACACTGTCTGTGGCGAGATTCTTCCACCAACCTGGATGCTATCAGGCAGATCCTGACCAAAGAAATCAAACCGGTGTCACTTGTTCAACTAGGTTAAGACAGTCTTCTGCAGGTTTAAAATGCACCGTCACCAACTATGTGGAGGTGAGATCCGTGACTTACCTCTGTTAAGTGGTCCAGGACACCCGAAACAGGATGGGCCTTGGTGACAAACTTGGCCACAGAGGGCATGTTGACAAACCCCTTCCACAGCAACTCCAAGCGGTCCAAAAAGGTGGTTTCATCTTCCCTGCCACTTAACCTGGAATATCCCACATCAGTCAGGACCACAGCTACAGGAAAGCAAGACCACACCATATATCACAGGTGCACAGAAAGGTCCGATGAGCACCAACATCAAGCTGTAGCACTTGTGTGCACATTCGCATTCACGATAAATCACAAATCAGACCTTTCATCGATGGAAGACAAGACCCTGGGGCTGACCAAGCTGTCTTCCATGGCACTGAAGGGCAGATCCTCAGCCGGAGATGAGGCACTGGTCTGGCCCTCCCCCTCCGTGCTCGTCTGCCTCCGCATCACTGTAGTGGCCACCTTCACCACCTTTGTGGTGGCATCATCCACAGGGGGAGCCATCCGACCTGCAGGAGCACAACAGCTAACCTCACACTTACATTCAGCTGGTGATGGTGACGCTCTAGATGGGGAATCTGCACCGACGTCGACATGCTTGGGTACACCTGTAGCACAGAGCCTTGGCAGGTACCTGTGCAGATCTTGCAATTCAAGTCAAAGAGGTGAGCCTTGTGTTGGGCGGTTGTATCCTTAGTATTCTCTGGTTCAGGTTCTGGGGGGGGCATTTCGGGTTCTTCTGGTGGTTTCGACACCGGCTCAGGCTGAAGACAGCAAAGAGCATTCTTCAGCATCACACACGGTGCAGCAAAAGCGGAGGGCCCCCATCCATCTTACCTCAATATCGGCAGCTTCCGGTTCCTTCTCTGGCTCTTGGTTCTCAATCTCAATTTCACCCTTGTGTGTAATCTTTATGATGGGCCGCCTGTCCACCTCCCTCTGCTCTTTTTCTATCATTTCAATCGTCTATTACAAAATATCAAAATAAAATAAACACGGGAAACCATGCCATCCTGATAAATTACATAACTGTATACCGAGTGACTCTACATAATTCATAATAAATAAAACAAACACACACTCCTAAAATGTTTTCCTATTGCAGTGTCCCAAAAAGAAGACAGCACTAGATAGCAGCACATACAAATAAAATCAGGGGTAATGAAACCACACATGTGGTTTAATTGCCAACAAAGTATTTACTCTGGAATAAAACAGTAAGCACAGTATGGTAGAATATTTGCATTACAGTGTGCTGTGATCACAGACAGATTCACAAGCTATCCTAGGCAATAGCCCAGGGCCCCAGTAAACATGCCTCAGGAAAAATGCAATGGTTAGTTAAACCAGTAACACATGAATGTCCATGCTGTCATCAATTTAATCTACCACTGGCTGTGTTTGCAGTAAAACTGCTTGCCACCAAAAGTCACAGCACGTGACTGGACGTTAGCTGAAGGGGGCAGCACGTGACTGGACGTTAGCTGAAGGGGGCAGCACGTGACTGGACGTTAGCTGAAGGGGGCAGCACGTGACTGGACGTTAGCTGAAAGGGGCAGCACGTGACTGGACGTTAGCTGAAGGAGGCAGCACGTGACTGGACGTTAGCTGAAAGAGGCAGCACGTGACTGGACGTTAGCTGAAAGAGGCAGCACGTGACTGGACGTTAGCTGAAAGAGGCAGCATGTGACTTACGTGCCGGTTCTCCCGCTGTCTCCAGGCGGCCAGCTCTTTGGACGCCAGCTCTTCCGGACTCATTCGGATTAAATGGTGAGGAGAGATCTCACCTTTGAGAACCCGCTTAAATAATACCTGGGGGGGGGGGGGGCAGTCAGAGATCAATGCCTCTTGGGGTCACTCACATAAATGGAGCCTACCTTCATATTATTGGATGTCACTATCAAACAGCAAAGCAAGTTACATGGGACAATGTTTGGCACCAATACTTAAGAGGATCACAGACCCCGAAGTAGCCAAACACATCCTCTGTTTTCTGTAGCTTAAACTGCCCTTTACGATCTTCTACCAAACATCTCAGAAAGCTCTAAAGATGACCTGTCATAGTGGTCTTCCTAGGCTTTTGGCTTCCCAACAGAACCCAGATTTCAGGCATGATTCCTGAACATGCCAGACAGCAGCTCACTTACATTGTTCTTAGCATCTTTGAGGTTGAACATCAAACTCCGGTACTTGCTCTTGTATTTGCTGTCCGTGTCCCGGAAGAAGGCAAAAAGTTCCTTCTCTGTTTTGCTGGCCACGTTCGCTGCCCTCTCCGTGGACACCTTCAGGTCAGACTCATTCAGTCTGAAAGGGAACGCGCCAAGGTCACTTCCTGTGACATCACAGGCGCTGCATGATATGCATGGGAGGAAAGGGCATAGATGCCATTACCGCTTCAAGAGGATGTCTTTGAGGGACTCCCGCACATTCCTCCTGATCTGCTCAACTGAAGGCTTCTTGGAGGCCGCGGGAGATGTCTTTGCCTTCTTTGCCTCCTGCCGATCATGCGCTCCTGTGGATGTGCGATAAAAAGGCCCGTGACCCTCCACCTGATAGCAGCTGGAGAAGAGACAAAAAGGAGCGAAGCTTCCATACCGATCTTGTGTGGCGCGTCCCCTGAAGCGTGAGGGCGCCGGGGCGTGTGTGCTTTTTGGTCCGAAGCAGATGCTGCCCTGCTCTCTCCATCTCTGTCTTCTTGAGACTTCCTTTCCAGAGAGTCCTGGAGCAGAGCAGAAGATTCAGTAGATCTCTTAAATACAAACACATTCATACATTTCATCACACTTCAACGCTTAGACGTTGTCAGAGGGCAAACGCCTTTGGGGGTCGCTATAACAGCAGAACCGCATGGGTGACGTGCATCTCAACAATCTGACATCATACCTCAAGGCCAATTCATACTTCACTTTTCTGCATGCACTTTCAGTTGCGGTCGACTGTGCATGTGCAAGATACTATGTACATCCAGTGGGTGGCGTGTATGCAAAATTTGTCCTTTCAATTTGTTCAGCTTAAAACAAACATCGATAGCTCTGGAAACCTCTAATCTACATTTGTTCAAGATTAATGATATTACTACAGCGCCCCCAAGAGGTCAGGATGAGGAAATATTTTAAATAATTTTACGATCCGTTGCAATATTATTAGTAAATATTAATAAAACTAACTGTACTGTGTCCATTTAAAGTACAAAACATAGCATTAATCAACTAAAGTATAAAACTAAATGATACAGACCTGTCAAGTTAAGTCTGCTTTAAGCATTAAACTATGGGGGACCGATGCATACCATGTAACTTTACTATGCGTGTTTTTATACACATTTATTGATAATGATACTGTGTCAATTCACCACCACTAACTAAACAAGACAGATGGGCTATTGAACGCAAAGTGCACACACAAGCATTATTTAGATTTATCCTTCCCATCACGTTGCAGTAAATAGAAAGTGCTCAAGTGTAGTGGGATCACAAAGCTATAGCGAGGGAACATAAAACTATTTCAAAAAATATTTCACAGCCTGACCTCTTAGGGGCTCCGTATATCCCACCTGTCTAATTGATTTCCATCAAAAAGTCATATTTTTTCCACAAGAATCAAACAGCACTTTCAATGAGAAAGGTGATGGGTCAGAGGTAAAGATTAAACATACTTACTGTCCAAATTGCTTGTGAGACAAAGCCAACATCAGTTAAGTAGTTTTACAAAAGAAAGTTATGTTTTTATTGTTTTCAAAACTGGTTAAGACTTAAAACTTGCAGTTGTAAACTGCATCTCATTCTGCTTTTGTGTAAGCTTCATTCAGACCTAGGAAACGACATCTGCCCTCTGCTGGTCTGGAGGTATATCACTGCAATATGCATGTGCCGACCGCAACCATCTACAACCACTGTATGAACACAAGCTGCCGCGCAGACGACCATCCCCAGACCGGAAGTGCACATGGAAAGTGTGAAGTATGAACTAGGCTTAGGCCTGTACCTGGGTGGGGCTTAGAAGCAGCACCTTGGATACCCAACACCAAATTATTAGTGACTAAAAAAAGGAGGATGGAACTTACAGACCCTTCATTACTGGGCAGGTTACAGGAATATTACATGTCAGTCACCACAATTCGCTAGAGGACAAAATGTTTCTGCATTATCATCCAGGTCTCTAGCATTCGTTTCATAGTGCTTAAATTGGAGTGAGTTGTACATAAGTGGCTCACATCCTGCTGCTATTTACCCTTAATATCATGGCAATAGTCCTGTGCTTTACTTTAATCAGTGAATGACAGTTTCGCATACAATTGCGGGGGCTGGGGAATGCAGACAGCACAGCGCTACACTGTACAGCGCCACCTTAAGGGCAGGGAAGATCAATGACCCATGTGGACTATGTCTAAAAAAAACATTTCAACAAAAAACAGAGGCATTAAGCTTCTCTCCAGACAACTGAAATTTAGCCGTTGTGAGAGACATGAAAAATACCATCACTTTCATTATCATCTCCACACCAAAGTACATCCATAATCCACACACTGAAGTCACACGGACCTGTTAACCATGCACACGGGCATTAGTCTGAAAGACTGGACGCGTTCACTTGCCTTCCTGATGGCCGCGGCTGATGGCTGGTGGCTGATCTTCTCATATCTGACAGCAGGCTTGTTCTCCTGGGCTTGCTCCGCTCTGACCTGCCTTTCAACAGAGGCTGCCCCGTGGTCCTCAGACTCAACCTTTTTATCCTCCTCAGCGCAGCACTTAAGGCAGACGTACTCTTGGTCCTCCTTCTCCATCTGCTGGGCCTTTGCCAAGTCCAGCCCCACACACTCACCATGGAACCAGTCATCACAGCGACCACAGCCCACCATGAACCTAAACATGTGACATTGAAATGTCGAGGCCAAGAAGTATAAGGGACTTCCATTAAATCATATAAATGAGCAATGATTCATCTAATACTTCATTCTGAAATAAGGGCTCCTTGTACTTGATGCAAACCTAAGAGAAGGTATTGCAAACCAGATGTAGATAAGCTGAAGCCAAGAACATCCAAACTAAAATCAGACAATTTTCAAACCGAATCCAAAAAAATCTGGAAGAGGACACCATGCAGAGAGTCTATGGCAGAGTAAGGTGTTGCTGCAAACAGGTTCTGCTGGGTGACTTTCTGAGGAAAGGCCAAACACACACACACACACACACACACACACGTACCGGTTAGAGTGAGGCTTTCTGCAGAACCCACAATGCTTGCTCAGATCCCAGATGGCCTCTCCTTCTGCAGGTTCTTCCTCAGCAGCCTCCTTTTTGAGCAAGGGAGCATTATCAGGGATGAAGAGCGGGGGCTCGTCCACAGACAAGCTCCGGGCGCTTTTACTCCTCGGTCTTTGTGAGGCCTTTTCCGGCTGCTTCTTTGCTCTGAACTTCTCCTGATCGTCCTCCTCCGACGGCTCCCTCGGGAGGTGCGCAGGTTTGGCTACGGCCACCTGGGGGTGGGCTGGCTTGGGCCCAAATGGAAGATGGGGGGATTTGGAATTCCCAGCCTGTGTACCAGGATGCCGTTTCTGACTTCCATCTGCACTGACAGTTCCAGGCAGAAGCCTTTTAACCACAGGGTGAAATGGACTGGACAGTTTGGGGCCAACCTCTGGTTTGGCCAACCTCTTACCTTGCACCCTCGGCATTTTGGAAGGGGGGTAGGTTTGGAGATGCTCTGTGCGCCTTTTAGCGCCCGTGACAACAGACTTGCCTTTGATGGCTTGTATGTCCTGAATGTCACCCCTGGCCATATTTTTTGGTTGAGGGGTCTTCGGCTCTGCTCCAACTCTCTTTGAGGTGCTGGGCTCCAGGGTCTTCTTCTTGGGAGATGCTGGTGAAGGCTTCAATTTTAGCTGCTTGTGGGCAGGAGGCTTTTGGTCCTGACCGTCTTTGCCAGCTGCTGTATCAAGCAGCACCGATTTGTTAGCATCTGAACATGTCCGGGTTTCACTTCCACCTGAGTTTATATCCTTGGCCTCCTTGACACTCCCTGAATCTGGCTGTTGTAAATCTGACGGGTTATTCGGTTCAGTCTCTGCTGTGCACACATCCATGGCTTGATGGCTAGTGCTTAACAGCACATTAGAGCCTTCCTGCACTTCATTGGGATTCACGTAAGGTCCCAGCTCAGCCGTGGCTTCAGCCGTGGCTTCAGCCGTGGCTTCAGCCGGGCCGTACTTCCCAACGTCCTGAACGGAGGTCAAATGTTCAACCACTTTTCCATCTGCCATTGTTACGGTCCCATCTTGTGCAGGTGACAAGTTCACACCCTCAACACTCCCCGAAGCATCGGAGACGACCTGAGAAGGTATTGCACCCGGGGCTGAGGTGGACGGGGCTTTGGAAGGCCCTGGAAGAAGCTCTATTTTGTACCCTCCTACAGTCACAGTCAGACGCCTTAACACCACGACAGGGTTCATCGACGGTCTGACTTTGCTGCAAACTGCGCTTTTCCCAGCTCCTTCCTCCTTATCCTGGGAGGTGTCCGCTAGGTCTTCCTGTGCTTCAGCTGCTTCCTGTTGCTGCTGTTTGACTCCTCTCCTGTCACACCTTCTGGTGACTCTGCTGCTGGCCGGTTTGCTGACAGCCTCTGTACTCCTGGCTGGATTTAAGCCAGATTTCACAGGCTCTGAAAGAAACAGCAAAATGTCACTGGGGTGATGCAAAGCAAAGTGCAGAACCACCTTCTGCAGAACCACAGGACTCACTTCTCTGTAAAAACAAAAAAAAACACACAACAAATGTTCAGTTTTGTGCCAGTAGCTATAAGTTGCAATAACACAGAAGACGGCAGTTTGCGATAAAACAGGGCCCCCCCTCACCCCCATCAGAAACCATTAAAGCAGAACTCCTAGCTGCTTCACGGCATTATTTCATAGCCATAATCTCTCACTGTCTGCTTATTCCTACTTCTAGCCAGAGAGAGATCCAGACAGAAGGAAGGTTAAAGATGCATTTCTCTGTCCTAAGAGCTACAAGCAGCTGAATACATCAGATGCCAAAACGTATTGCTGTGGGAAAATCAGCCAAAGCGGACATTTCTCCAAGCTCACCCTGATCCACGTCATGGGACGGCTTCCTTGGCAGAGTGGCAGGGCTTTTCCTCGGCCGGCCTCTTCGGCCCTTGGGTCGCGTCGCAGGGGACCTGGAAACATCACACGTACCTTTTGACTTGCTCATCCCGGCCACACCTGCAGTTATAGACAAAAAAAAGGAACAATGTCCAAACCTTACGTGGTATTATCCAATAAACAATGATTTCTTCTACGCAACCAAAACTTATAATCAAATCACATAAATATGGTGTCAGAACTAGGCTTACATCAGTTCACCAGTCCATCAGTACTGAAACCAGCTTAACAACACATTAAACCCCTAAAAACAATACTTCACAACTCTAGCAGTATGAGATAAAGGTTGCTGGGACTTTGCATTACCATAACAGAACAAGCCTCTTCCTCATAGCCGTTGCTGCACCAAGAACCTCAGTAAAGCATCTACTGCTATCTGACTCAGAGTCTCAGAAGTTAAACCTTATAGTCTTCAACAGGCACCTGCTGAATCAGCAATCTCATAGCCGGCGTCCTCATTATCCAAAAGGTGAAACTGAGCACTTGCAGATCCAAGCATGGGATCCTTGTCACTGAGCATATTCTTCAACGAGTCTTCCAGCACGTGGTGACCAGTTCCAAACTCATCACTCGCTTCGCTTTCCAAGTTCTGTCCTATTAACAACGACTCTTCCAACTGGTCACTGGGGATTAAATGGTTAAAGGTTCCAACCCCATCCATGAATGCTGTCGCTGCTCCGAAAGCTCTGTGGGAACAGAAGGACGTGCATGAAGAAGACGGCCAGAAAAGGCCAAGAGAAGAGAAACTTCCCAGTCCATAAATCCATGTAATAAGGACATTCTGGGAGACAATCTGCCAATTAGAGGTGGGCGATCTGACGATTTTATATATCGTGATCTATCTACTTTTCTTGCAAATCGTAGGGATCATGGCCATTTGTGTCCTACTAATATTTCCAAACTCAACATAAATGTGTGTTACTACCCGATCCCTACCACACTTCCTGACCTGCCACGCCGATCGCTCGAAATGAATTGTCTTACAAAGACATCACACATGAAAGTGACCCTGCGACGGAGACACATGATATAACTTGGCCAATGAGCACAGCCATCTAGTAGGAAGTCATTGTTTGTGACCAAAGTACGGCTCCATGGTGTAGCTACCCGATCTGTACCACCTGCCCAGTTTGTACCGTGCACATCTGCACCACATTATATTTTCTGGCACTGTCCCATCCATTGCTGTACCGTCCGCGATTTTATGGAAAACCATGCTGTCTATAGCTATACAGCACACTACAGGGGTCACTTTATTTAGAGAGAACTGATGTTAAGGATTGTGCTGACAGAAAAAAAAATAAAATTACAAGCAAAGAAAATGTAAGTGTTCACTCCAGTCATCTATTTCCAGGTTTTGGACCAACACTATTATTACCCAAGTATCCCACATCTGAAATATTTGTTTATATTTCCATCAGGTGAAATCGCTGCCATTCAGCCACATGGTATTTTGGTATACTTATAGGTTTGGTTCACTCTGAGATGAAGGAACTTATACAGTCAACACCGTGTGATTGGGGTACATAATGAATGAGACCTATAAACAGGCACTCTGACAAGCGCAGGCCATAAGCAGAACAGACAGAGAACACAAAGAATGCAAAATCAGAATATCTGGGTGATGGAGATCACTCACAAGCAGTCCATGAAACGAATCTGACGTAGTGAAAAGAAATATTGGCGGAATCAAGTTGGATTGTGAAAATGTCATGAAACAAATTGATACAAATCAGCTACCATCATAACATTTGCCATAAGTGTAATTGCATGCCAGATTTGCACCTTGCACATCTGTGCAAAGTCAGATATTTCACAAAGCAGTTCTCTAAACTTAGTCAGCCCGTGGTCGGCAGTGGTAATAGCACAAATCTAATCAATCACCTTGAAAACGGAAGCATCCGACATGTTTGTTTAATATTTACAATAAAGCGTAACTCAGGATTTAATTTCCATTTTGAAAACACTGTCGTTTAAATATACTACACGTCAATATCGGGTTATAAATGGTGCTAACTGATTAGTGCTTAGGCTCGTTCAAGTCTGGATATTCTTGACTGTTCATTTCAAAACTGGGAAGCAAGATTGCAATTCAGATTGTGGATTGCAGCTGTGCGTTACAAAGACCATGATGTGTTTTTCTGTGAATATCGCCCACCCCTAAACCCAGGCTCTCCACTACAGCTGAATGCAACAAGCAAAACTACACAACAGCAAAGACAAGGCAGAATAAAAAGATTTTTCAGGGATGACAACAGGAAACCAAAGGCTACTGAACACTGGTCCAAAGGCCACTGGGTAAGACATCTGGCACAATATTTAAGCAAAGACTTAAGATGTTACATGGTGACGAATTCCTGAGAAAGGATGCATCAAACATACCGTGGGGACCACTCCTGTCTTGCCACTTCTTCATGTCACATCCTGGAGCACAAGCAATTCCTAAGACCTAAATAAAACAAAAGACAATCTGATGACTAAATCTTACAGGTGAAGCTAGAGTAGTGTGAACCAACATCTCATTAGTGCCCATCAACAGGCACAGAAAGACCACAGAAAAATGCAACAGCTATGGGTAAACATTCAAGGCTATGCAAAGACACTAAAAGGGGAAACTTTTTCACAATAAAAAGACGTGTTACAAAATACTGATCGAAAACACTTTAAATGGAGACAACTGTGCGTGAATATACTGGAGAATAACATGAAAATTGGTAAACATGCAAGGTTAAGGCCATTTTTAAAAACCATAGACAGAATTAAGTAATGACTAAATGTTTTGGATGCAGATCAAGCTGTGAGCTGCTCATCTCTTATTAATGGTACCAGAGACCCAACCAATGGTTCAACAGCAAGAATCTCTGGGGGCTCAGAACTGGACCCAGTTTAAGCACCACACACAACCAGTCATTCCCCATTGTCTACTAAAATGGCTGGCTTTTGCTCCAACTCAGCACACAGGATCAGCTCAAGTCCACCTCCCACAGAATTCACCTCAAACAAGGGCAAAGTTCAGAATCATTTCGATTTTTAAAGAAGGGGCTAAAACTGTTTATTTGTAATACTTAATCAGTGTGTGCATGAACTTAATAAACATCTTGAAATATTTAAAAACATGGCCGGTAATAGTTTTACAATAAGTAAAATATGCAATTCTGCCACACTTATCCTACTTCACACCAGCTGAAACTCAATCAAGGTCACTTCTGCAAAACATCTTTGGTTTATGTCTCAGAGACACTTCACAGATAACACTAAACTATGCATAACAATGCAGATTCTAAATGAATAATATTAGGCATCTGCTACACTGAACCAGATCACAAACTGGAAATCAAGTCCGTTCGAATGCTGTTACAGGACCTGACAGATTTTCCTCTTGTTTTTCAGACCTAAAGTATCAAACACACTCCTAGGCCTAGAAAGTTTACATTCAAGCCCCGAAGTGTTATAACGAAGAGATGTGAGAAAGACACGCAGGCATTAAACACGGCCTGCTAAACAGCGTGGGGTGAAACTTTATACCAACTCGAGAATCATGCGCGTGAGTGAAGTGGACGCAGCCCCACCTTGCGCGTCCACACGTGCTCGTTTACCACGCGTTGCTAAGAGACGACGTCACGGGTAACTATCCACGTTATCCGGCCTGATGCTTGACGAACCCCCAAACAAATTACAGATAAACCATCTAACTCCCCACTCAACAATATTCCTCCAGTACACTACTGGCTCGGTACCATACTGATTAAAACAACACGCCACTCATATCCCGCCCCTTCCCTTTATCATAAAAACACGCTAGGCGTATTTATGAACCAGCTGGGTGATGGACTAACCGGCTGGTTAGTGGGGAGGGGACACTGCCATGAACGCCCAGCTAGTTACCCGTATAACTCGCTCCAACACAAGGGCGGGTGTTTAAAGTCACACCCAAAAGTGCCCTGTTAATTCCCCATCGGGCAACTGTGTCCCCGCACGCTCTACCCACACTTCCCCTGGGTGGTGCTACTGATACTGCCTTATCTTCCCGGGCCTCTCAGGAACCAGAGGACGGCCAACATCAAGTACGGCATTAAAAACAGCCACCAGACGCCATCCACGCTAATGGGTGGACCGAGAGCCGGCTAAACACTTCAGGGGGTCACGGCCTCACCTAGCCAGCAAGCTCAACGTCGAACCTGGGCAGGCCTCTCAGCTCGAATAGCTTAGCCTAGCCTGATCTTACGTTAGCCTAGCCTAGCTTGGCCTCATCGTACTTTAGCTTTGCCACTCGATTTCAACGGTTTCGCCGTGAACTTACCACACGATCACACGGCCACTAGTTGGACAAGCGAAAGAAGAAGTAATGGCAGCGATAACGACATAAGGCCCGCGCCTGCCAAGGAAGAAGCACACGGCGCATGGCCTCTAGACCAGGCGCCTCGGGGAGGCCCGGAGTTTGTTTGCAGTACCGGCCATGATCACGCCCCCCCCACTCCGCTAGCTCTGCCGGGGAACGGTTTGGTTGTAAAAAAAAAAAAAAAAAAAACGTTTTACCTTTTTGACCCGATGCCGCGCATTGCAGATCGTTAGGGCGAGCCGGTGTACGATGCAGTGTCCTTACGTGGTGGTCCCGCTCTATCGTACGCCGTCTTTCGGCCCAACTGTGGCCATTCCAGCGGCTGCACTCAGATTTGCGTCCCCCTCACTCCAAAACTCGGCCGGCCCAGCGGGCTCCATGCTGAAACGCCCCCCTCCCGCCTGGGTTTTTAACATCAACCAATCGTGTAAGAGGAGATGGCAGTGTAAACCAATCCTTAAAAGGCGTGATTGATTTGCTGCCCAATCGCCGTAAAATGCGATGTTCCTCCTTCCTCCGTAACGAACTGAGACCGTAGTTGGACATAGGTATGTGGAAGCGAAGTAAATGTTATGATGTTCTTAGTTAAACCACGCAGCATTAAAATACGTTTACTTAAAACAACTATGCGCAATAATTTTTCGCACACATATAGCAGATGTCTATAATAGATGGAATATATTAAAATTGTAGTCGATGTATTTGAATACGGAATATGATTACTTCTGAAGGTGGGCTTTTACTTAAAGTAAAAATATACGCATAACGTTACCGATTCTTTCTGAGCTCAGGTTCAGGCCCTTGAGTGATACCTCGGGCCAGTTTATAGGGGTGGTGTTGCATGTCGGTCCAGTTTTACGTGAAGCGCCTTGTTCCCCGAACCTGTGTGACCGTATCCTCTCAGGCTGCTGAACTTCTGTTTTGTTTGTGTACCCCTCTGAAAATTCAAGGCGGTGGTTTATTATGCCATGGGTGACTCGTGAAGTAAATAATCAGAGATGTTTTTAGTGGTTAGCGAAAACATGAAAGTCTGGAAACGGCCACTGGTTTGTATGTTTCTGAATGTCAGCAATTATTGTGGTGACATACTAAACAGGTCACTACACAAATTAGCAATGGATAGGATCTCAGCTATTAGTCGCTCCAAAAAGTTTTAAAAATTAGCATTTTGAAGGCTCCCTGACTGTAGGGCTGATCTGCGCGATGTAGTCACATCCCGGTTGACTCTGGGAAATTGAGTTTTCAGGGGAAGCCATTACACATGAATTCATCGAACTCTAAGAGTCTATTTCTAATCCTAAGAGACTGGGCAGGCAGGACTGGCCTGAAAGATAAGGCCGAACTGGACCCGCTCAGCCATTCTTTATGCTTAGCGAGAAGAATTGTTATGGTGAGTACATTTTATATACCCCTTTCGTGAGATCCCAGGAAGCCAAAATGACATTGCTTGTGTTTATAGACATACTTTGTCTACACTTTAGGAGCAAGGCATAATTAAGTAACAGGAATTCTGAGATTTGTATTTGTAATGGATGTTGCCATGAAAGACATCGCACAGAATAAATGGGTTTTTGTATTTATTTTGATGTACAAGCGCGCTCACAAACTGGTGAACACTGGCAATTAACTTCTCCCACAGTACTACACCACACATTCCCAATTACAGTATAAATAGCTGATCAAACATTAATACATCACCATTTCAAATACATAAGTTATCAAGTATCCAAGTTATGCAGATGAAATAAAAAGGGATACAAAATATCACTGACACTGATGTACAGTTTGAAGCCAAGAGGCAATAAGGGCAAAATAATGATCACATTCTAGACAGAGCAGTAGTTAAAGATTTTATGTAACAAAAGAAATGACACATTTCAGATGCTTTTTACACAATGAGTTCTAGCTACAATAGAAAAGCATCTGCATATTAAAAAATTACTGAAGGGCATATTTTCAGCAAGACAAAGGCAACATATTTATCTTGACCCAAATAGAAATATACTACCCCCACCCAATGAAATTCACCTGGCCCCAGCACTCAACCACAACGTGCTGCGTACCTTTCGGCAATTCTGTAAAGTCCGAGGCTTTTTAAATATGGATGATCTAACAAAATATGTGCTTCTACGATTTCGTATAAAGTGGTAGTTTTATGGAAGAGAACCATAAATGGATAGATTTTCGGCAACATTATTTCTGCTGTCAAAATCCCGTTTGTGTGTGGGGGTGGGGGGGAATAGCCCTCATAAAAACAAAGATTAGTCAGAGTTATAAGCAAATACCGTTACACAGTGAAGTCACACCACCTTCAACAAATTTCCTCACAAGACCAACATAAAAAGAAACTACCAATCCTGTCTTCACTCAATGGCTCTTACAACAACATATATATAAAAAAATGTTTGGCACCTAAGTCACTACATTTTTTACACATGTAAAACCTTAAAAAAAATCTCCTTTAAAAGGGTCCTACACAGATTAAAGATGGAAACTCAAAATACAGTGACGACCTTCAAACACATTTCATTTTTTTTTTCTTCTCTCAGTTAAACATCTTGTAAACTGTTCACTGTAATGCTCTTCCATAAAACTTTCATTCACGGTCTAATTTATGGGAGGGGCAGTAATATTACTGCAAGAAACTTTGAATGGCTGCCTTCGGACATCATCATCATATGGAGTCAGGAAAGCCACGGAATATGAGGTTATTTAACTAAAATCCAAAATCAAGGCAAAGCCACATGATCAGCATTCAGAGCCTAAATAGTAACCCTTAGGGAGACTGTCGCCCTACAGACCTCAGGCTTAGCAGAAATCAGATGCTGGACCAAAGGTTCTGCTTCTAATGGTGTCAGGGGCAGTACGTTTCAGGTTCTTGGTTCCCTAGGTCTTAAAATGGCAGTATTCAGAGTTATTGCACCAGACGAGCACACATTGGGTTACTGGCTGCAGAGCTGCTTGGAGCTTGCCGTAAACACGTAAACATGATCATACATGGGCTTAGGTTTAACAGGTACATTTTGATCCTAGTAGTCAAGGTAATCTGCAGTCTTTTACATTTAGCCAACTGTCCTCCAGGTCCATTACACTGTCATTAACTGCACTGGTACTGTGCTAAAGTTAAGGAAATAGAACACCTGGTACGGCTACACAAGTATTAAAATGCTAGAAAAACATCTGACTGGAATGGCAAAACAAATTTTAAAAAAATGCAAGAAAAAAAAAACCTGAAGGGAATGTTTACTTTGATGATGGTCACAGAACATGAAGCCAGTTCAACCCTAAAATCGCACCCCTGCTGGGTCTGTCACAAGCTCCAGCTTTGCGTGGATGATACCAGGGAGCCATTTCATTTCACAACCAATCAAAAGCAAAGGCTAAACAGACAGGGAAGACACTGTATCATGACAACAACCAACAAGAAAACATAAGGTGAGTCACTGACAGTGAGGCCCAAGCCACATGACCCAATAATCTGATGGAGACAGGGACATGATGGGGAGGACCTAGGCACACTCGCAGGAGGGACATGATGGGGAGGACCTAGGCACACTCGCAGGAGGGACATGATGGGGAGGACCTAGGCACACTCGCAGGAGGGACATGATGGGGAGGACCTAGGCACACTCACAGGTCTGGGAACAGACAGCCAAAGTTACCAAAAATGGACAAATCCCACACAATCAGCTGTCATTTTTTCAGTATTTAAGACTAACTATGCCTTCAGTGTAGGATCATTTTAAGAGCTAATGAATACCAGACACCAGCTGAGGATTAACATCAGGTGTCATTCAAGCAGCAGAAAGGGAACAGAGGAGCAACGGTAACTGCACTGCATGTAGCCAGGTGTCTTCCTTCGGTGCGGGAGGGGTGAGCGCAGCATGCATTGCTTCACTGGATGCAGCAGTTGTTACGATGCCCATTAGACTCCTTGAATCGAAGGCGCATCTTTGGACGATATTTCTCTAGGTATAGGAGCTGCTTGCTGTTAAAGGCTCCTCTACGCTTCCTAAAATAAAAAAAAATTAAAAAAAAACAAAAAACAAGTTACTTCAGGGAACTGAATACAGTGGATAAACAGAACCAAGGCAATAATCAGTCTGAAGGACTGAAATTTAAATCCCCAAACATCATTTAAACCTTAAATCCATCCAGCTTCCAACCATATAACCTGGTCAGGGTCACCAGGCGCAAGGAAGAATGCCAGTCCATCATGAGCACACACGAACACACGCACACACACACACACACACAGAGTTGGGAAATTCAGGGGCACCAATGAGCACAACTACACATGTTTAAACTGCAGGAGGAGAATGAATAACACAGGAAGAACATGCATACTCTGCACAGAATCATTACGAAGAAGGCACTCAACCCCCAACCCAGGAGTTGCAAGGAAACAGTGCTACCCACTGGGTCACTACTAATGGCATGTATATCTTACAGAGATTTTAAATACTCACAGCCGGATAAACTGGACAGCATCCTCATACTTCATTCCACACTCAATCAAGGCGAGGGCAACCAGGACAGGGGCTCTTTGGAGAACATGCTTAAGGTTACAGAAAGAAAAACATTTCCTCCCCATGACCAAGTTTGCTAATGCTGTTCTCATCTCATTATTATGTTTACAGCCACAGAAAAAGTCTTTCCCAAGTAGTAAACAGTAATGACTAACACTCATATGAAATGGAGCCTCACCTTCCCAATCCAGCCACACAGTGAACAGCAATGCAGCAGCCAGGTTCCTCACGAAACTTGGCCCTCAGAAGATTCAGCCAATCGTCAACAATCTGGCTAGAAGGAGGAGCTCCGTCATCAAATGGCCAATCCTGGAAGGGAAGTGCGGTGAAGTCACACAACAACAAGTTAACAAATGGGCTCAACACTCAGAATAGATAAATTACAAAGAGGAAGGGTTAGCCTTGTAAGTCACTACCATTAGATCTCATGGAAAGGAAAACTACCATATTCAGAAACCCATTCTCTTAGGCTAATGAAATAACATTTCTTGAAGGGAATGGAGATCGCTCACTCTCTCGCACACATACAATTCATTACGGGGGGGGAAAAAAAAAAAAAAAAAAAAACTTACCAAAACCTGAATAGCTTCCTTCTCTACCAGAGCAGCATCATAGGTGGCCTCGCACACTCTCACCACGGTGCTCACACCATACTTCTTCAGCTCCTGAAGATGATTGGAAAAAGCTCTGCACACTCCTTCTGATTACCGACCATTTCACCATCAGCCACCTGGTAGCCTGACAAACACAATCTGAAATTCCCTTCAGGATACAAGATGGCTGAAGATGATTGAACAACTGTGGGATACCGTGCTTTAAATTGCTTTACAATAGGATTACAGGAATACTTAGACTTCCAAGTAGTGCTGAGCACAGAGAGCATTTTGCAAGTACCTGGAACACCGCCATTTGGTAATCAGGCTTACTTTCTGTCACCCAAATGGCAGACAGGTCAATCAAATGGAGTGCTGGCTACTCAGATGCACCATGCGCTGCTGAAAACTCACCTCTATGAACTTGTTTAGGGTGGCGTTGGTCGGGTTATGAGTTATGAGGAACCTCATGCTTTTGTAAGTGATCTCCACAGGGGCAGGTCGGTTCATACGTGCCATGGTCACACAAAGTTGCGCAAGAACGAAAAAGTGACAAATACAAAAGGATATTTTTGTTTACCAATCCAACAAAAGGGTGGAGTAAATGCTAGGGATTAAAAAAAAATGGATATACTCCACGTCAGGAATAGTTTTTTTTTGGAATCTAAAAAGTGAGGTACTTAAGATTGTGTGGGAGCAGGGTAAGGTATGAAATAAACCTGTCCTAAAACTAGAAATTAAAAAAAAAATAAAAAGAACAAGCAGGGTTTCTTGACTCCGGTGAGGGGGGGGCCAACAAGGGCAGGTCACACACAGATTACCCCATCCAGGTGTGTTCTCCTCAGGTGAGTTGTGCTCCCTCACTCTGCCGCAAGTTCAACACTCAAGTCCCAGCCTGGTCCTCAGGTCCTTACAGGTCGTTTCTTCGTGGCAGAACGAATCTCAATAGTTCACTTGTCTGCATAGATGTCGTGCTGGGCCTGGCAGTAATCCCCACTGCCCTTCAGAAACTCCATAAATGTGTGACCGAAAACACCACAGAACTGCTGCATGAGACAGAAATGGAAAGCACAAGTTATCAACCCTACACACAGAAAACCACACACAGTACACACACTGACTGAAGAAAAATCCTAGCATTTTAATAGTCACATTAAAAATTAAAGAGTATTTTCAAATGATATTCTAGGCCAGTTCCAGTTAGGGGTTAGTTATCTCAGTTATGCATAGTGCACATTGCAAAGAGAGTGAGTTTGTGCGTGTAAAGTCTCCAGGAAATTTCAAACCCTTTTACAAAACTCAAAATGACAGAAATTACAGGTGGCTTAAGAAAAACTGTTTCAGGGAAAACAAATACCAAGTTTCATTACGATAAATACGACAAACTCCAAACCTTTAAATCATAAAGCTGAATTTTTAAGCAAAATGTAATTCACTGTTGCAGAACTATCAAAATTGCTGAGCTGAGGGCCAAGACATAACAAGACAATACTGCTACAAGGAGGAGGGCCTGGAGAAGACTGAGGGCCAAGACATAACAAGACAATACTGCTACAAGGAGGAGGGCCTGGAGAAGACGACACCTACTAACAGCAGTGCAACTGCCCATCTCACTTTTACCTTATCATCTGGATCATAACATTAAGTGAAAAGCTCATTTCAAACATGTCCTCAAGGCAGCAGGATTGCTCATTGGGAGACAGAAAATTGTGAATGCACTGAATAGTAGTAGCTGTCTGAAAATCATTAAAATGTAGCACAAAGCAAGAAGATGATAAAACAAAAACATTTCAATCATGTTGTGTGTTTTACTACCCACACAAAGCAGGAAACAAAGCACAAAAGGGAGTAAGCTGTAAATAGATGAATGTCTCTGCTAAACTCGCTAACCCTCTGCGTCATAACCAAGCCTTTGTGCCGATTGTGAATTCCCTAACCTATGACTCTAAAATGGGTGGTGGTGCTTGGTACAAGGAAACAAGAATATTTGAAGCAGGGTTCTTCATCTCAGTTTGTTACTGTAATGAAACGCTAAGGAATACTTTGAAAGTGTGGCACCACCATTAGGCTGGGCCTCATCTATGGGGGGAGACCCTGCTTTTAAAGGTACATGACTCAACATGTATGACTGCTGAACAAAGTATGCAAGCAGCCTCCCTCATGTTCCCATCTGGCACAACAGACTGGACCAAAGATGTCTAGGGCAAGAGAGGAATTCCATTTTGGAAGTTTATTCTCAGGTGGTCGACTACAGTAAGACACGCCAAGTGAAGGCTTCTTAATTTATGGCAAGTGATTAAAAAATAAGCACTCCTGTACAGCATTCCGGACACAAAGCTAACATGAGAGAATGTTTTTCCGCATCATCCCAGCCAGGGATACAGGCTGAAAAGTCAGAGGCATGGCCACACTCTGAGCCACTGCCAAACTGCAAAAGGGCAACTGCTCAAACACAGCCCAAAAGTCCCACTGGAAAACTGTCATATGGCCATTTTATTGGCTAGACTACCACAGAAAACTAATTATAGACAAATAACTGTAACCTGGCAACACCTGCACAGATCCAGAGGCACAGAAACTATGAGCAACATAAAAATTCCAACCATAAACATATGAACATTTTATCCCCAAAAATGGATGCGTACATACAACACCCAAGGGAGCAGTAAAGTCCTGGGATCTCATGGCACATGAACATTCTGCTGTTCCACCGTAGCACAGGAGGAATTCTGACCAATACCAACTCAGTGGCCAGCACTCTTCATAGGCACATAGAAGATCTCGAGACCACTTCCACACAGTTCAGGAGAACATGTAGTTACATGTGGTTCGGTAGAGACATCTGCCTTTGAAACCACTGAAGAGCTCAGCAGGGTGCTATATGCCATCTCACCCGATTCTCCCCTTTTCACTGCTACAGACCACAGACTCATGGACAACGCATCAATGATGACATTAGGGCCAAAGCAGTCAATAACAAATGACAGTGCGCAATGGAAGGAAAAGCCATGAATGGCTTTTAGACGCAAGAGCATGTCACCGCCACCAGGAAGCCATCTGTGGGGGACATTAGAAATGCATCACACACACACACACCCCCCAACCTCCCTCAAGCATCTTACCCACGGAAAATAAAGAATATTCTTCTCTCCTCTAAGCTACTTACAGGATTAGTGAATAAAGCAACAGCAGCACTCCCCCAGCTTGTACTTACACAGAGGGGCCCAAGGCTACTACATTGTAAGACCGCTTTCCGTCTAAGCCCATATTTTATATAACACACACTAAAATATATATTATCATACACTGTACGAGCTTATGGGGCACCAGACTTCATCATACATGATTATCATAATTGCTCCTACTGATTTATCGCCATATTAACGCTGTCACTGTAAATGTACGACGATGGCACGGTATAAACGTGTTATAAGCGTCTGAGAGCCAGGAATGGCTGTGACTCATGGGGGAAAGGGGGGCCGGTCCTTGTCCCAAATGCGGGGCTCAAGAACGCCTGGATCCAGCGGGACCCGCGCTGAACGCGCCCGTCTCTCTAGTTTTTAACTAAAAAAAACATATTTCAACAATTTTTAAGTAAAAGACGTTTAATCCGATTATTTTAATAAAAGGATTTTACTCCCCCTTCGTATATGGGATGACAGGCAGGTAGGCTAACACTAGCAGCATGCTAACAGTGAGCGGGCATCGTTAGCCGGCTACCCTCAATTAACGACGTCCGACTGGTCACACGTTCCCTAAAACTGATGATATACATATTAATACGTCTGGTTTTTCTTCCTAAAATAATGTTCTGTCCATGTAACCCCGGAAAAAAAGAGCCCGAAAGCCGAAACACTCTCCGCCCAGTAGCAGTTAGCTTAGCTGGGTAATGGCACCGATAGCCGCCTTATCGCCCCGGCGCCAGGCCCCGGAGAGAGAGCGGGCCTCTATGGTGCCTTCACCGAGAGCGCGCACACACACAAATATCACACTTATTTTTAAGCTAAAATTACACAGCACATTTCAAAAAATGTACCAAAAAATAGAGGTTTTGTTAGTGAAATACCAGGCAACTGGACGGATAGCTGTTCCCGGGTCACCCATGCAAAGACAGCCGAACCCTCGGCTGATGTTTCTTTCGAGATTAAAATAAATGTTATCTTAATAAAAATTAAGATATTCCACCGTTTATCGAGTACTTGATCGATGTTTTAGCGGTAAAACGGCCGCTTCACCGCGTCGCGATGTTCGGCATCGGCGACGGGCTCCGGCAGGACAATGCACATTGAAATTAAATTTAAAATAATATAATAAAAACAAGTGATATTAATAACAGCATCAGTATGTCTCAAAGAGCTGCCGGTCACCAGCCATACAATCTAAATGCTGAACACCGTTTTTGAACAAACCGAAAACGGATAAGTGGAGAGAAACGTTTTAAGTATATAAAGGCACTTACAGGGATATGCTTACTCATTGAAGATTGTAGCTTAATCATAAAGCCGGTCCCCAAGAAGAGAATTTCAATCCGAACTGGGAAGGTACTGGTTCTGTACCATACAGACACCGTCTCCCGGCCGCCGACTTCCAGTCTGCTGGGGCTCTAGCGCTAGCCAACGGCTGAAATCCGCCCGCGAGCCGCGCGTCACGCTCCGCCCGACGCGAGCCAGCCACCGGCCGCAGATCAGCCTTCGTGCCGGAATCTGCGATCGAGAGCTCCAAGATATGATCCCAGATCTGCTGTCAAAACGAACGGAGCTGGGGGCAGGTCCCGGTGCGGCTATCGTGTTGCGCATGCGTCAGGTTCCAAACCCACCGGCCGTAGATCTGCTCAGGCAGCAGGAAGATTACTGTCGGGGGAGCAGTAGCCGATCCTGGATCAGATTTGAACAGTAGGAAGGACGCTATGGTGTGCGCGTTCACAAATCAGCCCGTACTCGCCGTTGAAGAAGAGCTGCTGTGGGTAGTTGGATCACCTGCAGCGAAACTGCTGTCGTGGAGATTACTTTTCTTTGTTTTTGAAATACAGTCATTAATAGTTTGCGTAAGCATCATCATAAGTGCGAACGTTAAGCCTCTCCGAAACTTAAACACTATTTTACAGTTAGGTGACAAAATGATTAGTTTGATGTGGTTTAAATGACACTAGCTTTAATGCGTAATTAGGGTGCTATTGTACTGACACCTGGTAGGAACAGCTAGAACAAGCGGTGACACCGAAATATTCTCAGACAGTACAGTTCAGCTTCAGTTACTCAGATGAGTGACAGTGCTGCCAAATCACTGACGCTGAAGGCTAAATGAAGATGGAAACACGGGATCCATTGCAGGGTACACCCAGGACAGGATGCTAGTCCGTCAGAGGACACACAGAAACAAACACCCGAGCACAGTTTGTGGGTGTAGCTGCAGGGTGAAGCCAGAGAAGCTGCACACGACACTGGGAGACGACACAAACTGTACACAACCAGAGCAAGGGTGGGATTCTGGTTCCCAGAGGAAGCAGTGATACCAGTAAAAAAGCCTAATATTTATGTATAACATGACAATTTCAATAAATTACAATATTCAGTAGTAATTAAAATTAAATTTTGATGAAAAATATTTGATACATTTAAAGTTTTAAGTTACAAAGATATATCATTTTTGTATATTTATTGCAGGTTTTTGCTCTATTTTAGTGATTTTGGGCTATGTGAACTCCAGTGAATGCTATCACTCTTCACTGACATTTAATAAGGTAGCAAAGACTAAACGCCATTTATGTTTCTATGGAAAGTGCCATATTGACACGAGTTTAATGACACTTCACATGACACAACCGAACCACAAAAACAACTGGAATTGACTGTGATGTGGTTCCTCCAGAGAAACATGCATTTACTACTTTTTTACTACTATTTATGACTTATAACTCTAAGAGTCTAAGAAAGAAAAATGTAACACAGTGCAATTACACACCACTTTAAAAGTATTTTAAATATCTTAGAACCCTGGTTAGTGTATGACAAATAGTTGTATGCAACACATTGAAGTGTCCATCAACCCCTCCCATCCACAGAAATCCACTCTCACTCAGCTGTTTACCAACACTCACAAGCTGATGTGTCACCGTGGGGTCAGGAAGCTGCACAGGCTGCGCAGTAGGGCAGCATGTTCTGCACAAGCACTCTGCATCGGCAAATAAACAAACAGGCATATGGTAGGAGGCGTCAGAGGCCATTTTGACAGGCACAGGGGGAAGAGGAGGAGATGCGTGGTGCCCAGAAGCATGTAGGCTTAGCTCTTTCCTGAAAGGGTGCTTCAGACCAACTGCCCCAGACCAGCTATGCTAACATCCCTGCAACCGTCATCGCCAGCTATTATGTGGCTGTTTCGACAAGCCAAAAAGTCTGAGAGAGACCAAAAACAGCTCACTAATGTCTGGTAAACATCCTGCCCCTGGGTGTTTTCCTTGCCTGGGATGGCATCTAGATGTACGTCCAACAAAATGCCCACCAGGAGGTTCACATTGCAGCACACAGGTTCTGCTTTCTGAAAACTGGAGCGGAATATACGCTGAAGTCATGTGGGTCAAAAGAGAAGAATATTCCTAATATTTGGGTCAGAGTTCATGCTGCAACACTGCAGGAGCTAAAGGGTACAGGAAAAAAAACAGAACCCTATCTCTCATCAGAAAGGAGCAGATCTGTGACACGTTCTCTTTTGCTGTAGGAAGATCCAGATGTACTGGGAACAGTGACAAGGCGTTCTCTAAGATAGTTCCAGGGCAAATTCATGAATGCGTCTCATTCTTTTCTTCAAAGACACTTTCACCGTTGAGCACATTCAAGAAGGAATGCTTTGATATCCTACATCAGGGCTGAGGGTAATTCACCTCCAAAGTGAAACCATTTCTGTCCAACTGAACATCAGCGAACTGAACACGCAGAAACTGATATCAGGTCATCGACCAAAACATTGGTGATGAAAATCTGTATTCCACGTCAGCCCTTACCAGGAATACGCCGCTGACTGTGCCAAAGTTCAACCGTCACTGGGGCAGGAATGAGTAGGTGTAAAGAGATAGGAAACGTTCCAGACAAATTTACTGTATTTCATCAAACTGCAATGGCCCCTGGCCTGCTCTCTGTGTCCAGGTACAAGGCAGACAGCCCCAGTGAGCGTCTGTATCTGAGCTGTCAACTTTCGGTGCCCCTCTCTTCGCTGCTGATCTCTGTGTGTAATATAATAGCACCATTACTGTCAACATCCAGTTTTCCCTTAACTTAGTTTTTTTTTTTTCACAAAATATGAAAGGCTCTTTTCTTATGAAGGAAAACAAAACCTACACTTCCCCGCTTCTTATGTTTCTGGTGATTTATCCCCTGCACGCGTCTTGCCTCACACTCAAGCATCTATTTTCATTAGTTTTAATCGCTTTGTATGATATGAGTGGGCTCTGGGGCTCGGTTAATACCTCCTCCATTCCAGGAGATTAATGAAACTAGTGTTTACACAGCTAACTGGCTGGCAGGATGTGAGAGGTGCCACATCAATCACTTAATGTCAGGGAAATTGTGTTGCTTTACTATTCATTCTGCATGAGATAAATGCTACGACAGACCCGGAACAGAGAGGTACCGTTAATTATGGCAGGACAGCTAACACCAAGCTCACTTAGCTGATGAAAGGAAAAAGGAGTGCTGACCATCTGCAATTGCACCTTTATAAAACCTATTTTGAATATGTAACGCTACATGATGACTGCAAGCCTACAAACTGTCACCTCTTCATAAGCTGCCCTTAGATGTGACTCACGGAATTTATTACACAACGTACAGTATCCCAGGCTCTATAAACCGAGAGAGAGAGCCGCTAATTCACATTTATATAGCGGACTGGTAACCCTAGTGTTCAAATCCTGGCATGGTTTACTGCTGTCTACAACCTTCAGCAAACCAGGCAGCCGTAACGCGTCCTGGGCCTCACTGACCGTTACTCTGCTGGCCGCTACAATTAATGTGCCTGAATATTAGGGTGGGGTGAAAAAAAATCAAAATTTCCAATAGTGCGGAAAAGTTGTCATTGGACCTCATTATTAAACGTGCAAAATATCTTTGAAATAGGTTAATATTTTCAGGTTTCGCAACGCGATCGAAGTTTTCACCTGTCACATCAATGGGCAATATGCACTATCCATTATCTATACTCGTCGGTGTTGTGTTTCTGCATTTTCACAACATGATAATCACTACAAAATACCAACGTTCAGGTAACGCAGATTTTTACTGGGTATCAGCCATACACATACATTACATCGCTCTGCGGCTCTACGTGCATTACGATTAATCACCTATCACATCAATGCACAGATCCACGCTACCTATCATCCATATCATAACGCAATGTAAAACTGTTCCTCGGTGCCACCAAAATGAAAAGTATTAAGCATGACAGTCAAAATGGTTAGATACACTATATTACCAAATATATTGGGACACCTAAATTCAATGATTTGGAGGGGTCTCCCAATATTTTTGGTAAGACCCAGATGGATAAAGCGGTAAAGATAATGGATAGTGTATATTGCCAGTATGTCAGTGTAAACATGCTCCTGAGCGCTACATTTCTGAATGAGTCGTTTCCCACTTACTCATTGTCACTGACCGATTGGTAGGTTATTGTATTAAACTGGAACAACTTTACATTGCATTATGATATGGATGATACGTAGCGTGGTGAGAACTTCGATCGCGTTGCGGAACCTGAAAATATCAACCTATTTCAAATATATTTTGCACGTTTAATAACGAGGTCCAGTGACAACTTTTCCGCACTATTGGAAATTGCTATTGGAAATTTTGATTTTTTTTCACCCCGTACTGAATATGCTGACGGACCCCACACGACTGTATGACAGCCCAGTGCGCTCTCAGAAACCTGTGCTTCAAGCCCTTGGCACATTCTCTTTGTCTTTTCAACAATTTTAGGGCCGCGGCGGCATTTTGTGTTTGCAGCTGGTCGCCATGGCACCAGTTGTCAGGGAGATTTTTCTACAAATGCCTCTGAGGGTCTGGTGGAGCTATAACTGCGTGACTCATAGGCTTACGGCGACCCCTTCTCCCCCGAGACAATGCCTTGTGTAGCTCTTCAGGTGGGTTCTTTCAGTGTTTCCTCCTGAAGTCACCACCCGGGCGGAGGGCGCCATGTAAACAAAAGGTGACAAGAACGAGCCGGAGACAGGCTGCCGGTATCCGGAAGGGCCAGAGGACGCCGACGCTCGCGAGCATGCAGAGCCGGCTGGTTTATTCTGTTTAGTGAAATACTTGCCATATTTTAGCTGGTGCATTTCAGCGCTCGGCCTGCATGAGTCTATTTATACACATTCTACTTCCTTTGAGATGAAATCCTCAGGTCTTGCACAGAAGGCCGTATGCCAAGAGCAGCTGTTATGCTATGACAGCTTTTCTGAGGAAATGTTTACCCTGTAAGTAAGATTTCAGTTGTGTCTAGACCTCTCTGCATTATGCATGGGAGAATTTTACTGCGTGTAAACATGACAAGAGTTGTCACTTTGCCAGACTGGCAGCAAGCTGTGATACCATGCCAGCGCAGGCATGAGGAATGACACATAGCACACTTAGAAAACGCATAACGCCATCTAGTGGCTGACAGCGAACAGCCATCGGGCCTTCTGTCCAAATCCGTGAGTCCCAGCCCTGACGCTGGAGTCTTTAAGCCCATCTGAGCCCTTAAGCAGCACTTTTCTGGGCCAGGTATTAAACTGTCTTAACCCATTCAGCCGCCTGTCTCGGCACAGTCATGTGGTCTGTGTTCCTCTGTGTCAGCTGAATAACGAGCACATGACGGGTTATTATGGAAGCGGGTTTTACACGAAAGCCACCCCGCAACAGCCAAAATGCTATGAGGTAAAGAGTAACAGTGAGCAAAGTTAACTGCTGACTACAGGCATGATTTCAGAAGCCTGTGTAAGGAAACGACATTGTTTTAGTTAGAAATTTGATTTCCCTTATTCATAAGCATATTAATAATTTTAAATTCATCCAGGTTTTTTTTTAGATCTGCTAGTATAAAAACACTATATTAAATACACATTAAGGCTGAAACTACACAGAGATTAAGGAATAGTATTAGCGACAGGAACCAGCAGCGGTCAGGCTTATTGCATCACCTGCTAAGTGCCACCGGGTGGCAGCAGAAGCTGGGAATTAAGCTAACGGACTAACACTGACGAGCATTGAGCGCAAAATTGGTATCCCGATAAGAAGGGATTTCTGTAAAATATGAACATGTATCAGCCGAAAAGGAACTGTCAACATCAATCTAACAAACATGTATAAAATAAATAATAAATAAATCTGAGTAGATGGCTTAAAAACCAAACCAAAATACACTAAATATTTGAAATTATTAAGTAAAAAAGTGAAACACATGGCATGGCGACGTGGACAAAAAAATGAATGGGGAAATCCCTCATAGTATTTTATTTTGGTTAAAATTGACTTTGTTCCAGTTTGGACTGTGGACATCTTTATGGATATATTTCTATTCCACTCGGTATCTAAAAATTAATACTTAAAGTTTTCAATTTCCTGACATATTCTATGCTGTACGCAATTTCCAACCATAGCAGGTGGTTAATTCTAAATCTGCAGCTTTCCCCGTCAATCAAGAAGCGATATGAATTTACCATGAGTGACACTTTTATGAAGGTTTAATATGTAATATTCATCCAGTCGATTCCCATTAGCTTCTAATAAGACCACGACACCGAAAATTGAATAACATGTCTGCTGGTGGCGGCCGCAAATCGGCACTTTTTGTGGCATTAATCCTGCAGCGCGTGCAGGGTGCAAATGGCGCGTGTGTTTGAGACCATAAAGGGACAGCCTGCCCATAATAACCTGCTTAGGCTTCCCGGATAAAGACAAGAATTTATGTATTATAAATTATTAAAGCGATACGGACCAAATGATGATGAACGCTATACAGTCAGCTAGAGGGCGCGAGCCCTACTTGGTTATTTGCGGGAGAAACAGCGGCTGCTTAAGGCTTCTCTGCACAAACAAAAACAGACTTTCTCTTCTGTATAGCTCGCTGAGATCTGTATTCACATTATCTTTCATTCGGCCCCTTTTCGCACCCACCTAATAACATTTACCAAGCACAGGGACTGCGTGTAGTGATATATCCTTAATGTAAAATACAGTACGTCACATCTTCATGCGGCTTTTTAGAAATAGGGCTTCAGCCTGAAATTACCTTTTAGTATTAAATATAGAACGCTACACGTCTATTGACCTGGTAGTGTGAAGGATCTTTATGCAATAATGGATTGTATAAACACTGTAGTATTAGGGTTTACCTTTAAATTATTTATGACTGCAACATAATTTTCTTTACACGTATTAACAAAGTAGGCTGTGAATCCAGTGAGGTTTCGTGTCAGACTATAGGTCGCACAATAGTTCGTTTTCAGTGTATCAGAAAATCAACCATTAATTCATAGCAATACGACAAAAGCATTCTTAGATAATAAACGTTCTACATGAGATTGTGAAATTTGCCATAGATTATTAGTGCAAAATCACAGACATTTGCGCACTTTATATACTGATAAGCCTCACAAAAGAGGGAGGATGCATGCGGACAAGACTGTGCTATCTGGTAGGAACATTTCAAACTTGGTGTGTGATGTAAAGGTTATATAAATAAATGTGATGTGACCAGTAATGGAGAATAGGCCTACTGTGCAGCATGATAGCCTATGTCAGTTGTGGTGTAATTGCACATTTAATTCAGTTGGGCATTTCAAAGTGGCTTTTGCTTCTTTATTTACTTCATTTAATGTCCTGATTGGAATATACATTGAAAGCAGCGTGTACCATTTAAGGGGAATCCGCAGAGACAACGCTACAAAGTGTCGCTGGACCCATAAATCAATGGGGTTTCCCTTTGATGGAGAGCAGCAGGAAGGATATAAAGGCCTGATATAAAGGCCTGATATAAAGGCCTGCTATAAAGGCCTGCTACACATTCAAATATCAGTGAATCATGAGGTCAGCTCGGCTACATTTTCAGTCTTATTAACGGCAATTTTTCCAAGTGCAAGGTCCAGAAAATGAATTTTGAGGTCAGCAGTTGCAATTTATCTTGTGTAGGGCCACACCAATGTATTAATGCTGCTGTACTGGGGGATGTAGGCGGCATGACTAAGGTTATCTAACCTCTGACTGCTTTTTTAAATAACACATTTTTCTTTCCACTTCTGGAGATTCCGCATATATATTTCATTACATCTCAAAATGCACAAAACCCAAAAAGCACTCCATAAAAATATTATTTTTAACTTGAATCCCACAGCATGATAAATATATTTTGCTGTGGGAAGAAGCCTTGAAATAATATAAAGAAAAGAGTCTCCTTATGAAGCAATCTGGCTTGGATTGACGCTCATTGAAGGAGCAATGTGTTTACACCTACCAAGGAATTATTTGCCTTCCTAAAACAGAGACTGGCATAGATGCAGGGAAAGAAATAATACTGCATTTAGAAGATAAACCATTCAGTAGGTCATCTGCATATGACCAGGCTTCCTCCTCGCACAAATGCATGTGCGCAGGCCTGCTCATCTCAGCACAGCCAGTCTGCAGAATAACCTGGCTATTATACATGGCATTGGCCACAAAATCAGGTTAGGACTTTAAAATTCAAGCAATTTTATTAATTAACTTTGTAAAATATACATTTTCTGTTTTTTGACTATGGGTTAAGTAATTATGTACAAACGTTGAAGGTTATCTAGGCCACAAAACATTCAAACTAACATTTATATTAAAGGAAATGCATCACGCCCCTGATCAGGTGAGTGTGTTTGGTGTCCCCTGGGTAATCAACACGTCTCCTGGTTGAGATTTACTCTGTTATGGGCTGAATTAGTAAGAGGGCTACAGATGGTATAATGTTGTGCTGCTTGCTGACAGTGTGGTACAAAGCCCATGTATATACAGTGGTACCTCGGTTCTCGAACTTAATCCGTTCCGGACTCCGGATCGAATCCTAAAAAGTTCGAGTTCTGA
>JAODJU010000062.1:1289926-1302392 GCA_026776725.1 Gnathonemus echidnorhynchus | reverse complement strand
GTGGGGGGGGCACAGTGAGAGAGCACTGCAGCAGGATGGACGGCTTAGGATTGCAGCTGGATGTGGCTTGTTGACCCTGGGTCAGGCTGACCGCGTGGCCCCCCCACCCCTGACACTGTCCCGCTGGAGTGACATTTCATTAGTGATGTTCAACTCCCCACCTTGCTGTTGTCACCCATGTTCACATGCTGCTTAATTAGCCGTCGAGGCAGGAGCGGGGGCCTGTTTACGGCGTTTAGAAAGCGGCCGGCGCATTCTCCCCGTCCTAATTCAAAGTGGGGGGGCGCCGGCATACACCCCCACTACTGGAAAGAAACCCCAGGGATGAGAGGAGCAGCCATTCCGGCTTCGGCCCCCCCGGAGAAACAATGGCTCCCGCCGACCCTGTGCTGACACCAGCTCATTACCCACCGGCTTCGGACAAAACGCTGTTTCCTCTCCTCCACCAATTAAAATGATTGGCACTCCGCCCCATGATGAACCCCGGTTCTTACATTAGCATGCGCTAGATCCGGACGGCTGCTGCTGTGAGACACACCCCTGTCTGCTGTTGGTGGCACTACGTGACAGAGAGCAGGAAACCAAACAAAAGACCCTCAGTGAATAAGGACTTCGGGGGGCCACGGGGGACTCGTACACTGCCACAGTCATGCAGTGTGCCTCAAATCATTAAATTACGGACCACACATCCGGACAACTAAAATCACACATAACAGGTGTAAGATGCATATTCCCCAAATTTCACCACAGTTACATGTGTTCTGCTCGTTCCGCTGTTGGAACTATGGGCTCATTTACGCGATTTTCAATTAAGCAGCCCAACGCCAAAACGACAAAGGAAAGCAGAGAATTCAGCTTGATAATATACAGCGTACGCTTTTAATAATAATTTAAAATGAATATTTGTGCATAAGCAGTGAATAGGTGTGTGTCACTCGTGCATCCACTTTTGCAAGCAGTTTCAGTTTTACCTGATTAGTGTGTAAAATTCTAAATATGTAAGATAGACCTGCATGAATGTGATTAATTAACTAGATGATGGCAATGTTGCCTAAAAATATTCAGACAGCATATGTTTCAAATTTGATTTCTGTCACTATCCTGCATTTCAGAGGTCAGCGATGTTTTTCCGTACGTTTCAGTACCGTAATGAAGTCACATTCCAAACAGCAGTTTCCAGATAAACAGCTAAGGTCATGTTACTCATTTCATCATTAAGTAATATTCAGATAACCAGCATCAGGTCTGTCAATTTATTAGCAAGCCTAATTAACAGTAACCCGACCTTTTCTTAAGGTGTTTCACTGCCATGCAAACATGGAATAACAGCGCAGTGCAGGGATTTTGGAACCTCATTAAGTTACTGGTCTGATTATCGATCTGCTGTGTTAATGAATCCCTGGACTGGAGCCTGTGTCGCTCAGGTGCCCATCGATACAGGACCAGGGTACGGCGTGGTCCTGGCAGAAAGTGCTGGAAGTGACGGGGAAGTGAAGCACAGCATGAGGATACAGGCCAGGTCCCGGAGTCGTGGGGGATCTGCCACAGAAGCGTCCAGCTATCCATAGGGGAGTGGTCTGTTGTTTTCTGGGGCCCCACTCGAATAGTCAGCCCCCCAGCCCCCCAAAGGTGTTATGGTATCTAACTAGCTGGTGATGTAATATTTAGTGTAGTGATGGTTTCAGGCCAACAGGGGGCCCAAACCTAAGGGGCCCCACACAAATGAATGGCAGTGAACACCTCTGCTGGCTCCCTGAAGGCCATTGCTCCACAGCCTTTTGTGTGACTTTGGGCCTGGTCTGTCCTTCGACATTCATCATCCAGCATGGCACATACATATGTAAATACCATGCTTTTACCATAAGAGCACTATATGCTCATGCTGATCAGCTTCTTGGGACGACTCAAGGTGCGATTTAAATATGGACGACGCCAAAAACACTGTAATAACATCACAAAAAGTTCATTGTGATTCCTGTCTTATGAATAAATCACTGCTCACCAAAAGGTGGGTTTAATCTCTCCTTTGTATGGAAACAATGATTATGGCCAGAGCAATATTTATATGGGCATATCAAAGACAAAATTCAAGAATGATAAAAGCAAAAATTGGCTCTTTAACGTGAAAGGTGTGATTGACGCGGCCTTTGAATAATCCGGTACTGGTTTTCTTTTACTTGCCCGTCCTCTTCGCTTCATGTGATTCATTTATCCTGCTTTCATTCTGCTTTCTTGATTTTTCTCTTGCCTTCCTCAACTGCGTCCCTCCTGTCTCCCTGCAGATGGCGCCAATTCGCCCTACTGTGGAGAGGTTTCCAGCTCTGCCTGGCCCCTTCCAGCTGCCTCCCACTCTGAGCCCCGCAGCAGTTGATGGCTGCTCGAGCCTTCCACCCCACTTCCTCTTCTCTCACTGACGGGAGCCTCAGAAGTTCTTCTAGCCTGCAGAGTTGGCCTTCAGCTTCCTGGATGCTTTCCCTCCTGCCGTTTTGCCCTTTCACCCAGAATTCCCTCCCATCTATTACCTCTCTTTTGTCCGGATGCTTCCCTGCTGCCCTCAAGCTGCCATCACCACTTCCTCTTTTCTCAGTGACAGCTTCCTGGATGCGCTCCCTCCTGTAGTTCTGCCCTTTCACCCAGAATTCCCCCCTATCTCCTACCTCCTTTACGCCTGGGAGCTTTCATATTGCCCTCATGCCAGTGCCCGTCTTTGATGTTTCATGAGCCGATCGTCAGGCGTTCCTCAAGGCTCCCTTCTGGACCTCAGGTCTTCCTGTCATGGTGTGTCACATGACCTCTCACTTCACTGCTCCTACTTGAAGGATGACTCTTCACCGCCTGTGTCCAGACTGCCACGGCCTGCTGTTTCAGTCACTCTTCGTTCGCTGATATCTCTGCTCAGGTCCTTACCCCCTCTGGGCTTCAGTTCTCCTACTGCTGTCCCTTTCAGGTGTCCCAACTGAACTATAAAATCCAGCAGAACTTAATGACCCAGAGTAAAGAACTCTGACAGCTTTGGCTCCTACTTTCACTGGAGCATTTTCATTCACAGTCAGACTGTCCTGGATCCATGCCTGCTCCCAGCTAGGGCCAGACTGTCTCCCTCAGTGGGACATTTGTTGAAGTGCCGTGGATAAGAATTTGCTGAGATTTGGAAGAGCAGAACAAAAACATGCAGGTTACCTGGGGTTACTGAGCAAGTATTACTGCTCATTACATCACTCTGCTAATCAGGGAATTTTTCATGAACCTCGATGCCCCTGGTGATAGGAGAAGGAACACTCCCACCAGGATCAGTCACATGACCAAAAGGTAAAGGAGCACACCTGGTGGGGAAACAGTCACGTGACAGGAAGGTGAAGGAGCACACCTGGTGGGAAATAGTCATGTGACAGGAAGGTGAAGGAGCACACCTGGTGGGAAATAGTCATGTGACAGGAAAGTAAATATGATAGATATATAGTAATGAGTTACATGTACATAAATATCATAGATTCAAATGAGGAGTCCTTATGTAGCCAGAACACATTTCTTTTTCCTTAAAACATTCCACTTACTGCAGTTATACTTCATTTCTACGGAGTCAGATCCTCCAGACATCTCCACTCCAAAACAGGAACCACTAATTAATTTAAATGATAACATACGTTTAATTAAGGGAAAGTATTAAGAGTAGGAGGCGAAGCAGCCTCATTAGGTATTCATGTTACATATCCTATTGTGTGACGCCTGTAATTGGCAGCCCATTTGTTCAGAATGTTTCCCAATATTAAATCTCTGGCTCAGCCGTGCTGCTGCATCAGCTTCCTTTTTTTGTTTTTTTGTTTTTTTGTTTTTTTTTTTTTTGCGTGAGGAAATAATTAGATTTTATAATAAAGCAAAGAACGGGTCCATCCATCATGGCACACCGGCGAGAGGGAGAGTTAGCCGACAGAGGGCCGGCGGGAGGCTGGCTTCTGCGGGGGGGGGGGGACCGATCGCACGTGTTTTTAGACCAAATGCGCGGGCAAGTTGATCCACAGTCATCAGTCAGGATTTCGCAAATTGATAATAAAAACGATCATCCCTGGAGGGCAGCAAGAAGCCTCCTCCTTCCCCCACGCTCAATTTGTCTGCCCATTCGCAGAGTGGTGTTACGTTTCACTCACGCCCCCGTAAGCCAAGGTGGCAGGCTGTGGTCAGGTCAATATATTTCCTTTGCTCGAAACAAACAGGATTTAATCCCCCAATTTATATCGTTAATCTGCCCTGTCCGTCTGACTGCTAGTTCTTTTTTAATCTCACCGGAGCACAGGGGAATGTCGATTCATTGTCCATCATCGAATCGCTCTTTGATTGGCCCTGAACAGAAACCAGCCGTTTCACAGTTGCAAGGTGCAGGCAGGCAGGCAGATGCAGACAGGCAGGCAGGCAGGCAGATGCAGACAGGCAGGCAGGTGCAGGCAGGCAGGTGCAGACAGGCAGGTGCAGCAGGACGACACGGACAGCACCAGCATTGACACACAGCATGTTTTTAGAATCTCAGACTCCTGTGAAATTTTGAGCCGACTGCCGGAAATAACAAGGATAAATCACAAGCTCACTTTTGCCAAGTAACATCTCTAATGAGACATCGTGCTGAGGAAATATTAGCCGGATCTAGCAGAGCGTGAAACAAGCACTCCCACAAAGCCATTCACCTTAATGGTGTGAGAAATACTAGATCGATACCGAAAACCTCAGCACCGATAGTCTGATAATTACATTGCACGGACTGCAAACTGCAGAAATGTTTGTAAAATGCGTTTCCTCTTGATAGAAGAAGTATGTGGTGGAGTTTCTGGAAATGGGCTTCCAGGCATCCAGCAGGCAGTGAAAGATGGTATGGAACATGCTGGTTCTCACTAAGAGCAGGGGTGACACTACAGCCTTGGGAATGTGGGAAACGAGAGCTTCTTCCTGAAGGTTCAGGGTTAAACAAAGTACTGAGCCCCTTAGGTGTCATGGTAGAAAAAAATATTATCTCATAGTAATTCATGTTACTAATCTGTGTGCTTGAATTATAATTCGTGCTCTCAAGTTAGTAAATCATGCTCTTGAGTTAGTAAATCGTGCTCTCGAGTGAGTAATTTGTGCTCTGGAGTCAGTAATTCATGCTCTTGAGTTAGTAATTTGTGCACTCAGTTTACTAATCTGTGCTCTTGAGTTAGCAATTCATGCTCTCGATTTACTAATCCATGCGCTCGAGTTAATTTGGGTAATTTGTGCTCTCAAGTTATTAAATTGTGGTCTCTGATTGATGATTAATTTGAGCATACGAATTACTAACTCGAGTGCATGAATTACTAACTCGAGAGCACGACTTACTAAACCGACAGAACATATTATTAACTCCAGAGCACGAATTACTACGAGATCATATTTTTTTTTCCGTAACACCTAAGGGGCTCCATAACAAAGAGTTACTGCTTTTCTACTGAAAGCGTGATCATTCGCACTGTGGAGTTAAGCTACTAGCTGTGGCACCCTGTAGAGGTAAGGGGCCCTTTCCTTTCCCCCTTCACCCTTCCTTTCTTTTCCTCCTTTCCCTTCACTTCCTTTCCCCCTTCACCCTTCCTTTCCTTTCCCTTCCTTTCCCTTCCCATCCTTTCCCCCTTCACACTCCCTTTCCTTTTCTCCTTTGCCTTCCTTTCCTTTCCTCCTTTCCCTTCCCTTCCTCACCCCATCCCCCTCCCTTTCCTTTCCACCTTCCTTTTGCCTTTCACACCCCCTTCCCCTTCCTTTCCTCCTTCCTCTTCCCTTCCTCTACCCTTCTCCCACCCATTCCCCTTCCTATTGCCTTTACCCTGTATTTCTGCCAAGTTTCTCCTCTCTTCTTGGAGCCACAGGGAGTAATTATTGTTCTCAGCGAGTGTGGCAGTAAGGCCCATGGATGGTCCTGGTGTTTGATTGTTAGTCCACAACAAGGATGCTGAAGTTTTGACAGGTGACAGGTGACCGCTGTCCAGGGTGCTGAAGGGGGAAGCAGAGCCACCTGTCTTTTGGCTGGAGCAACAATGAGACATGGGTCCCAGAGGCGGCGCGTGTGTGTGTGTGTGTGTGTGTGTTTGTGTGTGCGCGCGTGCACAGATTAGGTTTATATTACATTGTGGCGACCAAATGTCCCGCACAATGTAATAAAAAGCTTTTTTTTTTTTCTTGTGGGCACCATATTTCAGGTCCTCACAAACATCTGTGAATGCAATCAAAAATTTAAAAGTCTTCTATTTTATTTGGTTACTTATGGTTGCGGTTAGGGCTGAGTAGGGGTTAAGGTCGCCATGTTGGGATTAGAGTTTTCCTCATAGAAATGAATGAATTGGATGTGGAGTCCCCACAAAGATATAATTAAAGACCTGTGTGTGTGTGTCTGTGTGTGTGTGTGTGTGTGTGTGTCTGTATCTGTGTGTGTGCGTGTGTGTGTGTGTGTGTGTCCTATTCCTCTGCACCCCTGTTGGTATTTTTACTCAAGGATGTCAGATGCATTCGTTATGGATTTTTTTCCATCGAGATGCAGACTTTAATTTCTGTACAAATGAGAAAACCCAGAAACACCAGGCCCATGTGGCCCCTCATCACCTCTGCAGTCCGATGAGCATCATCAACCTGCAGATGGCAAACAAGATGAGTCAAAGGTGCCCAAGAAATGTGCGTGAGTAGCCGCGGAACTCTCTGGAAAGGTCATACCGGGCTTGTCTCCTCTAGTCAGCGTGCAATTAAGATTATCTATGGTTGATTGTCTCAGTGGCCTCACAGATTTCATGTTGTTTCAATTCACCTCAGAGCAAAGAAATGGCATTTTAAAATGTAGAGTTTCAGTCTTTCAGAAGCTCCAGAATTCAGATTTTAGGATCCATCTCCCTGTACGTGACCTTGGTTAACATTTTCCATTCTCTGCAGACGTCTCTTCTGTGGGGAGGGGAATCCAATTAAAATCAAAAGCGACTTTGTGGGAACGAGGAGAAATGTGGAGGATGTCTTTCACATAAAACTTGCACCTTGATGAGGTCAGACATCATGCCCGTGCGTTTCTGAGGGAAGTCGAAAGGTCGGAGAGGAGTCTGAGCAACATCAACAGTGAGAACGAAAAAATAAATCGATAACCATCAGAAAAGAAGCTTCATTATCGCACCTTCTTCCCGCCCCTCCATCTGGAGAAGGCTTTAGGACACTGGGGCTGCTTTTAAGAGCAGGCCTAATCACCAACACAATTCCAGAACATCAATGTTGCGTTTTCAACATGAAGATTTCCCGTTGGTGGCATGTTCCATGGATGAAAAAGTGGCAAACATCTTGCACTAAAAAGCTAGCAGAAGCATAAAAAAATCGCAAGTCAAGGGCAGAGAAAGGGAGTCATGGCTGGAGGGATCTCTGAACGTGACAGCCAGTGGTTTCCTCAAAAGGAATATTTGTCTGGACCAGCTGGGATTGAACCACTTGTCAGGTTCCCCAGCAGACACATCGGTCAGTTTTGACAGGCAGCTGATTGCTCTATTGAATCTCTACTAAGGGCATGATTTCGCTCTTCAGACAGAGCAATAACAATGTTCAACGGGGGCTCTATTCTTGAACTTTCTAAGCATATCTTTAAATATCTATGAGGACTCTAACAGCCTATGCGTGTTCCTGGGGTTAACATAAGCTATACATTAACCAAAAACAAATGAGCATCAAGCTGAAAAAATTATGACATGATGGGAAATAGGTCCTGGGTGAAATTACTCAATGCATCCAGAGAAATGTCAGGCCTCCCAGTTCTCACAACCTAGAACACTAAACCAGAGATGTCAGGAAATCAGCAGGGGATGAAGCTGAACTTTCAAACAACAGGCAGCTTCTCTGATCAAGTAAAGACAGTGAGAAGTCAGCAGAAGTCTGTGTAGAGAATGAGAGATTTGTGATTTGAAAGTGATGCGTATGCTGTACATGAGAGAATCGGGGGGGGGGAGAGAGACCAGGGGTGCAGAGGTACAGGGGGAGGACAGGAACCCAGAGTGTTATGGTGTGGCATGACAAAAGATGGACCCATATAGCGGCACTCAACAATTAAGGTTTATTAAACAGAACAGAACTTAATAGGAGAACCAAGAAACAAAGGAACAATGAGGGGTGAAAACAAGTAGGTAAGAACAAGAAGTATTGGTAACTAAACACAAAGAAAACTTTCACTAAGAACACAAGTGGGGACACTAGCAAGGAGTAGAACTCTAAAAACACAGGAACTAACACAGTTACAACCACAATGACCGACTGAAGAACAGAACAAAAGCAGTCACTTAAATACACTGATAACGAGACTAGATGAGGGACAGGTGAGAACCATAATGAATTAACCAATCACAAAGGACTCGGGGCACTACGGAATAGGGGGAGGCAATCAACGGATATAGAGAAGGTCCAAACACCAAGGGAAACATAAAACAAGGAAAACTGAGCAAACAGAGAACCGGGAGTAAAGCAAGGAACTGTAACTGAAACGCACAAACACATAAGCCAAGAAAATGCCGAATAATAAATGTTAAATAACCCTCAACAAAAGCAGAATCTGGAAAATGCATTAAGCTACACAGTGGCCTGAGGAGCTGGGAAACACACTAGGGTAACATCAAACAGGACAGCCAACGAGAACTGCTAGCCAAATGGGGAGAAGTCTAATGGGACTGGGCTGGACAGGCATCAATTCTGATACAGAGGTACAGGGTGAGACCAGGGGGCCAGAGGTACAACGGTATACCAGGGGCCCAAAGGTACAGGGGTATACCAGGGGCCCAGAGGTATACCAGGGGCCCAGAGGTATACCAGGGGCCCAGAGGTATACCAGGGGCCCAGAGGTACAGGGGTATACCCGGGGCCCAGAGGTATACCAAGGACCCAGAGGTACAGGGGTATACCAGGGGCCCAGAGGTACAGGGATATACCAGGGGCCCGGAGGTACAGGGGTATACCAGGGGCCCAGAGGTACAGGGGTATACCCGGGGCCCAGAGGTATACCAGGGACCCAGAGGTACAGGGGTATACCAGGGGCCCAGAGGTACAGGGATATACTAGGGGCCCAGAGGTTCAGGGGGTTACCTGGGACCCAGAGGTACAGAGGTATACCAGGGGCCCAGAGATATACTAGGGGCCCAGAGGTACAGGGGTATACCAGGGGCCCAAAGGTACAGGGGGACACCTCGGACCCAGAGGTACGGGGTGGGGTGGGGGGGCACCAAGGGCAGCTGGAGTTAAGCGGCTCTGACTTACAGCAGACACGTTCACCTGCACCACAGCAGCCCGTCAACATGTGTGTTTGAATGTGCACCTTTCACTGTGAAAGTTAATGCTAAATCTCCAAGGGTCCACAGCCCTTGCTGTGTCCTCTGCCTGTTCTGACAGAAATAAACTATGGAAATGTTGTCCTTTCGTGGACAAAGTGCTGTCTGCCTGACGCAGTAAATTTGGGCTGCGGAGTTCCTCTTGTTGATCCATGATTATTGATTCTGGCTCTTTGCTGAGAAAATTATATCTGAAAAGTTTCTCCTTTAAATCAGAATCGTTTCGGAGCTCAATATTCTTCAGTGTGATCTTTGTGGTTGTCAAAAGCATATTTCCATATGCCACAGAGATCATATACGTATACGTGCATTTTAAAGGATAGTGGGCATTAGAGATGAGGGTGTCTCGCTGAAAGGTTATCTCAGAATACAGAGTCAGATCTGTGAGGAGGCAATGTGGGGTTTGTCTGCTGCTGAGTAGCACCCTGATGCCAACAGCCCAGCGCTGCTGGGAGTGAGTTTTAATGTGGCTGTAGCTCATGGTTAGGAAACCTTGGCCGCGCACGTTCACTCTCCCCAGCGGGGTCAGCGGGCCACCCCGTGATGGGCCGGCAGGCTAATCGAGCCCCCAGGGCCCGTTTAAAAGCTCAGAGGCTGCATCGCGCATTTTGGCTGAAGCGCTGTCCCTAATGAAGCCGCGTCATGCAGGCTAGCTGCCCGCTAACTGTCACTTAGCGCCGGCTCACTCCCTCACTCATGGGGGAGTGGGGGGGGGGAGATCACTGACCACTCACCTCGGTTTGTACCCTCTTCAGCTTTCATCACAGGGAACCAGAGCTGACAGCTGGGTCCTCAGAAGCACTGCACTGGCAGGTCCTGTTCACCCTCACCTACCCCGTTCCGCTAGGTGATAAGCAGCCGATGGCTACAGGACACAGCCCCTCACGGCCATTTTCTACCTGGTAAAGTCACGCGTCACCTGACAGACGCTACCCTAACACAGCCCTAACATGGCCCTTACACATCCCTAAAACAACCTTAACACAGCCTTAAAACAGCCCTGACACCACCTTAACACAGCCCTAACTCCACCTTAACACCTTAGTACTGCCTTAACATGACCCTAACATAGTCCATAAAGCAGGTGCCCACGGTAGGCTACCATCATGCTCATGTGTTTGGGTGGGCTGCTCTCGTGTACCGCCATTCTTACCATACACTGGGGACTCTGGTAACTTCAGGGGACTCATTTTCATGTACACCGATGAGCCAAAACATCACAACCACCCCCATGTGAGTGGTGAATGGTGAATGCCTCATAAAAACGGAGCGCGTCACGCTGTGGGATATATTAGATGGTAATTGAACATTCAGTACTCGTAGTCGACGTGTTGAATGCAGAAGAAATGAGCGAGGGTAAAGAGCTGAGTGACTTTGATAAGGACCAAATCACTTTGGCCAGCCAACTGGGTAAGAGCAGCTGGAGTGGTAAATAAACCTCAAGTGAGCGAATACGCCGTCACATACAGCGGCTTCCTGCCTGCATCGCAGCCCGGCTACAGGACAGCAGCCATGGCGCCACCGCAGTCAAGTCCCTCGACGAGGAAACATCTGTAGCCCCTTCATTCAGAAAACAGAAAGAGGACGGACACAGAAGAAAGGGCGCCTAACGGCCTTGTTTATAGACGAATGGGGAAGCGTGTGAAGGAAGCCGTACAGATGCACGATGAATCACTAGTGACGGCCATGTTGACAAACAGCCCGACCCGCCATTAACCCTGCATTCCTCTTTTTCAATTATCTGGCTCTGTGCAGCAGGCATAGCGTCTGAATCCCACTCGGCGCACACAATACAACATGCTAATGAAATTAAAGGGAAACAACGGACTCTGCCCCTCGGCGCCACAGAAGGAGGCCTTATCGCCGCAAACACGGAGCGAAGCGTCCACCAACGTGACAAAGCAGCCGCGTGGAAGACAGGCAATTTAAAGACTGATTGTCGCAGGAGACAATGTGCTGCTTGGTGATATGAGGGCTGGGTGCCTCTGTTCCAGTAATTAATGTACGATGTACTAATACAATTAGGTACAGTTATTGCGTGATGGGGACTGGGGGGACTTTTTCGTTTCCTTAATTTTGCAGGCGGATTTAGTCACCACAACGCAGACCTGTCTCGCGCTGTGAAGGAACCAGACACGGAGCTCCGGGGCGACGAAGCAGATGCAGACCCTCTGCCCTCCAATCTGATTCATTCCGGCTGGGAAGCCGAAGAAACGGCGCGTTTAAAGGAGAGCAGAAAGGTCAGTCACAGCCCAGTCATTATCATCTGGAGGATCATTACTGCGCCTGAAGAGGCTGCCGCCGTCCTCTGGGGGGTGGAGACACCATCCGCCCTGATATTACGGAGTCGGCCCATATTGAAAAATAAAACACTGTATCCCATGTTGAACCACTAAGATTGGGCCCTTATTTCTTCATATTGAGAGTGGTTACCCTAGTTGAGAGGGTTCACACAAGGCCCCCCAGCTGAGTCCTCGTCAGAATTCACTGTTGCCGTGTTTGTGTAGGATGGGCATGTCGGCCATTTTGTGCACTTTCCAGAATAAAACAAGGGCTTGTTTTTCAGTGCGACCCTTTCCCATTTCCAACGCTATTCGGCTTGGAAAATGTATTGGGCGGATCCGGAGATTGCCCAGAGCCCTACTGGTAGCAGGAGCGCAAATGGGAAAAACAAACTTGAGGGAGGGGGGTTACGAGCTCCCCAAGGATGCTTCAGCACCAGGCAAAGCCATCATGAGTGAAGGAGGCGGGTCGTTCACCATACGGTGATCACTATATACTATAGGCGGGGCTTTCACTATATGGTGCATGAGTGAAGGAGGAAGGTCGTTCACTATACGGTGAATGAGTGAAGGAGGAAGGTCGTTCACTATACAGTGCATGAGTGAAAGAGGCAGGTCGTTCACTATACGGTGAATGAGTGAAGGAGGAAGGTCGTTCACTATACGGTGCATGAGTGAAGGAGGAAGGTCGTTCACTATACGGTGAATGAGTGAAGGAGGCAGGTCGTTCACTATACGGTGAATGAGTGAAGGAGGAAGGTCGTTCACTATACGGTGAATGAGTGAAGGAGGAAGGTCGTTCACTATACGGTGAATGAGTGAAGGAGGCAGGTCGTTCACTATACGGTGAATGAG
>JAODJU010000062.1:1237419-1261591 GCA_026776725.1 Gnathonemus echidnorhynchus | reverse complement strand
CGCACAGGCACGGTGCTCCATCCAGGCAGGGCGCACAGGGTCAATGCTCCATCCAGGCAGGGCGCACAGGCATGGTGCTCCATCCAGGCAGGGTGCACAGGATCAATGCTCCATCCAGACAGAACGCACAGTCACGGTGCTCCATCCAGGCAGGGCGCACAGGGTCAATGCTCCATCCAGGCAGGGCGCACAGGCACGGTGCTCCATCCAGGCAGGGTGCACAGGGTCGATGCTCCATCCAGACAGGGCGCACAGGGATGGTGCTCCATCCAGACAGGGCACACAGGGTCGATGCTTCATCCAGACTAAGCGCACAGGCACGGTGCTCCACCCAGCTCTCAGCTGAGAACTTCCTCAAATAAACCCAGTGCTGCTGGGCCCTGTGACTCTGCAGCATTAATTATTGCTGTCTGCCCGTGGGAAACGCAGTGATTGGAGAATGATCCGGAAACCAGTCATGGTGAACTGTGCTACAGTCTGATGCATGTTTTGCATGTGAATAACACACAGCACAGTAAAAAGGACAAATATAATATTTAGCAGTAGCCAGGGGCATAGGAACCAGGGTGGCAGGGGGTCATGTACTCCCAGTATTTAATTTGGCTTCATTGATCCTCCCCACCCCCAACCTTTATATTTAAATTATAAGGTTGAGCTCCCTCCTGTATCAAACTCAATGCTCTCTGCCATTGTCAGCAACTCTCTTTTGTAAACTTTTTGCTCTAATTCTTTGAATGAATCATTCATTCATCACAGCAGATCCTCTTTCTGTTTATTTACTGGCACAAAATAAATTTGCTCAAAATAATTACTGTCACTCATTAGCAGGGAGTCGTTAAAATCCACGCCCTTGACTTTGATGGGGACGTGTCATCCTCTGCTTCTAAGTTTCCACTTCAGCCGTTGTGAGCAAAAGTGTTCAGGCTTTTTTTGGTCAGGGCTGGTACATAGAATGACCTTATCTTAGATTTTTTAAGATTACGGGTTAACATTTAGATATAGCACAGAATGAACGAGGGCTTTTAATCACCATGTGTCAGGACCATGTGGCTGAAAGGACAATCAGCCCCAAGTTGTCAGCCCCATGCATGTTACATGTTACATGTATGATGCGGTATGTACCTGGCCGCATGCAAGACACTCCCACGCACTGTAGCAGCACTGCAAACACATGAGGCTTTTAATATGGTGAGAATGCAGCAACTTGCAGGGATTTAATTAGCTGTGTGATAAATCATTTGCAGCTGTTCAGTATCTGCCTGAGGTAAACTTCTAGTATTTTATTAAAACTGAATTTATGTTGCAGACAGTTTCTGCACCGTTGAGCTCTCCTTCCTTCCTTCAACTGCGTGGGGGTATAGCTGATAGCCCTCTTTCATCCTTCTTTATCTCCGTGTTTGTTTTAGACGGGTTCCAAAGACATCATGGCCCGATTAACCGCGCTGGCTGTGCTGTCTGTTCTCCGCTGGCTGTGCTGTCTGTTCTCCGCTGGCTGTGCTGTCTGCTCTCCGCTGGCTGTGCTGTCTGTTCTCCGCTGGCTGTGCTGTCTGCTCTCCGCTGGCTGTGCTGTCTGCTCTCCGCTGACTGTGCTGTCTGTTCTCCGCTGGCTGTGCTGTCTGCTCTCCGCTGGCTGCTTATTTCCTTGCACACCTGCCACTTGGCTGTGATCCTTCAAACCTGTCAAGTGACGAGGTCATAAAAAGAGAAAGCCGATGACAAAAAACATCCAGGGTCCGTTTTGCGATGAAGGATCATGAAACGGTGCACGGGTAGGAACACGGTTGTGAATTTTGCACACACCGTGCTTCGTTTGCCTCCAGGGAGCGTGTTTTGCCACAGACGAATCACTATTAGCTTATAGAAATGATTTAGGAATAATTAGCGAGCTGCAGTCTTATGCCCTGAAAGAGATTATATCTCACTTTCTGAGTAATAGAAGAAATGGCATAAAGGACCTTGTTAGTAATTTGCCTGACTCAAGTCAAAATTAATTAAAATCATGACAGACATGAAAGTTGCTATTTCAGCATGACGTGGGGGTGGGAGCCAGACGTGTCGGGGGGAGAGGGAGGCACGCAGAGAGACCCTGAACCGTGAGCTGTCTGCCCAGATGTATGTCCCTCATAAACAGGGGAACTTTGCAGCAGAGGCCTTTGCCAGCGTGTGGGATTAGCATCCTGCAGTGAACCCAGACGGGGGCGGCACCCCTGGTCATGTGACACGAACATGACCCTCTACTCAGGAGTAAAATACACTCATGTACACAGGTGCCAAAATCTGTCACAGAAAGGAGGAGTGTCCTAAGCTGGAACAGAGATGCTGAAATATGTTTATAAGATTGCCGGGGGAACTGAAATAAAACTGTAAAATGGATATAACAAAAAAAAACTAGAAAGCACTAATGTGGACAAAGAGAACGCTGGCGGTGGTTAATTCCAGGGGCCTCCCAGAAAGGCCTTTCACTTTTCCGCTCTCCCTTGGTTCTCCCATTTCGTGTTCCGTTATCGTTCTGGAGGCGGCAGAACTCGGACGGGCCGCTAAGCCGCAGTGCCTGCGGATCCCGCCCGTACTTGCTGACCGCATTCCCGCTTTGCCGGCTCTCGGAGGCCGTGGAACGTTTCTCTGTGGTCACTGAAAGGTGACACGTCTTATACACTCAACACCTCAAAAAAACGCCCCCATCCACCCCCCACTCCTGTGCTGCTGGCGACGGCAGAGCAAACAGAGGTGTTCTGTGGTTGAAATACAAACCCCATCTGAGTGCCCTTTTTCTTATGGGGGGTCTTTTCCCCAAGGTCTTCACTTATGCCCTCCACCACTGCCTGCTCAAGCTCCAGACCGCCGTTCGGCTCCTGGTTAGCAGGCAGCATCATTCCGCGTCGCACAGCTCGGACTCGGGGCCCCGCATGGCGGCTTCCATGCTCAGCTCCCCCTCACTCTGTTGCCCTCCACCACCTGCCTCCATCCATCATTCACCTTCAGCCCACCTGACATCTGCAGTACCAGTGGGGGGGGGGGGGGGGGGGGGGTAGAAACACCCTCCCGAGAACCGCCTATCTGGAGGAGCTTATCACCATTCACATTATGCATTTGTGTGGGGACCCTGGGCTTTGAGGGCCCCCTGTTGGCCACAGACAGTCACTACACTAAATATTAGCTAAACACTTTATTTAGGCGATGCTGAAGCAGCATGTTCTGCTAACCAGCCAACTAGCTGTGATCTTCTGACTCTGCTCACGAGCCATTAATGTTGTTTCTGAAGCATCTGGGCGGGCAGGGGCCCCATAGTGACGATTTGGGCAGGGGCCCCATAGTGACGATTTGGGCAGGGGCCCCAAAGTGACGATTTGGGCAGGGGCCCCATAGTGACGATTTGGGCAGGGGCCCCATAGTGACGATTTGAGCAGGGCCCCTGAAACAAGAAAGCGACCCAAGACGTGGCACAGGCCATATTCCGCAGCCTCTTACTGAGCTGGATGCGATTTTCCCACAATCCCTGGCACATCACTATATCAGATAGATGCTTCTTTACCTGGAGAGCTAGCCTAAAGCTGGCTGAAGCAGGAGTGCCAGGACTCGACTGTACAGTAACACCTTCTTATTGTTAAAGATGTACGTGTCAGGAAATAAGATCTCAGCGCCGCTTGTGGGAGAGATATCTGTCACTCCCTATCGACCAGCATGCTGTCCTTATTGAACGGAATGATGTATATGTTTGGCCCGACCTGATTTTGTCAAACATAACGCTCTCGCGCCTGAACTTCGGCGGGATCGGAACGTTCCCGGGTGTGTTTGCCGGTCCAGAACCTGCCTCGTTAGGCCGGCAAGGAATAGGAGCTTGATAAAGCGCTTCGGGGTGGGGGTGGGCCGGGGGGGTGTTTGTTTTCCCAGCCGAGGAGTGATGTATTATGCAGGGAGGCTGTATCAGATAAGAATCAGGACAGCGACATGTTCCACGTTTTTATTGCTGCTAAGTAAATAATGTCGTTGCAAGGTTAGAGGAGGCAAACTGGAACCACAGCGGGGATAAGAATGATCCTCTCATCTGTGATGAAAGATAGCGCTCTCTGCATATCGCCGCATACAGAAATTAAACGCGCGCCAACCCACAGCCTAGTGCCTGGGATCTGCAGCCTACCAGAATTTTTGATAAATCCATTCAGAGCATATTGGGAAATGCCCGCTTTCTCCTTGTTTTGCTTTATTTGCTATGATTTTTGGAAGCAAAGCGGTTGATCTCTGGATTTCACTCTGGATTTGGGGGAAGTTTAATTAGAATCCAAGGTCAGGAGGCTTTGACCTCAGTCTTCAGCTGTCAGTTCATCTGGACACAGCGAACGTTCATCCAGAAAAGGGGAACAGAGAATCAGCATGAGGAGAAGAACAAGCCCAGAAAAATATATATTCCCCCCCTCCGTGACTGAAATCTCACTGCCAGCTCCATTTCAAACACTGTACTGCCTCTACTTGTCTTATCAAATAGCCACAGCAGTTTGTAGCTGAGAAATAACTTCATTTTTTCACATTTGGTACATCCAGGAGAGCGTAAGAAAAAGCAGTATTGACACTTTCAGCAATGGATGTGCCCTCTTATTGAACACAGTGTCATTCACTGCGTCCTGCAATAAAGATGAAATTGTGAAAATACAGCAGACATTTTCCTCCTCTGGGAGTGATTCTGCACCACCAGAAACATAAACAGTATGTTCGTTTCTCAAATTTAATTTATAATTGCCATATCAATCTCTGCTCGTCTTCTACAGTATTAAATGTAACCAGAATGATCTCCATTAATACACTGAAATTTCATTTTACGATCACTTGCCAACATCACACAGGTGTGACACACTCTGTGATAAATGAGCGTTTCTGTGACAGTAAAATCGCCAGGAGCTCAGAATAAAGCTTTGCTCGAGTTCAGCAGGGGAAAAAAGTAAACGTTGAAACTACGAATATCTGGATATTTAAAACCCATAATTCCCTTCCCAGTGACTCTGACAGGCAGTTCCTAGGGTAGGGTGTGTAGCAAGCATATTTCTGCAGTGATATTCTAGTGCGACTTGGTTAGTGTGCAGGTCCTATCCACACGTACCCTCTGATATAGTTAAAAATAGATGGTCCGTTTAAATAACATTTAACAAGCTGACGGCCCCTTCAGTCTGGGGCAGAATGAAGCTTTAATGCAATATGTTTCCTTTCACATGGACGGCACGTTCTGCTGGGTTAGAGAATAAGTGAGGCGTCGAGGCTACATCTTGCGGACGGCCTTTACAGGCACTCGCTGCTGAGTCCCGGCCAGCTTCCTGATTTACAGGCTGGTAATACAGCCGGAATGCCTGGGAGGTGGTCGCCCATTATCAGTTTGGGAATCGGATCAGTTTGGAATCTGAGAAAGAGTCACGTGACTGTGCACGTTACCACACCCCAACTTCTCACTGTTCACCTTCATTTTACTGTTACTAAGCCCTTGCTCTCTATTTCATTGTCTTATTTTGCAGGCTTATTTTATTTTATTAGAATTTGTATTATGATACTCATCCTTTTATACAGATTTCCCTTATTCTCCATTGCGTATTTCCTTTCAGCACGATTCAGGAAGCAGGCGTGTCACCGCCGTGCGCGTTCGTGCTTGCGACAAATAAAACTTATATTTGAAAACTTGACACATGAGCTGGTGGCTCCTCCTGAGGCTTCACGCACATGCAGATGACAAACAGGCGTCGCCGTGAAGCCGCCTCGCTCCGCGCGCTTTATCCGGGGGGTGGGAAGTACGCAGGCCCCCGGAAAGGGAACGTCGCTGCCTGTTTACCCCCCGCAGAAGCGCTGCGGCCTCGACGACCGTAAACGCCGCTCTGCTGTTCCTGCTGACTCTGCACTGTTTATTCCTGCGTTAATAATGTATGAAGGGCCTTTTTCATGGACACACACTTCAGCGAGCCTCTCTGTTTCCCCTCCATCCTGAGACCCAGGGGGTGGGTGGGATCCCATGAGCCCCCATCCACAGCCCCCCCAGTGTAGGGACTGTACTGTGCGGGGTTTGTCTGGTTTGAGTGGTAAACATCACTGCTGACTGCATGAAACCCCCCCCCCCCCTCATTGCAGGGACCTACATCACAAGGTCCTGGGGTCCGGAGCCCCAAGTTGCAGAGCCATCACAAAACGCAGGTTCAGTGTAACCGTGGGGAGACAGTCAAGAACCCCTGCCACATGAATCAGCTGACAGCGTGGCCCCCTCTCCCACCCCCATGTGAAGCAGGAGCCACGAAGGCGGCCTTATTCCCGGAGTACAGCCTTTCCACAGCTGCCCCCCACCCAGGACAGCTCACACCCTTGCTAACGCGCCTTTAAATGGTTACCAGAGTTTTAGGCTGTTGGGGAGTCCTGACGTGACACATTCCTTAGAGGATTTGCTTCTGCACTGTGCATCATGGAGGTGGCGCATCACAGGGGCGTTGGGCAAACATGGGGGGCGGGGCAGCCAGCTAGAGATGGATGGGGGCTCTTGTCATCATTTCATTTAGATTCAGCCCCAGCCACTGGGCTCCACGGTGAGGCGATAGCGTGTGACTTGACGCGTGCGGAGCTTGTCGGCTGCAGACCTCACACCTGCGGCCTGCTTCTCCTTGCGGGGGGGTGATCAGTCTCCCTGCCGGTCTGCGGCCAGCCGGATGTCCAGCCAGAGGAAGGAGATGCCGGCTGAGCTTATGGTGTCATTACTACCTGCACGTCTCCCAGACTTGCCCGCTCATGACAGATCTGCTTCCAGGGGCTTTATTTTACTTTGATTCGTGTGAACGCTCATGAACCGCCATCATTGAGGGTCATGATCCCAGATCCATGTGGCACGTAGATCACGTCAGGTCCCAGTGTCTGCTCCTGAGAGCAAGGTGCCAGACAAATTCAGGCGTTAGCGGCAAAGCCCAGCTGACTCTCTGCTAAACGCTTTTCTCTTTTTGTCATCAGTAAAGCTCAGCTCCTTTGAAGGGGTGAAACCCTCCATTACTATACAGCAGCACTGAGTCATTGTTTTTAGACTTGAAGCTAAACTTTTTGTCACAAAAATATCAGCTCGGGAAAAGAAAGTTGGGGTTTATGCACCTCCTTTAATATAGAAAATTCTTAATCATCGTACCATATGTTCTTATAATGTTAATTTGTCATTATGTCACCAATCCTCCGTAAGACTAATTTTTCCTTGTTAATATTATGTAACATGCCGGAATGTTCATACGCTTCCTGAAGGGTCTGGCCAAGCATCAGTGCCTGAGTGTGACATGGGCCCCGGTGTCTCCTGGGGGCTGAAACAGGTCTGAGGGTGCCCCCCAGGAATATCAGAAGGGCTGATGAAAGCACACTGCTTCTTTACAGCGTTGCTGTAAAATAAATGTGCGATGATAGACACTGAAATAATTAACACTATAAAATGTGATTTCATAAGGTAAAAATAAGTGAATGGCTGACACCATGGATTTGTATGCATATTGTATGTTTTTGGCAATAAAATGTTTAATGAGAATTGCACATTTGCGTGGGGTATTAAGCGTGCGGCAGAGCAGATGAGACTGGCTGGGTGCTACAGTAGATCTCTAATGATCTTTGCAGATAAAACAAGTCAAATATTCATGAGCAACTTAAGGGGAACCTCACAGCTGTGTTAAGTGCTGTGTTTTATATCTGTGTCTTGTTTAAAATTGAGTTAATTAAAGGAGGAGTACCAAGAAAGTGCAAAATAGCATTTTGTGCCAGAAATTAGGGACATCTCTTCAAAACTGGAGTTAGACATGAAGGTAAAGTGTGTTCTGCTCTCTGCTGGGGAAAACTCAAAATACTAAAACTAACAGCAAAATATTGCCAGATTGTTTATATTCTAGCAAGAAATGCCTGCTGTTCACACACACACACACACACACACACACACTCACACACACACACACACACACACACACTCACACACACTCACACACTCACTCACACACACACAGTGTGCTGTATGCCGGTGCGTTACACTTCTCCATGTGTCGTCCTGCAGCCGATCCTCACACCCTAACAATCCCTGTCCCGCACATCCAAGACAGAAGACGAGCAGCAGTCGTGGACGGTGCCACACGTAACTCTGTATTTAGAGCAGAATTGCACTTCTCTACCAATCTGCCTTTCTGGATGTGTTGCTGAAGTCAAGGTGCACGTTTTATTTCCTTCCCATGTGAGCATGTGGTTGAATCCCACCTCGACCGCGAAGGGAGGCTGGCCACTAATCAAGAGTTTATATACACATTCCGGAGGGTGGTGGTGTGTAGATCAGCAGGTTAGGCCGCTGCCTGTAATCTGTAGGTCGCTGGTTTAAATCCCATGGTCAACAGAGTGACGTCACCCTTTGGTTCCTGAGCAAGGCACTTAAACCCCAATTGCTCCTGCGACCCTGTTTTCTCAGAAGTGTACACCACTTTGGATAAAAACCTCTACTAAATAAATTAGAATTTGGTGATCAGTGCTCATTGTTGACACACCACACAACAAAGAAATGAGTCCTCTGCATTTAACCCATATGTGACATCGTGACATAGCAGGGGGCAGCTAATTCAGCGCCCGGGGAGCAGTGCTTGGGGGCGGTACCTTGCTCAGGGTACCTCATTGGTACCTTACTCGTCGGGGATTCTAAGCAATCTTTCAATTACAAGTGCGCTTCCCTAACCATTAAGACACCACTGGCCACATAAATGTAATAAAATAAATATAATGTAATGGAAATTCAAACAATTCACTAAATAACCCAACAATACAGTTTTCTCAGGGACCCAGTTGGATGTTGTGTTTAGCTGTGGATACTCATGTGATCCTTTTATTTTTCACTTTCCTGTGTGCCGGGAAATACAGTGACGGGGAAAGTGCTACACGCGTGAGAGGGTCCTGATTCCCAGCCTGACGCCTTTGGGAGGCCAAACCCTTCCTGCCAGCCCATGTGAGGGGCGTAATGGATTCCTTTCGGAGTTTTACTGCCCTCTTAAACTTGCCGTCGGCACCGCCACATCCCACCTAATCTGCCGATGCCGCTGGTGGCATTAGGACGCAGACCATTCCTTCTTTTCCGTTCAGACACGCTTGGTAGGCTCGGGAAATTATTCCTCTGCTGCGGAGGACGACATTCAGAAAACCTTTGCAAACAAAGCGTGGCGTGTTTTGTAAACAGAGATGATTGCAGTGCCAGAGTCCCGCTGAGCTGGGGGGTCCCCGAGCCACCGGCGTGTTTCAGCGCCAGCCTCCAGTGCCGCCGCTGCAGCCTCAGGTCGTCACCCTTGGCTTCCTTCCCGAGACTTAAAGGACCACGCGCCTCGTGGTGAATGACCTGACCCTGCCCAGCCAGGCAGTGATACTTACCCGACGCACGCCTCACGCTGTCCTGAAGGGGTCGCTCACACGCATGTTATTTCACGCTAACATGTCCCCGGTGTCACGGTGAGACAGTTCAATTCCTCAGTTCCTTAATGTCCTGTGGCTCCATTGTTTCTGCTGGTCCCCTATGCCTACTGTGGAGGGGGGGGGCTCACAGAGGATCGGTGTGATTCATTCAGGTGTGATATGCTCCGTCTGACTCCAACCCCCCCCCCCCCCCCCCCCCCCCCCCAGTACCTCTGAACCAGGCTTTGTTACAATCAACCAACTGTGTGGGCCAGAGGGCTTCTGCCTGGTCATGTGACCTCGGTCCCGTGTCGGGTGGGTGTGGCAGAGGCGCATTTTCTAAGCCAGAGTCCGAGAGGCATCATTAAGTGGCCCCAAACACCTGCGGTAATAGTTAGCGCTCAGCTACATTTCATTCCAGGAGACCTTCCCACATGAATGTGCCAGTATTTATTCAACCTGCCCAATGGGGCTCTTTCAGTTCAAGACCCCAAAAAAAGCATATACAGTGCTTTTTACAGATAAAAAATTATGAGCAGGTCAAGCTGCAAACACAGACCAGAAAACATTCAGTCCTTGAGCACTTTGTTCTCATAATGGATTTATTACCCTGAAGTGCGATGAGCAGGGGAGTATCTGGACGGTATCTCCATTATGCGGTATCTCTCTACATCTGCCAGTGACGTAACGATCACAAATTCAATTACGCAGGATTGTGAGAAAAGGGGCCTTAATTGGTTAGCAAACCCATTTGCAGCAATGTTGAGAGTTAATGCTCAGATAATGGGAATATTAGACAAACAAACGTTTATTTTGGGTTTTTTTTTTAACTTAAGACCAGAGACGTGCAGTGTGACAGAATGTCGCAGATGTAATCAAGGATGCAGTTTGCAGTGTTCTCTGAAAATGTAAAGCCATGGGTAATTATCCCAGAGGTAATTAATCCATGATAAAAAGAAAATCCTTAGGGTCCTACTCTGTGGGAGGCAGTATTTATACGAAGAGGCCTGTGGACAGGAGTCTACAGTCCTTAAAGGGATACTACCTCTGTCCTTAAAGGGATACTAACTCTGTTCTTAAAGGGATACTACTTCTGTCCTTAAAGGGATACTACCTCTATCCCAATTCTCAGCCTATGCAAAGATGGATGCAAGTCACTTGTCACTATCTTTCCAATGATTAATAATTGGAGTTGAACAATGAAAAGCACTGAAAGCAATACTCTAGAGGAAAAAAGATATTTTTAGAGCATGTGTGAATTTAAATAAGGGGATCGGTCTTGAGATGGAGGAGGGTCTGTTTTCAGCATGATCATTTCAGGCAGGTTCTACTCAACCAGAGTTACCGACCAGAAATTGGTGCTGAATCAGGGTCGGGGTCACAAGATGGACGACGCTTGGGTCTTGTTTGGTGGACAGTGTGAGCAGCTGCTGTTTCTGTTTCTGCATCCTGAGCTTCAATTGCATGAGTCAGGAAAAGTGTGAGGAGAAATCAAGTCAGTAGACTAACGAGCCAGCTAGCTCATACCTACCAAGCTGGAGATGAGCACCCTGTGGGACAGCGGTTTGAAATTGTGCTGTTGCTTCTGCTGAATATCCAGCCTGGTACTCTAATTGTAACTTAGGGCCATTTGAACATATGTAAGCTATGAATAAGAATGATGATTGGAATATTAATTACTGAATTTCATGATGGTCTACTTCAATGGTGTAAATGCATCACCAATATTGAGGGCTAGTTGTCAGAGAGACAGAAAGATGTCAACTGTAAATACATTTGATCACATGCTGTTTTATAATTATCTAAAAATCCCAAGATGTTCTGTGAATAATTATGGCAAAGCCTATAAACGGTTTTCGGTCTTGTTCGCTTGTCTCCATGTCAATCTGTGTGTGAATCCTGCTTTCCCGCTAGGGCTGAGACCCCCCCCGTGTGACCGCCTCTCGCTTGCTCTCCCGCAGAGATCGAGAAGTACGAGGGTGACGAGCTGAGGAAGGACGGTGACGTGAAGAAATACCTGGACGTCATCAGCAACAAAAACATCAAACTCTCGGAGAGGGTGCTAATCCCTGTGCAGCAGTACCCAAAGGTAAGCCCCGCCCAGTCATAAGTGTGTAATCCATTGCAGTGCGTTTATTTTGCGTTACTTGCCACGGTGCATTTAGTTTGCACCACCCATCACAGTGTGTTTGCTTTGTGCCATCCGTCATGGTGTGTTTACTTTGTGACGTGGAACCTGGGGCCGTGACCCAGGTTGTTTCATGTTCCAAGATTTCATGAAGGGATGGTGGGGGGGGGGGGGTCTCAGGTTAATAAATGGTATTGAGGTCTCTTCTGGGTCTGGGGTCAAGAGGAGTCCATCATAAACGGCAGCTCTGAGAGCCGGGCTGAGGACCACCAATGTAAACATCAGAGGTGTCCATGACGTCAGGCTCTCAGGGAGCACAAGCAAAGGCTGACCGGAATGGGGGCTGAATTATCTTTTATATTTTGTGGATTTCATCCAAGACAGAAAATGTGTTTCATGTCTCTGAAAAACCAAACTTCACGCTGTACTTCTGACATAATAATCTGCTAGGCTGCAGCCGGGCCAGGACAAGCCCCAGCCCCCCACCCCAAACCCTGACCAGGATAAGCAGGGGCAAGATGGATGGATGGCTAAATTAGTTTTTATTAAAGAAATAAGAGAATGCAGAGCGGATAGAAGGCAGAGATACGATGTGCTCTCCCTCCTGTGCAAGCTCCTCTTCCGGGAATTAACCTCACTCTAGCAGTTAGCAGTTAGCATGTCCACTCACATGACCAGGGACCGCATCCTGACTTACTGGAAATCGATGCTGTCCCCTCCCCGGTCCCCAGGTGCCCCACACACATCACCACAATGCCTTGGGACACATGAGCCACTAGCCATTCCCTAACATAATCATCTGTTTGGCCCCATTTCACGCTCGCTGTTTTTATGGCACTAATCCACTGCAACCATCTTCTCTCTCTATAAAACCCAAATGGTGCTGCCCGTAAGTGAAACAAACAGAACTGACATCATTTACTATCCTTTAATTGTCAGTTTACCCAACTCTTCAGACTTATAGATAATTGGATTGCGGTGCATTGTTGGTAAGAGGTGCGGCGTGTTTTTTTATGTGACTGAAACGTATCTGAAAAAGTATCTTACTGCAGGGTGACCGATGCTGATCTCTGGATCTCACACCAACTTTACTCACATTCCTGTTTGTCTGTGTAAATACATTTAGTGCTTATCATTTATCTGAAGATAGGACACCGTGCCTCACCAGGCAAAAGAAAACAAAAGGGGCCATCAGAAGCAGATTTGTGGCTGACGCTTTCTTCCCCCACTAGCATTAATTTCCAATTTCCAAGCAGTGTTTGCTGATGAAACATAGCTCTCTGGGAGGGGCCACTCTGATGGACAGCAAGTGGGTGGGAAGGCTGTTGCCCTTCCTCTTCTGATTGGCCGTGCTTTCTGTCCATTTCAGACTTACATACTCAGACTGGGCATCCATGAAATGACAAATGATTCAATGAGATGTCATCGAGGCACAGCAACATCGCAGTGCCTCTGCTGGGAATGTATGTTGAGCGAATATTGCCTGTAGGTTAGCTGTAGCTGTCTGTAGTTCATGTCAGGCCTTCATCTTGTCACTCACAGGTATATGAAGATGATGTAGGAAACAGGGTGCTGAACACTCTCTTTCATACCAGTCCCCCTAATCTGCACAGCTGTGGACCCTGGGAGGACTCGCACACCACTATGCCAACAAGACATATTGTTAAACTAACATTACACAAGCAGGCATTAAAACAGCTACACATAAAACAATATAAATATTTTGGCTATATGCTTTATTCCTGACCCCGGATTCCCCAGACAGATGAATAGAGGAATCTTCTGCAGTACCTGCCTTGCATATTAACGAGGCCACAGATCACTAACGAGCAGGGCAGGCTATGAAAGCCATTGCAGGGAATGCGTGTAAGCTCTGGCATCGGCCTTTACCGTTGCAGGGAATGCGTGTAAGCTCCGGCATCGGCCTTTACCGTTGCAGGGAATGCGTGTAAGCTCCGGCATCGGCCTTTACCATTGCAGGGAATGCATGTAAGCTCTGGCGTCGGCCTTTACCATTGCAGGGAATGCGTGTAAGCTCCGGCATCGGCCTTTACCGTTGCAGGGAATGCGTGTAAGCTCCGGCGTCGGCCTTTACCGTTGCAGGGAATGCGTGTAAGCTTCAGCGTCGGCCTTTACCGTTGCAGGGAATGCGTGTAAGCTCCAGCGTCGGCCTTTACCATTGCAGGGAATGCGTGTAAGCTCCGGCGTTGGCCTTTACCGCCTCGTCCTCATTAGTGCCGTGCTTCTCAGATCTGCCTCCCGTAAGCACTGGGCAGCCCTGCTCACCGTCAGCACGTTGCTGGGAGCGCAGGGCCAGTGCTTATGCTATGGTCAGCATAGTGCGGAGGCGATTCCAGGGGACACTGGGGGGGAACGCGCGGTGGATTTTTTTTTTTTATGTACTGAATCATGGAGTTAATATTTTAAACATGAAACTGAAATTTCAGAAATAAAAGCAATGGGTGAACGAGTCTCTGCTATATGATTTAACTTTCTGCATTTATTATTATTACTCATCTAATGAGCTGTAATTAGGATTACGGTAAGGGTCATGGTTAGGGGCTAGGCTTAGAAGTTAGGTGTAGGGTTAGCCTTAGGATTATGGGTATGGATAGGGTTAGGTTTAGGGTTAGGCTTAGGGTTACAGTTATGATTTGGGATAGGGTTAGGCTTAGAGTTAGGTTTAGGTTTGGCTCGTACTGCTTGAGACAAGCCATCAGCCACCCCGTCCAATGGTGTATCTGTGCACCCTGCCCTTTGGAGACAGCCAGTGATTTATCGCAGCTAGGCGATGGAAGCATATGTTTCCTGTCTGGCCCTGCAGTGGCCCTGCCGCTGGGGCCCTGGGGTCCATCCCAGAGCCCGCCAGGAGCCATGCCATCTGACCACCGCCATGGCACCTGATTTCCAGCATGCCACCTGACCGCTGGCATGCCACCTGACCACCGGAATGCCACCTGACTGCCACCATGCCACCTGACTGCCACCATGCCACCTGACTGCTGGCATTCCCCAAAGACAGATAAAAGTCATGTGGCGCTCAACTGCGAGCGGGAGGCAGGTAGGGAGCGAATCGTAGAGTTACGCTCAGTTAACGGTGAAGATGCGGTTTCCATGGCAACATCCTTATTACGACGTAAGACTTTGTCGTGGGAGGAGGCAATTAATCCTGAGGGAAGCTTTCCAAAAGGGGAAAAAAGTAATTATCGTGCGTGGGGCACCGAAGTGGCACTGTTTGCTGAGCGGCCGGGGAGCAGGCGAGACAGACTGCTGCAGAGTGACCTTTATCGCACTGATGGTCTTCCTCACATTCTCACCCTCCTCACAACCTGCCCGAGGATCGCAGAAGAGCACAGACACTCAGAACATTAAGCCAGATTCAGCCACTGGTCCTTACAGTCCAACCATGATGTTTTGTATTCATTTAAGTCTTCTACTTTTAGCAAAACGATTTCTATTTGAGAGCAACTGACAGAAACAATATTTATTTCTGCTTTCAGTTTGTACAGCACAATACAAAGTGCTCAAAATGTCCTGTTCCCCGTGTGTGTGTGTGTGTTGAAACAAAAACGGAAATAAAAGTTAATTTAAATTTTATTCATGGAACTCTCACCTGGAGGGCCGCAGTGAGCATGGGACAGCTGAAAGGGATGCACAGAAAGCCGGGAGCCACCACACAGCTGCCATCCGGACGTGGAATATTGGGAAAGCCAAACTCATGTCTGATGTCATCAGCTACGTTGAGGACAAATCGGAACAGCGGCAAGAAATCGATAGGCCATGCCACTATACGCAGCGTCTTTAATTAAAACATTTCACGGGGACAGATGGTGTGTTCTCCACATGCTCTGGGGAATTCCCGTCAGAGATAATCCACATGCCGGAAAGTCCCGCTCCTTCTGGACCACCTTAGGAGCAGCTGAGCGATCAGAGGGACCTGAAAACCAGCTAGAAACGGCCCACGTTGCTCTGGGTGACCTGGGAATGCGTAGCATTCGATGGAAAAACAGGTGTCCAGCAGCAATTATTGTGCCGGACATGCAGAGTCAGCATGCAGGTAAGGGATTCTTCTCCTGGACTGCATTCTTCATCCTTTCATTTCTCTGCAGTCTGCTGTTAACAGCTCATTGGGTCATGAGGAGGAGGTGAAAACACGTATTAGAGCACAGATCATTCCCAGTGAGGGTCAGGAGGATCAAAGCCTCCCCAAATTGATCAGCATCCACAGAAAACCACAGCCTATCGTGATGCACGACAGAGAGAGCGCGTTTCTGTCTCGGAGCGTTCCGCGGCATGCCGGCCCCCAGAGGCTCCGGCTGAGGGCCGATTTGCTGATACCTGCTCCTGGCAGCGAAATTGCACCACCTTACAGCCCCCTCTGCAGGGAGCAGCCTGCGCACTGCACCAACATCGTCAGCAAATGCCTGCTGGGCCACACCAGGCCGAAGCCTTGACCTTGGCATAGGGGCAATTAACATTTAATGTTTGAAACCTTTGGGCTTGTCATTTTTGTGTTTTCCTGGCCTATTTTCGAAAGGCTAAGTCATCAATGGATTAGTAAAACAGGCTGAAATCATGGCCGTTAAATAATGGCTCTCCTGAAGTCATACATCCCAGAGCATATTCATTTGTTTATCCTGATCAGATGGCATTTCCCACACCTCAAGTCTAACGCTCAGCCATCAGCCAAGGGGACCTTCAGTCATAATGAGCTGTCTGTGCAGAAGCCCATTGACTGTGTGTGACTGTCAGTTCAGTTATTATGAACCATGGTAAGATGTGGAAAGACATCCGGGGAGAATGTAACACGCAATCTTTTTTGTTTTTAATGTGCAACGCGGACTGTCACTAAATGAAACATCTTTGCTGAGTGGGAAAAGGACACAGAGAGTGGGTGGGCAAGGCGCACTGTGGTAATGGAGATTAGAAGCGTCAGGCATTATCGCGAAGGGACATCAGCTCTCACCGATAAGCAGCCTCACTGCTCTGACCTCAGGGGCGCTCTTTGGTCCTGTAGTCTGGCTCTGTTCCTTGTGTCTCTTAAGGTGGTGGTGTGGGGGGGGGAGAGGGGTAACCAGCCTCCCAGCCTCCAGATAATCAGCTTATTCTGACCTCTATAGCCCTGCTAGGACGCCGCCACGCACGACCTAATCCGCTGCCTTTCAGGTCTGAGAGCACAGCGCCCCCTCAGGTGTGACAGCTTTGTGTAAAGGTGTTTAACATCGATAAGCTGGCAGTCGTGGACCCCGAACACGCGCCGCATGATGGAAGCGCATAGCGCACTGGTCAGGATGGCATTGAGAAATGGAGCTTGCTAGCACCCCATTTGTCTGGCCATTTCGAACCCGGGCATCTAAAAAATGACAAAGCAAGCAGCCTCGCTACAGGACTAGCATGGCGTTTTCCCTCTTGCTCAGGGACATTCCGCTGCTTCGCTCTCCGTCTGGCATTAGCAAAAATATCTGCTGTTCTCTTTTTTCGCAACGGACATCAGCAGGTACCCGCAATTCATCAGCACCACAAATATTGTGAAATTTAGGACGACCCTCGGCCCTCCTCCCTGGGAGAGCCGGGATAATGTGCACTTACGTATTTCTAGACATGCTCAGTGTGCCAGATGGCAGAAAATGATATTTATAAGGTCAGTCAGTGTTTTAGATTGCTGCAGTAACATCTGAAACATTGTCTTGGAGTCAAAGGTCAGTATTGACTCTGGTGCTCATTGGTTGTTTAGATGTACTGCACAAACCAGGCATTCCATAATTTGTCGCTCTGCTCCCATGTGAGGGTGTGTTATGTGTTTGTTTAAACAAAAGATTTATCGACTTTTCCGGGGGATTTATAAGGCTTATCATCGCATTACTATTCTTTGGGGACAACTATCAGTGACAACACTGCTGTTACAAGCGGCTGTTACCCGTGAACTTATCGCACGTTTTTGTGCGATGCTCCACGCAACCATGTTCCCCTTCCGGTCATTTCCTCACGGTTGCCCCAGGTGACCCCCGTTGCCGCCCTGCCCTCCGTGGCTCCAGTGAGAGGCCGAGCAGGAATGGAGCGGGTCTGGAAGCTGGTGTTTTAAAGGCCACAGCCGCAGGTCAGAATCTGCCGTACACTGACAACATGCTGGGGGAAACCTGATCCTCATCTTCAGCTGCAGGCCACTGCGCTTAAACAGCAGCGTCACATAACGCCTGCAATTAATCACCCTCCGTTCTGCGATGCAAGCTGCAGTGCCCCATCTCTCTCTCCTCCCCCGCCCCATCCTGTCTGTCCCCAGACCCAAGATGCACATTTTGAGGCATTTTAAAATGGTTTAAAGATGGACACCAGTGTTCCTGCAGTTTGGTCTGCATGCAGTGATCGAGCCCTTAATGAAGTGCTTTAAACAAGCGGCTAATTGAATACCCATCTGGATTCTCCCCGATAGTTATCTGTGGACGATCATTTGTGGAAAAACCGGAGCACTTTGCAAATTCATTGATAAACAGCTGACTGCCTTCCAAGCTTTTGTTGTTCTCTGTCTTGAACATATTAGAAACACAAGATTAATTCATTCAATTAATTAAATTCTTTAGAGCCAGTACTAATCAAGTCATTGAACATCTAATCTTAATTAAGTGGAATGTTAATCTATGTGACTCACTTTTAAAAAAGTAACGTAATTACATTTTAAAAACATTTTTATTTCAGTTTCTTTGCTAGTGTAAATTGCTTTGCCCTCACATGGAAATCAGTTCAACCAAGCAAGGTACAGCTGTGTGGTGGACAGACCCAGTCGCCATATCTGCAAGCATTTGGGCCGGATCTTGTCTTGCGAAATCACCATTCGAACACAAACTTGAAGGTCCCAGCAGCCTGGACACCAAGCTGCAGCGTGAGGCCTGACTAGGGCAAGTCTGTGTCTGTGCCCCAGTTTGGAAAATTTATAATTTATGCTTCTAAAAATTAGCAGCCCTGGTGTAGCGAATACATGAAAAAGACATGAGTGATGTGAAATCAGTGAATCAGGTCTCACCGGGTATTATTGAACGTGTTCAGATAAGAGGTCCGAACACAATCTCTGGGGGGGGGCAGAGGAAAGCTCAGGACTGATGGTTAAACCAGGTGGAACAGGTTCAATAGAATGAGAAGCAGGCCAGAGAGATTTGGGACCCTAATTTAGAAAGTGCTGGCAGGTCTTTATTGCAGTGTCAAGATGGGGGGGAGCTTTTGATTACACCAATCACTCTCCCCAGGAAACTCCCCCCAGCATCTCTCAAGGGGCTGCAGAAGCTTCTAGATCAGAATTGTTCCCCAGTTTCTCCCATTCTCTCCATAGTTAATATCCACTTTGGATCAACAGCATCCCATTCAAAGGCATAGTGTGATCAGTGTTTTTGCCACATGGAATTAGACTCTTTCATTTTCATTATTCCGAAAAGGCCCCAGTTGTGTAGTGTAATTCCACTCCTCTAAAATCGGTATTATTTGTTTCATGGGGAGAGACAAGGACATGATTAGCCAATCATGCCAAAGCTTGGGTGCCCCCAGGAGACCCTAATGACATTCACAGGCCCGCACACCTGGCCACCCAGTGGCTGGGGTTGGTACTGCAGTGTAGAGGTGTTTTCTCCCCTCTTCTTCTGCCCCACTAACACCCCCTGTCCCAGGCTATTGTCTGGCCTGCTGCCACCGCACTGCAGCCAAATCACCTCTGTTGGCTCACGTGTGGCTCCACCCCCATCTGTCAGGGCCAATGGGGTCTGTCTTCCACTCCCAGGGACGCCTCTCATACTCCAGTGCATCCCTGTGTTTTTGTCACTATCACCAGAGGCGCATGAACCCGGGGATAAGACAGGGCTGGCTGGGGCAGCTTGAATGTCACAGAGAGGCCGAAATGAAAATGAAGAAGTCATCTCTACAGACGAGGAAAGAGAGAAGGACTGCTGGGAATTAATCCGCAAAGGTCTGACTGGGAACGGTGGATAGGGCAGCCAATCGAAGGCAAAGCCTGCTCACCTGGCCCCACCCATGACAGCCATGACCCCTATTTTTATAAACAGTCAGGCCCCACACACGTACAGATCCTCACGTTCCTTGTTTGAGGACGCAAACCCACAGCCTTTCAGTGAGGAGCCCTCATCCTTGCCCACAGGCCCGCATGGGCCCTGGGGGGTGGGATTAGAGGGCCAGGTGCATCATCCGGGTGGGGGGGCAGAGTCAGAGTTCAAGTTTTAAGCTCCACAGTTGAGTCTGCAGCTCTGGAGGAGGAACGTGTCTTACTGGGACGTAGCTGCATGTCATCGGGACACAACCTTGACTCTGGGGATAATTAAACTTTAGAACTTGTGAGAAAACAGCACCTGCTGTATGGAGCTACACCTGTGGACAGTTATGTATGTACAATACATAATGAGAATACAATGTGTCGTACAAATCATCACCAGTTACCAGTGAATGGCATTCAGTACCTTACAAATATAAAAAACAATGTTTCAAATTGCTGAACATGGGAGTTTCATAGACAAATCAATGCAGAAACAGGAGATATAAATATCCATCCATGCCGTGTCGCTCCAAAGCTGAATTCCTGGTTTTAAATCTCTAATTTGGATCATGCTAACATGTGCGAAACACGCTGTGTGTCCTGCGTCCCAGGTCTGCTCCTTTTCCATGTCAAATGATGTATTGCTGGAATGTGATCATTTCTGCCTGATGATTAAAGTTTTTCTGAATTATAATAATATCTCATTCTTCTCCCAAAGGGACTGTGGATAGACACAGTAAATCTCAGCCTGGCAACTTTATTATTTGTACAAGGCGTCGCATTTTCCACTCTGTCGCTGATTATATACATCTGAATGCAGCCATTTCACATTCCCTGTCGTCTTTTGTTTACAGCTCTTACTACACTCTAGGGGGGTGGGTCTGCATGGTATGAGGCAGACCAGCCTACACAGCCATCAAACGTCCTCAGGATTTAAACCCCGTGCCTATCTTCAGTTTGTCGCTTTCCAAAGGTGCCGACGGCGATCCAGCTCTCTCACGGCACAGGGAAATCCCAGCAGCCACAACGGGAAAACCAACACTGTGATACCAGGTGCCCACAGACACTGCAAGCATTATAAACAATACTCTCACCACCGTGCTATACTTTCGTAAATATACTTTTGGACTGCTGCCTCCAAACCAGTTTGTCCACCAAATTTAAATCATATTCACCCATCCCCCATTTACTTCATGTAAGGTCAAAGTTAACCCACATTTACACGTTTGTACCCTGTGTTCCGATGGATGCCGATATACGGATGTGCACTGAGGCAGGTCATTTAGATGGAAATCCTGGTAGATGGAAGGCTGGAGACTGTGACCTGGGTCATCATTAAGACCCACCACAGTGAGCAGGGTGAGGTGAGAAAGGTTCCTCTTTCCTTTAATCCCAGGTTAACGAATCTGATCATTATGTGTGGGAGTCAGGGAGAGCCGTGGTAGATTCTAGGCCACATCCAAGGTCTGCTCCAGTAGGGTGAGCCAAGGAGGCACATTCACTGCCCAGTGTCTGGAGAAAACATATACTTGATTTCAGGCTGGAGGACAAGGTCATGTGGAAAGGTGATTGGCCACCTCTTAACTTGCCCGTCCAATTAGGATGTAACAACTGCAGCTTATTTACACTGCAGGAGGAAACGATCATTCTGCTGCTACTTCAGCAGCAGTCTCGCATAAACACAGCTGCACGTCTGAGGCGAGCACATCGAGGTTTCTGAAATCAGCAGGGGAGGGAGGCAGCCACGCTTTCAGCGGGAGAGAGTCCTCCTCCCAGGCCGCGCTGTGAAAAACGGCAAATAATCAGAGATGAATAGGTTTGTAAATCATTCCGAAATGACGGGTCCTTTTCGAATAAAGACGGTGATTTATTGAAGTCCCCGTGTTCCCTACTCACGCTACAGGAAAGGACACTGTGCAAGGAAGTAAACATGCCTAAGAGCATAATTTGCATTAATGACACTGGAAGTGAGCAAAAAGCGGGGGAAAAGCAGGATAGCAGAGCCGATGAGGGGGGTGATAAATATTCCCAAATAAAGTGCCGCGTCGGAATGCAAATGGCACATAATGCATTTTAAATTGTTTCTGTACAGAGCACTGGTGTTAAAAGGGAAATGTACCACATAAAAAACCATCAAAAAAAACACGCCTCCGAGAAGGTTCCCAGTGTGAGATTCGACAAGGAATTATTTGCCAGAGACGGCATGGGATTCTATTCTGGAGTGACACCAGTCGGGGGTGGATTCACACGTGTTTCAGTGTTTGGGCTTGTTGGGGTTCAGGCCTTGACCATGGAGGACGGCACAGCAACATGCTTAGACTATTTTGATCAGCACTTATTCTCCAGAAGACCCAGATTCACAGGCAGTTTGAAATGAACAGGAACATCCACACCGGACAGACATAAGTGGTTCTCTGAAGACGCTGGAAAAAAAAATCATTGGAAAAACAGTTTGAAACGCCTGGAGTTTGGAACTGCTTGTCCTGACCTGAATCCATGTTTTAAACCGTGAAAATAAGTATTATATTATATATACCAACAGTGAACATCAACATCTAATATGAAGACAGAGAGGCACAAATTTTTGATACCACAATGCTATCTGGCCATAATTTCTCAGCTAAAAAGGTTGTTTTTTTTAAACACGTTTTATAACTGCATATACATGGGAGTACTCTGTTAAGACATGGTGTGTGTGTGTGTGGTCATGAAGATATAACATTGTGGGGACCTAGCAATATGATTATAAACTGTTATTTTGACCTTGTGAATTTTTTCAGTCAGTCAATTTTATAAAAGTCTGTCACCAAAAAACTAAAAATGTCAGAAGTCTTGTATTTGGTTTCTTATAGTTAAGGTTAGGGCTGGGTAGAGGTTAAGGTTGTCATTGTTGGGATTAGGGTTTTTCCCCATACAAATATGCGTGTGTCTGGGGGGGGGGGGGGGGGGGACCATGCAATGATCATGTCAGGGTTCCTCACAGCACAGCTGCGTTCTGCTATGAGACACTGAACATGTATAGATCTGCTTGGATGCTGAACCAATGGTTGAACTGGTGGAATTGACACATCTGACATGGCAGCTGTAGGAAAATAGTGTTACATGTATGACATCATCTGAAAATGTTAGGGTTAGGTGTATGACATCATCTGAAAAGATCAGGGTTAGGTGTATGACATCATCTGAAAAGGTTAGGGTTAGGTGTATGACATCATCTGAAAAGATCAGCCATGCATTCAGCTCGATCTGGAGAAAAAATGAAAGCCTGGGGAGAATTTATCAGACTGGATGGAGCAAAAACTTCATTCATACGTAACTCCATCAGCTTGGAAACATTTCAGCCTAACAACTGCTGATAGTAGTAATATTTTTCACAGTAATAACTGGCCTTGAGTAATCATTGTTATGTATAGTGGGTGCTATGAATTAACACCTAAAATTACAGCATTTTTTTAGAATATTTATTTTAAGGTGAACAAGCCTGATCTACTTGTCATCACTGATAAAACAAGCACCTAGAATACAAAGATTGGCATAAGGAAAAGCCAGATGAAAGTGTGATTATTCTGTGTATGCTGACGTTCTTGGCCTCCATTAAGCACAAACGGCCCTTTCAACGTCACACTCAGCTTAGCCCCACTGCTACCGCAACCAAAGAGCTTCCACAGGTCGTGAAGTACACAGCAGATGGCTTTTACTGAAGAGGCGAGAGGAGAGCCTATCGATTTCTGCGGCCCTGTTTCCCTGGAGCTGTTTATGGTGGCAGATTCGCAATGTCTGGAGATCAAAAGATGGACCGTGTTTGTAGCGTGATACCAAAGGGAGCTTTTTCAGTCTCATCTCTCGATGGAAACACCCGCTGACTTAACTAGAGAGCTGAGGGAAACATTTTAATTAATTGCCTCCATGGGTGTGCAGCATTCTTCAAAAACAATTAAAATTTAAAAGCGTTTATGTAGAAATTGATTAATTATTCGGAAAGGCTGGCCTCCCGTGTTTCTCCAACATTCGTCCATCAGTCACACTTTACCCGGCGCCATCATGTGTCACGCGATCTGAAACATTTTTAATCCGACTTGTTTAAATAAAGGATGATGAAAGCTAAAAATATCAATTTCCTCTGGAAAAAAAACAGACGGTGTCGTTTTTTAAATTATGCCTCAAAAAAAAGAACGTCCTCCACCCTTTGCCTTTGAAGTGTTCCCCCAATAATCGAATCTCTGCCTCAGATGGAGGTTCTCAGCAGGAGGTTCTCACAGGGAGACCATGTGACTGCACCCAGACGCCAGTGAGGGGCGTTTAAATACCTTTGCCCGCCATGGCGCTGTCCGTCGCTGTTTTTACTCTAGAGCACGACTACTGGGGCTTGCATCAAGAGAGAATGTGAATGACATGTTACTGCACCATCTCATTACCTGAGAGAAGTGGACTTACGGTTGCAGGAACGCGTGGCCTAATGAATGCATTAAGAAATGGCTAACAAGCTCCACACAGTGTCAGGTCGCTCTTCAGTGCGTCTTCCAGCTCAGATCTGCTGTCTGGTGCTGTTTGTCATATTTCATTTCATTTTGGAGGGAAACGTCCTCTAGACCTGTTCTGGTTTTCATCCGCGTGAATTA
>JAODJU010000062.1:1214223-1230332 GCA_026776725.1 Gnathonemus echidnorhynchus | reverse complement strand
TACTAATTAGAGGACTGATTGGCTGAAAGAGTCCTCAAACCTGGGTTTGAACAGCTGACCTACAGGTTATCCCAAAACCTGCATACACACCGGCCCTTTGCGGATAAGATTGGCTACTCCTGTCTTACAGGGATCCTGTTAGAACATGGGGAACGTGTCATACAGGGACACTAAACATAGTAAGTGTGTGTCACAAAGACACTGTTTGAACACGGGGAACATATTTTACAGGGACACTGTTTGAACATAGGGAATGTGTTTTACAGGGACACTGTTTGTTGATGGTGGGCCGATTGTGCATTCATCATTAAGAAGGATTTGCGGAAGTGAGATGTCCTAAATACTGGTGAAAACAGGGCTGATGGAGTCACATCACACCCCGTAAGCAGCTGGGTCTCTCTCACACCATCCAGTCTGAGAGATGGAGCTCATCGCTGTTCCCTAAACTGGGTCACCATGGTACAGCAGGAAAATAAGTGATGTGTTTCCTGGCTCAGCCACTCTTAACATCCCCAGTCTTTTTTATCCAGATCTATGCGAATGTATGCAAAAACCAAATACACAGCCACACAACAAATAGCTCATGTTGATCTGTCGATAAACGAGAATCTTAAGCAGATCAAATTAGTCCGGCACCTTAACACTTAAGTATCGAGACAAATCAGTCGGACAGTCTTGGCTCTTGAAGCCTTTAAATATTCTCACTGACGCCCATGAATTTGCTGATATTAACTGAAGATACCACTGGGGGTGCTATAGTTAATAATGGCCATCTCTGTTTGTATACAGTGTCACGCAGAACTCAGGGAAGCCTCTCCTTAAGAGCTGTCATTCTGTCGTTCTCTAAAAGGATCTCACCCCACTCGCTTTGAACTTCTTCAGCACCTTTTGAAATCCACCCATAAAAGACAGGCCCAGCTTTAAGACAATGGAGCGTTTTGACACTAAAGGAGACTTTAAACACTCAGAAATGATACGGGGGAACCCTTGCTACTGAGCAGGCCCCTGCGCTGGGGGAGATTTGTTATGGAGCCTTGAGATCATCTCCTCGCATACATCCTTAACACCACTGAGGAAATTCCAAAGCCTCCTCAGATGGGAGAGTTGCTCGGACCTCCCAAAGAGTGCTGATTGGCTGGCTTTCAGAGTGCCCTCAACTGCTAATGGTGTGTCTGTAGAGTGTGGTGAAGGGACATAACGATGTGAGTAGCAGCCACTTGAGAGAATAAGGATGCATCTTTAGAAGTGATGCAATCTGAAGAAGAAGAAGAGGAACCTAATGTTGTTCTCTAAATGAGTAGCTTAACCAAAAACTCACAGGGACCTCCTTCATAGCTGCTGCCTTTTTAATGAGCTTTCATAATGCCCAGCTTTTACATTCTATGTCGCATGCTAATCCATCCCAGAATTGTACGGGAGACATCTTCCTTCTGGATGAAACAACTTCACCTTCAAAGAGCCACTTAATTGAAAGCATAAGGCTTAAAAGTCACATCCTGTACATGGGTAATTGCCTCAATGTGCAAATGTCCAGGTCAAAAAGCACTTGTCCTTTTCTCACCGTGTCTCCAAGTAGCTTGTCTTAGTTCTTAATCAAAGTGAGTGGTGATTTCAGTAGTGTGACTGGAACGGCTCTGAATCTGTGAAGCCTGTTGGTAGAGATCCATTATCCACCTTGAAAACACAATTATACAAGTGTGAGAATGATTATTTATAGTAGACGTGATTGGAGAAGGCCCTTCAGCCCATCATCCTCAACCGCAGAGTCCTCTTGGGGGCGGCCATCACAATGTGGTGATTACAGGAGTGCTTCCTAACCTTGATACAAATTAGGCCCTCTGCAGAGGTTCTTGTAGGTCAGAGCTACGCACTTCAGAGGGGGAATGGAAAGGTATTTGTTAGGGGAGGAGAAGCTATAGACCAACCCCGCCACTGATTAAGTCACGATGAAGAGTTATTCTCGTGAATGCCCTCCAGCCCACGAGCGCGAGGTCGCACCTACAGTAATCAGCATGGAAAGGTGTGCCGGCAACTGCAATTACCACCAATCCAGAGATCAATTAGTGACGACCTTCGGCAATCAGAAGGGTGACTGGGACTCTGGAATGGGTTGAATCAGAGCAGGGAAGAAGTGTTATTGCTGGAGTGGTCCTCAACAGTACCTGGATGATCGTCATGTAGCAATGAGAAGCCCATGCACCCTGCCGGCTCCATGATGAGCATAATGATGTTTATGTGAGTTTTTTGGCCAATTGAATACCAAGTGATGTAGAGGCATGCTCTGATTGAGTCATACTTGTGGCTGGCTGTATCTGGCTTGTTTACAAATTACATATAAACAAGCTGGTTGAAGCGAGACGACTGGTTAACGAGCCTCACTGCTCACCGAGTCCCTCTCACTGCAGGTCCATCTTGAGGCTTCTGAGACATTGCTAACACGTTAGTGATGACTAACACGACCTTCTGAACTTGTTCTTCCTCACAGGAGGAGGAGCTGAGGAAGAGCGGTGAGGCCAAATACGCTCACCTGAGCAATGACCTGCACGTTCTCATCGAGGTGTTTGCCCCGCCCGGGGAAGCCTACTCCCGCATGAGCCATGCCTTGGAGGAGATCAAGAAGTTCCTTGTTCCAGTAAGTTCCACCGCACAACTTGCTCTAATTCTCAGCTAGGTAATTGAGCGACGTGTGAAGATGGGTTTGCCTCTTCTGAGCCGGAGCGAGGCAGGGCTGTGTTCGCTCACAAACAGCATAATTAAAACTTCAAAGAGGAGTGGTCCAAGGGGTCATGTGAGCGTTTAGAGAAAGCGTTGTTTTACAGACTTGCCAGGAGGTGCTTCCCCTGCCAGAGGCTTTATAAAAACAGCATATATTTAAACAGGTGGAGGAGAAATGCTTCAAGTGAGCTCAGGTAGGTGAGGTAAAGCGTGTAACTTGCGCTTCAACAACTGCAAGACTGCAGTAAGGTCTATGCCCGCTTTGATGTATCTGTTCTCTAGCTCCTGTTCGGGGATCAATGCCAACCGTAAGCATCGGTTAACCTTAAACCTTTTTACATGCCTGGATCTCGCTCCTGCTCAGTGACTATTCAGTTTAATTTCATTTATATGGTGGTTTAAAGAAGAAACATTGTCACAAAGCACAAATTTGAGCTACCCAGAGAGTACGCCTTAGGTGACAGAGATGAGGAAGAAATCTGGGGAGGAAGCAGAAGCAGGGGGGAGCCCGTCCTCCTCTGGGCGGCGTTAAGTTCACACTGTGAGTTGCTTTTACAGAGGAAGAAGGTGTTTTAGTGCTTCTGAATGGTCCGCTCATCCACCCAAAAGACTAAAGGATCAAAGAAGATGAGAGGTGGCACAGGGTGTCTATCTTCTCTGGATCTCACTTGGGGGTATCTGTCTTCTCTGGATCTCACTTGGGGGTATCTGTCTTCTCTGGATCTGACACGGGGGTATCTGTCTTCTCTGGATCTGACACGGGGGTATCTGTCTTCTCTGGATCTGACACGGGGTATCTGTCTTCTCTGGATCTGACACGGGGTATCTGTCTTCTCTGGATCTGACATGGGGTATCTTTCTTTTCTGGTATCTGCTCTGTAAGGGACTGCCTGTTTCGTGTTTCATCTGAGCCATGGCAGTGAAACGGCTTCATTTCCAATCGTCTGTCCTCCCCCGGATAGATGGAGTGGCTGCCAGGAAAAACTGTTAATCGAGTTGAAGAGTGAAGCTGGAAGCTGCGGCTGACTGTGGGGGCAGCGCCGTTATGTTTCGGAGGTTCGCCGATCAGGATCTGCATCATGGCAGTTTCCGGTCCGACACGACTGATGGACATGCTGATCGGGGGACGTGGTTTGCCAGGCTTAGTGCTGACAGTGGTGACTCGGTCAGACACAGTGCTGTCCTGAATCTCAGTGAACAAGCTGGTGAATGGAATTGGAAGAAGGTTCTGGGTATTTATGAGGAAGATCCAGATATGAGATTGGGGACCTTTGGGTGGGGGGTATAGATAGGAGAGGGTGATCTGTCCAATCGAGATCAGCCAGACTGCCAGATAAAATAGGTTGTGTCCCACCTGCAGCTGCTCGATCTGCAATGGTCCTTATTTCACAGTTGTTATTTTCCGTTTGTCATTTTGCCATTTTATTCTCCAACATTATCATGAGCACAGTATCACGCCAGGGAGTGTGCCATGCAAACATTCACTTTGCCACAGTTACCAAATTACCTCATCAGTACAGCAAACGCCTGAATTGGTGCATGGACCTTCAATACAGGTTCATTAAGAACATGCTGTTTGCTCGGGCTGCACCTGAGGCTCTCCTATCATTAATCAGAGGGAAACTGATCGCGATGTATGGCCAGAATTAAGCGTTTGTTTGTGTATTTAAGTATGAACACAATGCACCATTTAAATGCTAAAATTGTACCTATGAGCATTAATCTCTAAAGTGACTGTGCAAACCTGTTTTAACAGGGGGTTAATGTGAGGTAAAGGCAGACTGGTTACCAGCTGAGGTAATTACCTCCACGCTTTTTTATTATGATTGTGTGCCATCTATATGGCACTGCTGACCAGGCAGAACCCGGAAAGCTGAATCCTCACACAGACCCATAAACACACTCGGCAATGAAACAAAGCCAGCACCTTTGCGAGAAATATCCAGAAGATTTAAGAGATTGATACGTAAATTGCCTGAGTGCATTCTTTGGTTCACAGTGGCCCTGTGCTGTACTTAAAGCCACTCAGCTGTAAGCTAATGGTTTATTATTTTAAAAGCCCACCCAACTCAGCAGGCATTTATTCCTAGAAAGCAGATGCCATGCATCACCCAGAAGTGCAAGTTTCATGTTACCTGCAGTCGCCTGAAGCCTTTTGCGCTTCTGCACCGTGTGATGCTGGATGAGGCTCGTTTCTGAGGGCGAGGGTGGAGCTGCATGGAGGTGCTGTTGGACCATTCAGCAACCTGGGATCTGACGTAGGCTCTGAAATGGTGGGGGATTAAGGCCGACCTCATCAAGTTCCCTACCAAAAAAGCACAGTGGAGAGGGTTCACCCAAGGCAGTGCACATCCGCCATCAGCCACCGTTTTCATTTCTTCACGTTTCATCACCCATCATCATGTTGTCCAGCATCTCCCTGTCAGCGAGTTGCTTTCTCGATGCCCCGCACCCCCCCAGCCAGGATCCATCAATATCTGCCCATGTTTATTTTATTTTTCCAAATTATGTAGGTGACATGGAGAAATCACCCTGTGGGGGTTAATGACCCTCACACCGGTCACCAGTCCTGTTTCCATGACATCATTACCATTACTCCCCTGTGCGAGGGGGTCACCGGCCCTGTTTCCATGACATCATTACCATTACTCCCCTGTGCGAGGGGGTCACTGGCCCTGTTTCCATGACATCATAAGCATTACTCCACTATGGGAGAGGGTCACCGCTCCTGTTTCCATGACCTCATCACTATTACTCCACTGCGGGAAGGGGTCACCGGTCCTGTTTCCATGACATCATCACCATTACTCCACTATGGGAGGGGGTCATCGGTCCTGTTTCCATGACATCATCACCATTACTCCACTGCGGGAAGGGGTCACTGGTCCTGTTTCCATGACACCATCACCATTACTCCACTGTGGGAGGGGGTCACCGGTCCTGTTTCTTTAACATCATCGCCATTACTCCCCTATGGCCGTTTGGGAAACACCACATTGTCTGCTCGAGTTGATTCTTGATGACTCGGCGAGTTAGGAAATTCATTAACATCATTGTGTCTGTACCTCAGGGAAGTGCTGCTCTCATCCAAGGGAGGCTCTTAACGTGCCTCCATGGTCATTTTTAGTGGAGAATCCTCACTTTTTTGATGTTCATTAATTACTCTCCCTCACTTAATCATCAGCAGCCAACTTCATGTGGAAATAATAAGCTCTGCTGACAGGCCGTTAACATATTTGCTCATCTAGCCGTCATAAAGCTGCATCTCATCACTTTGCCATCCTTTCCGTTACACTGTGGCCAGGCTAGTTGAGACTATGGCCCCAGGGGTGGGGGAAACACACAGCCAGTGATTTACCCAGACTGTGAAACCCACACAAATACAGGACATGCAGCCTCCAGGTGGAGGCTCAAACCCACAACCTGATGTCAGAGGCAACTGTGCAGTCAACCATTTCCATCATTTCCATCTTCCTCCACCCCCCATCCCAGGCAGCACAGGGCTTAGGGTAGGGCAATTAGCCAAATAGAAATCCCCACAGATGTAGTGCAGGGCTAGGTTTCGAAAACCCCAACCCTGAAGGCATGGGGCATTTCCATATTAGGCTTCATTTCCTGGTTATAGGGCAGACACTGCTCTACTCCATGCAGAAAGCATGCCGTAGCCTGTCTGCAGAACCTTCTAGAAACACGGCCCATTTCATTTTTACTTGATGCCTCAAACAGAGTGTTTTGTTTGTCCTGTGATTAATCTGAATCAGTCAATCATTAACGACACAGAGTGCTCTGAGTACGCTGGCTCCATTCAGGCTCTGCTAGGGTAATTAAAGTCATTGATTTCTGCAAAACATAAGCTCTGATTGTATCTCCTGCCCTCGGCAAGTGATATGGTCCAAGCCCTGGGTGCAAACAGGCCTTCACGTGCTTCAGTGCTCTGGTACCCTAATGGAAATGTCAGCCTTCTTTAAAAAGCAAAGCATACTTCCTTTGCTAATTTCTCACTTTGATGTTCACTGGTGATGAAGTCTTCCTGAGCGGTGGAACCAGCCATGCTTTACAAGCCGCTCTTCAGTGGGGGACTTTCACACTGATTTGAAGGTTTTTTCGCAAGGTTGATGCGGCACTCAGCAAACCAGGCACTATAGCATCACTTACGACCAGCGGAAAATTAAGCTGTCACAGGATGCTAAGCGTTTATGTACAGTGTCCAGAATGAGATGTTCATGTTTAATTCGCTTGTGGTCACTGGTGTGGCTTTAATTCTTTGCCTGCGCGCTGCTTACACATCAGAAAATCCATTCCCAGATCGTGGGCTGCCTGTGGAATAGTTCTCAGAGGAGCCTGGAAGAATGAAAGTGTCTGATCTGAGAGGGTGTGTGCGACGCGGCTGGAATGAAAGGGGGAGTCTTTTCAGAAGACTGCAGGCACGGCTCACCATGTTAGGACCATCTCGTTTCTGTTCAGGGACCAATTAGTCAGATCTGAGGCCAGCAGAGCCAGGGAGGCCTCTCTCTCAGTGGTGATTGTTTTCACGCGATTATGACCATCTCTGACAGTGCTCACGGAACCTGAGGGAGGCGTGTAAGGATACGGCCTGAATCAAGCAGCTGGAACTGCCCAGGAAGCAGTCACTCCCCTATACCTTCTCCAAATAAAATGGCTCTAGGAAACTAATAAACTCTTTCCTTTTAGGACTTGAACTTTAAAGCAGCTCCCCAACGTATCGAGATCTTCACCTGGCTACTTTGTTCCTTCTGTTTAGACCATTGGTTTAATTTTTTGCTGTGAGATTTTCCCTTCATAAAAATTAAAGCAAGAGGTGCCCGCTGTTTGCATTGCCCTGCTCTTCTGGAACATTCCCCCTTTAATCATTGACGGCTTGCAGTAGATTGGTGTGGCTCGCCGTCTTCAAAGCCCCCGTTGATAATTCCCTATGAAAGCAGACTTCCTCACTGCGGTTAAGCTGCACGTTTCGTTTTCCAATTAAGCGCACTGGCAGGTTGTCCATCAGGCCGCGAGTCCCCGAGCTCCAGGCTACGTATAAATACGGCGACTCTACCTCACCGTCGCTCCGTCCAATTTTCTCATTCACTCGCCTGAAAATTTCATTACTCCGCCGTCGCTATATTTGTCCTTAAAATTTGTATGCTACATTTGAAAATATTTTTGACCCACCCCTGGGCTTTCATCTGCGTGTAATGGAAGCTGAATCTGGGGGTGCAGTCACCACTCCGCAGAGGCGGGTGCAGAAACGCCGCTCCCACTTGGGGAAAATGAGAGGAAAGGCTACCAGGGACAGGAAGGGTGCACACTGGTGTTCAGCAGGGATCTTGAAACTAAACACACACCTTTGCCACACACGGATGCTTCCAGAAATTGGGCCTGGGATCAGTGCCTCAGTGGGGGTTCAGGCTACTGCTGGTATGGGAGGAAAAAAAATTAAAATGGCCGCTTGAATTGAATCTCATTCTGCTTTCTGTATTGGCCATAGAGCAGCGTGCGGTACATCACAAACGTAAACACACCAGTATGAGTACACAAAGTAACATAATTTCACTCATTTTGGCTATGAGAAATGTAACTAATTACCTTTTTGAAATTAAACAATGCAATTACTACTGAAATTTAAATGGGCTCGTTACTTTTGTCTTGCTTGAAAATATTAATAGACAAATGCAGCCTATTCCCCTAGTTTCCTGTTTATAATCTAACGTCATCCAACCTTAGAGTGATATTAGATACAGTGACAGATGAAATTTGACAGTTGTATTGTCTTGTACTGAGTCACAGCAGCAACACTAAAATAACTACCAGACAGCACAGATGTATCGGCACGTTGTCTCCGCGATGCTTGGAAATCCATCGGCAAAGCATCTCTATGTCACAAAGACATCGCTACTGAATATTGATTTGACATTCCCCTGATGTCTGTGCAAGGTATTTCAACAGTAACACAATTTTAATGAGATCACTATGCGATGTTTAGCCTGCTGTTATTTTCCCAATAAGACAATCGGCCCATATATATATTTATATAATATACGGTACATTTGTTCCGTTTTCCTGCATGTGGCTATACTGTTTAAAATGGTATACCAAACAAACAGTTTAACTGATTAAAAGTTATACATTTATCATTTTAAATATTAACATGACAGAAACTGTAATAACAGGCCTTACAGTTATGCTGAACTGAATAAAGCAAAATTATTGGGGAAAAAATGCACTCGCTGAAACACACATTAGCGTATGTCATCATTTAAATATTAATAGGCCTAAATGGAACGCTATCATTTAACAAATTTCCGATCTAATTCCAAAGTTTGTGTGCTTTCTAGGTATGTATGCATTAATAAGAGAATTGAAGTAACACAAGTTACCTTCCCTAGTAACTAATTACTTTTAAATGCAGTAAGTAATTATTTTTGAATGAAGTAACAAGTAACTAATTACTCATTTTCAGTAACTTTTAGTACTGGTTACCGTGTCCCGTGAGGGACAGACTGCAGACTCATTCATGTAGCACAGTAAGACAGTGAGGCTATGCTTATTGTTATCGTCAAATTCAAATTAATTCATTTAATTCATTTACAGATTCATTTAGTAAAGAGTTAGCCAGCCTCATGCAAGGACTGCACCGCTGACATCATCAAAGTCAGTGCAAAGCAACCAGTGGGCTTCCTGGTATGCAAAAGAGTACCAGCATGCATGATTATGAGTTATAGGCCCTGAAGATGTTCTGATTCTACAGAAGTTTGAAGTTCTTGTTAAAGGCCTTTTATTAAAGGCCTTACCTCCCAACAGCATGTTGTCCATTGTGCCATTATCTTATGCTTCAACAAAAAAAGCCGCACTGCACGGAAGATGTGTGGCATCCCCTTATGCTGCAGATCAGCTCCGAAGATGTGTGGCATCCCCTTATGCTGCAGATCAGCTGTTACAGGGTCTTCTGGGAATGCGAAGCATATCAGAAAAGCAGAGCTCCCCCCCCACCACATTCATACACACTGACAGAGTGGCATGCCCCCCTCCATCAAAGACTGTCCTGACAGACGATCGTGAATAAGGCAGCCTGCTTCTCTGCTGGGGGGTGGCCAGACTCAAAGCTCCTGCCCTTCTAGAAAACACTACAGTGTGCGGGTCCTTTCTTAAACAGAGCTCTACAGGACGACACAAGAGAGCAATCTGGGGTATTCTGCAGGCAAGAACCTCAACGAGACACCACCAACACTCACCGAGCGGCACTGTGCTGAGAGGTGCCATCTCGCCTCAGCTTGCCGAAATGGACCCCCTACCACTCCAGCCCCATTGACTTCAGCCTGGAGTTTAACAGGAAATGATTAGTGGATTGACTACAGGTGTGATGTCTGTGCAGCTGTACCCACTCCAGCTGCTTCTGCAAGCCGTGCCGGCCGGGGAATTCCAGGATTGCCAGATTGGGCCAGGAATTGCTAGGCTCCTGCCACCCTTAAAGGGGAATCCGTCAAACTTGTACCTGATGGGTTTGGATTTCATGGTAGATTTCAGAGTGAATCTTGAAGCCACCTCTCACAATTCAGTTCACAAGATGAGGAGAATAATTACCATACAATGGAAATGAGACCATTTCATTTCTTCGCGGTGATGGAACTGTATTTTCCATTTTCTTAGCATTCTCTTGATGCCTTATGGTGTATCATCAGGGAGGAGCAGGAACTGCAGAGTGAGCCCGCATGGAGCCCCCCTGCTTTTTGTCCCTGCAGGGGCCACATATACTAATGACAGCACTGATGAATGGCTTGTATTTTTTACCCTGTGTTTCCTATGTGTGCAGTGTGTGACAGGGGCTAAGGCTGGGGGGGGTGCCAAATGGTAAATGGTGCATTTTTGTCCCACCTGTGCTCACCTTGTGACTTCTCAGTCCTGTCACCCTCCTCTTCCCAGATTTCTCACCATCTTTTGCTAAATCACACACCAACAATCACTCTCAACTGAAAAACATAAGTAGCTTTAACCTGAACCCTAAATGGTAGCCATTTAAATGATATAACCCTTTAAAATATAAGCAAAAGCTAAGCCTTTAGAATTAATTTTTCAAATAATGTTGTGCTTAAACAGACAAGTAAGAGCATCTACTGTATTTCATCTTGCGTTCTGATAGGCTATGCTGCTTGTCACATGACAGTGTGATTGGGTGAGCGGTACATTTAAGTAAAGTCACATGATCATCTCATGCACAGGACTACAACGACGAGATCCGGCAGGAGCAGCTGAGGGAGCTGTCCTACCTGAACGGGTCGGATGACGGCAGTCGCGGGAGGAGCGTGCGGGGGCGGGGCTTGCGGCTAACCTCCACAGCAACGGCAAGGTAGTCCATCACAACCTCGGCCGGCTCAATCGTGCGCAGGCCTCAATGACTCAGGGCAGTTACTGGATTTAAAATAGTCTGTCCCCGATAGTGATACATGTTTTCTCAAAACTATCATTTCCATTTCAGCTAGAATATCTGAGGAGATGTTTATTTAATCATGTACTACAATACCAGTCAAAAGTTTGGACCTACCCATACAAAGATTTATTTGTACTATTCTGTATGTTTTAGAATAATTACAAAGACACCGAAACTATAAAATACCACATATGGAATTATGCACTGACCAAAAAGTATTACACAAAAAAAAAGCTTTGTGGCTTAGGACTCAGAAGGTTGCCAGTGCTGCACAGTGCTGAACACTCATTAGCCGCTTTTCCTTCTGATACGAGTGAGATGAGTGTCCAGTCACGCTAATGGCAATCAGGAATGTGGGCCCCAAAACAAAGTCATACAACACTATCACGCTCCTTTGTAGGTGGCTTGGTGTGTCAAACTTATGACTGGTACTGTATGCCATCCTTCTGGTAAGGTTTGAGATTATCAGTGTTTGTATTCCAACTGGCAGAAGTCCCACAGCAAATGTGTGACGTAAATGCCCGGTGAAAATCTCATGTTCACTGACAGTTTCAGATGATAGCAGCACAAAACAGGGTCCGCCCTCCCTGATGCTGCCTCATCCAATCTCACCATCCTCCCCACTCACCCCCCCCCCTCACTCTGCCCACATCCCTGATTGCCATTAGCGTGATTGGGCACCCATCTCACTCGCACTTCTGCTGATTATTCGTGTCTCAGAAACTCTTTATATTTTTGAGCCTGGCAAGCACCACGTACTAGGTGACCATAAGACCCTGGAACACCACCCTGGAATGCGTTTCCCTAGCAAACGGGGGTGGGTGGAAGAGGTCCATCATCCCTCACATCCTGCATTTGCAAAGCCAGAGCTACCATGTCATTCTCAGCTGATGCATCCCAGCATCTCCCCAAAGTAGGGGGACGGACATGCATGGAGAAGGGAAAATCCCTTTACGGAGCTGTTTGCTTCTGAGCCAGCAGAGCGGGTAGAGGATGACTTCCTTCTCACACAATGACTCCCACAACACCTCAGCAAATCGAGAAGCTGAGTTGTAAAAGATGACAGCCCATGTTTATGTCTGTGCCTCCTCAAGTACTGGCCCGTGTTAGTCTGCGTGACCCTGCTGGTCATTTCCCATCTGTCGGCAGCTGATTGGTCGAAGCCTTTCAAGGAGCAAGGTGCCTCTGAGGCCATTTCAGAACCCAGACCCTCCTCTGAACCATTTGTGTGCTCACTGACACGTTTGTAAACGGACCTCCATACCCATGAAGATAGAGTGATGCCCCACCCCATTCTGCTGCCCTCTGACTGACCTCTAATTGACCTTTAAATGCCCCTGACTGACCTCTGATTCATTTCGCCCCTCACACCGGGGGACAGAGTGCAGTTACCCCACTCTCCCCCTTTTCATTGACCCTCCACATCACCCTACTGCCCTCTGACTGACCTCTAAATGACCACTGACTGACCTCTAACCTTTTCACCACACGCCCCAGGGGACAGAGTGGAGTTGCCCTGCCCACGTCCATCTCACTGCCCCCATGGTGATTATATTTATCTCCCTGCTGCCTTGAACTGACTTCTAAATGACCTCTGACTTTTTTTGCCCTGTGCCCCAGGGGACGGAGTGGAGCCGCCCCGCCCCCTCCACTAGGCAGAGGTGCGGCGGCACCTAGAGGGAGTGTTGGCGCTCGGGGGGCGCTGCCCGTGACCCCAGCCGCCAGGGGTGTGCCAGCCCCCCGTGCCCGAGGAGCACCGGGAACCCCCGCATACCGACCACCACTGCTGCCCGCTGCACATGAGTCCTACGACGACTACGTAAGTGACACTCTGCACATTGCATTACTGCTGTGTATATCTTGGAAGGGGTCGCTCTGTCACTGTCCTTTTATACAAATACAGGGCATTCATGCACACTAAGTCACTGTTTCGCAAACATGGCTCAGCAGGTTGGAATGCTGTGCTTGTGATCAGAAGGTCACTGATTCAAATCCCTGGGTTAGCAGAGTGACGTCACCACTGGGTCCCCGAGCAAGGCCCTTATCCCCAAGTACTCCAGCAAAAGGTTGACCCTTTCTCAAAATGTATGATGCTTTGGATAAAAATGCCCGCAAAGTAAATATAATGTAGTTCCCGTCTGAGCATCAGTAGAGAAGCAGGTTGCATCTCATTTAATGCTGAGAGGTATCACCACTTTTTAACATCCAGTGCTTTATAACACCTGCAATAATCAAAATATGAAACCGTTGCCTCCCGCATCTCCCTTCATTTTCCTTAAATGATTGAAAACAAAAGGCTTTTTCCTGCCGAAATGAGGTACACATTGTTCTCCGGCAAGCATGAAAATCCATACCCCACCGGGACACATCGATTAAAGCATGAAATTGCATTTTACGAAATTCTATTTACCAAAGGTTAATGCAGCCGGCGTGTGGCAGATGGCAAGAGGGTCCGCTGTAAACTCTGATATGCAGCCAGCTTGATCTTCGCCATCCTATTCTTCACGCCACTCATGGTGTTGATCCAGGGAAATTTTCAGGAGACGAGGCGGCCTGGCCCTCCAGACACTGATACCCCGCCACCCCCCTTAGCGGCAGGGGAAGGGGGGTGCACACCCTAATGCACACAGCCCCTCCCCCACCATTCTTCCTTTCTAGCATCCCAACAGCCCAAGGTGGCTCTCGGGTGCCAAGCGCTTTTTGAGGTCAGAGATGGGCTTGTCACAACCTCATAAGAGAGTGAGTGCTTCCTGCAGAGCCCTCTTTTGCATGCAGGATGTCTTGCGTGTTCCAACCATCACATATCACTCCGTCTGCATGGGGATGTGCGCGAGTGTAGCCTCATTATGGAGTAGAATTGACTTTTAATGGAGGAGCCTGAGTGTTTCTGGTGAAATGGCAAGCAGGGGGGATTAAGGGCTTTGGGAGAGCGTCCAGTCTCCTGCACACTCATTCTCATGTCTGCTGCGCTTTGCCTTTAAAAACAACCCGACCTCCAGCTTCTGATCAGTGGCAAATTGCTTTTAGAAGAAACTGTTGCGCACTTTAGTTTGACAGGCCTGTGTTATTCCTGTCTGGCCATTGTGTGGAAGTGACTGCCCACCATCTGTACCATACATGGGGTTCTGAGAGGGGTGGTGTTTGCGGACCCTACAGACCGTCTCATTTAAATATCACAGGGACAGTACTGGCCTGGACTGGCCAATCAGCACTCCAGGCAAAATTACCGTAGGGTCCAGGGCCGATTCTGAATCCCAATCCGGTTATGACAATAACGCTACACTGCAATGCTGTGACAGTAACACTTCCACTGCCCTTATTTCTCTAACAATTATGTGCAGCTGGGCTCAGTGAACCTGTGTACCGATTAAGACACTGACACAGCAGTCAGAACGTGTTTTTCGCGAGTACGAGACTTGCCGGAGCACACGCCGCCTGGCGCTTGGGTTTCCTATCGACCGTAACCCAAAGCGCTATCAGTCCGCTGATGTGCCCTGCCGATAATTATGGCTTTCATATAAACATGAAGGATGCTGCCCGCCCGGATGAAGTGGCCGCATTTTCAATTAAAGCTCGTTTTACGGCGTGTTGGGTTGAACGGCCTCTCCGGCTTTCCGTATTAATGCCGGGCCCCGGGGAAGCACCCACATGATTGAGTGACTCAATCAAGTTTATAAAACTGATATTGTAGAGGGGGGTGTAATATAACCGACGGGGGAACAGGCGATCGATTCCCAGCAGCGGATACCAATTCGGTGGGAGAGGGGAGCAGCTGGGGGGGGGGCTGACGAGCGACTGGAGGGGGTGCGTACAAGGGGTGACGCTTTTGTGCTTGGGAACAAAGGTGAAGGAAACATCAGGCCCTGTCCGTATTACCTCATGTGATCCTATTAGCTCTCCGGCTCAGGAGCGACCCAGACAGTGGGAGCACCTACACTGCTATTTGCGCCCCCCCCCCCTCAGGCCACCCAGGGCAGTGGAGGTTACCAGGGCAGAGAGACACAGGACTTACACAATAGATCAAAATTCTGCAAATGTTATACTGAAACATTCAAAAAAGCATTTTCTATATAATACTCTTGCACTGTACTGTAACTATATTGAGCATGATTTATACTCTTTTAATTAATATTTAATTGATGTCCATTAATAAAAATCTATGACATTTATTATAAATAATTTAACAAGATAATTCATGAAGAGGTTACACTCTGAAAGGTACTTTGATAAAGAGGCTATACTGTGAAAGATAGACACCTTTAAACAGTATTCAAAGGTTTTTATCACTCGGTTTGTCACCGGGTTAGTTAAGTGCAGACAGGTTAGTTGTGCTAGGTCAGGGGTGTATGGTTAGCAGTAGCGTTTACCACCACTCAAACCGCAGAATTGCATACGGGCCTCTGTGTGTGGAGGCCCCCTGTTGGTCACAAACAGTCACTACCTTAGGGAGAGCAGGGGGCTCTGAAGTGACTTTTTGAGTGGGCCCCCAGAAACAGAAAACCAGCCCCTGGTTTTGGCAGGGGGGAGGATGAACTTCCATCCATTTTCTGAAACTGCTAATCCTGTTCAGGGTAGCAGGGGATCCAGAACCTATGGGCACAAGGCTGGGAATTTGGTAACTCTAATTAGCCACAGCATGTTTTTGGACTGTGGGGGGAAACCAGAGTACCCAGAGGAGACAACAGCAGGAGAACATGCAAACTCCACACACATGAAGACTGGAACCAGGTCCCAGGATGCGAGGCAGCTTTGCGAGGAGACAACAGCAGGAGAACATGCAAACTCCACACACATGAAGACTGGAACCAGGTCCCAGGATGTGAAGCGACCGTGTGAGGAGACAACAGCAGGAGAACATGCAAACTCCACACACATGAAGACTGGAACCTGGTCCCAGGATGTGAAGCGACCGTGTGAGGAGACAACAGCAGGAGAACATGCAAACTCCACACACATGAAGACTGGA
>JAODJU010000062.1:1187182-1199303 GCA_026776725.1 Gnathonemus echidnorhynchus | reverse complement strand
CATGTCTTCTCCCCCCCCAACTCCCTCTCACAGCTACCCCCTGTTTGTGGGGTTCCCTCCATAAACAGGTAGCATGTGCAGCTTGGATGGACACAGACTCCCAGCAGTCATAAACGTGCTTTTGTAGGATTAGAGCGGATAGCTGGCTCCATGCAGCTCTTGGCAATGAGCCCCCGGCATGGCAATTCCTAGTGTTCGTCTGCCTTGCTGTGCCTGTCTTCTCAGAAGCACGGGAAGCTGGTTCCAGAGTGTAAGGATGCAGAAGCCCGGAAAACCGGGAGTAACTTTATGTGATTTTATGCTTTGCTCTGCTAGGGATATGCTTTTTGACTGCCATTGGAATAAGTGGGTTAGGGTTAGATTCCCCACCAAAGGTCAGTGTGGGTTCAACACCCCATAAAATTAATGTAGGTGGGCAGTCTACCCAGCATGCCTTTTGGTGACAATGGAGATCTCTCTTTCCATGGTTTTGTGTTCCTGGGCTTATACCTGCGCAGATGAATTAGCAGGTCCACAGTGATATTTCTCTGAAACCCTCCATTTGCCTCAGATGTGAGGGTGTCTCTCCTCCTGCTTTCAAAGGTCTCTCTCCAAGGCTCCTGAGCACCACAAAAAAGGTTTTCAGGTGAACTAATGAAGGCACTCCTGTGAGTCAAGGGCTCAGATGGAGTTGAAACAGATAATCGTAGCAGTCTGGAAATAACAAACTGTCTGGAAATTTCCATTTTCACTTGTTTATGCAATGGATAATTAAGCTTTCGTTTCTGTATATATTTATACACACAGAGAGAATTTATTTCTATTTCTATAATTATACTCTAAGACAGGACATAGTATGATACAGGCTACAGGATAGAAGCAGTGTGCAGCGTGGCCCCCTGGTGGAAGAAACTGGAATGGTTTTTCCCTCCTTCTGCTCGCGACACCTCGCACAGCACGGCAGGTTAAAGAGAGGCACATAACATACAGCAGGACTCCAGCCACAATGGCTGAGGGTGTGGGGGTGCCACCAAGAAGCAGATTTCAGGGGCGCAACGTTCAGTTTTGTCTCCCTTAGGCACTTTTGGGCATCGTGCATCCCAGTCTATCACTGGGGGGCAGCATGTCATGTAGGTTACAACCCCCATCAGCCCTGGTTCTGATCCTGACCTAATTTGCCCTGTTCCCTCAGAAGCAGCTAGGTCCAAAGCACATTAAGGAATGTTACTTGCTGCCTGAAGCTGTGACCCCCCCCCCCAAAAAAAAAGCAATAGGAGTATGGGGCAAGGGTAATAGCCCATCGGCTGGCACCCTCCAAAGCTGTGCCGTATGGGTTTGGGACAATGCCGGGTCAAGGACCCACAACACAACTATAATGACTGCATTATAGCATCGCTGATGGCTGTGAGGTAATTATATTTCACATGCCTCCACGCTACTTAGCTTCTAGAATATTTTCATTACCCTGACCTTTATTCTTTTACTGTTATTGAGACTTCAGAGCATTTCCTCTCACATCCTAACGACTCTGGAAGCTTCCCTGACAGACCTGTAGGGTGGCTCTGACACCAGGACGGGTGGGACAGGCCGTCAGTGATGGGTCATCGTGTGGGGTGTGTACCGTGCCCTTGGGGGGGGGGAGGCGTACACTCTTTACTGGTGTATTTGCCTTTTTGCAGAAGAGGAGTGGAGCACGTCCCGGCCTAGCCTGAAGGCACCATCGTCAAGGCTAACCCGAGGGACCTACAGAGAGCAGCCCTATGGTAGATATTGAAGGTGCTCCACATCTGTGACCTCCAACAAAAGACAGCCCTGTAACTGTGTGCTTACCCTCCCCCCGCGCCCTACCCCCCACACACACAAAAGCAAGAAAGTAATCAGTCTTTGTTTTCCTGGACCCCTGGTGAGCCAAGCTCCAGCCTAACCTTTAACCCCTGACATCGCTGTCAGCGCGCTTTTTTTTTTTATACCATGGACTTGTTTTTAAAATGTAGGAGCAAAAAAAAAAGAAAAGCACAAAAAAATCCCACAAACCCCGAAATCTGGCAAGCTGTTCTGGTGGAAATGGCTCCTCCTCCCGGCCACACGTTACTGTATGTCCAAAATAATGGCTCAACGGCACTCAGCTGCACCTGCTCCTCTCCGACGGCAAGAGTCCGGTTTCCAAGTGATGCGAGACGTTAACTTGTAGATAATTTCTTTCCTTTAATATCTGTTAGCTTCATGATGTTCAATACTGAGTATGTAAATTTAATTTAATTTTGTTATTGAGTGCACAGCGATCAGCTATGTCTGTAGCTAATTATCAGTGCTCTGTTCAGTGTTTAACCTGTATTTGTACATAAACCGTATAATAAAAAGGAACATAACATGCCCTGTGTAAGCTTCTAAATAGGTGAACATAAATGGTCAGATTTGTTTTGCCATAATTTGTCAATAAAGCTGAAAGCCTTTTGTAAAAATAGAGATATTTGAATGACTTGTTCCTTCTTCTACAGTAATGGCTAAACTGGTTTGATACGTCAAAAAGGATTCATCAACAAATGAATTATAGAAATTTTGTCTTAAGTCCTTTTTGTGTAACAATAGATAAGCTGTATTAATACACTAAGAAGTATTGTTAAAAATAACTTTAAAGTTAAGTTTTAAAGAGCTAAATTGTTCCTTGGCTAGTCACATAATTGTATAACATGTTAATGGAAAAGCGATTGTTTAGAACAATAAATGGGTTTTTAAACGCACCTCTAAGTTTGATCTTACTAAACACCAATTCTGATTGACTTGTTTGCCATAGCGTGTTTCTGAGAGTGTTATGGAGATTGAGGTAAGGATGCCCCCACACACACACTCCCCATCACGGAAGGATTGCTGAAATGACTGCACCCCCCCTCCCCAGTCAGCATATTCAAACCTACCCCCCCCCCCCATCAACATTTGAGCATTGCATAAAGTCACTCTCTCTGTCTTCTTCACTCCTTGGAGTGAGTCTGAGGTGTCTCTGACTTAACAACTCGTCGCTGTCACACATGTCTTCTCTCCCTCTGCTTTCTCTGTTGTCCAGCCCAATCTGTAATCTCCAGAGCTTTAAATATCAGCGCCCCTGACGGCCCCTTTAGAACTGAACTCTCTCTTGCGGCTAGTAGATCCCGAGGCGGATGCTTAGACAATAGATCGCGGGACTCACAGGATGAATAAGCGTTAATCAGGTAACCCCAACAATAACTAATTTTGCGTATGTCAATCATAAATGCTAAAGTTACTAATATTTAAAAAAGTAAACCTTGCCAACTTAACCCCAAATAGGTGCCTAGGCCTTTTAAAACCGCTAATTAATGTTAACTAGAGGCTTCGGAAAATCACTCGACCAAAACGAAAGGGAAAATAATGTAATCAATAAAAACGACTAAAATTAATATTAATTTTCACCCAACTAAACGTATGTTACATAACCAGAAGCAAAAGCATTGTGAAAATGGCACAGGGCAATCCAAGGTTTGCCTTTAAAGTCTGATTTCTGTAACACTAAGGCGCCGACTCCGTCCCCAGAACTGGTTTACTTTTTTGATAGTAACGTAGGTCCCGGCCTTGTGAGACTCTCGTCCGGGTCACCTTGCATGCCGTGTGCCTGCTGTCTCTGAGGCAGCTCCCGGCCGCATTCTCACCGCCCTCCTCTCTCCGCAGGCGTCTCTCGTACCCGGTCTTCAGGTGCTCAGCCGAGACGAGGCCTGAAGTGAAAGGGTAAGTCGATAAACTTTTATCTTTCTGTTCCGAGGCACCGCCGCTATGAAAACTATCTAAATGTCAGCCCTGACAGCTTCGCCGAAGAAGAACCTGCTATTAGACACTTTTCCAATGTACACATCGTGCGTCACAAAGGCAATTAATCTGCAGTTACGCTACTTTCTCCCGCCTCCGCTTAAGCAGCTGTCGCCGCGCGAGCCGAGGTAGCGGAGGTAACGGTTTCGCGGGGCGCGGGTCTGACCAGATTCTAATTGGCTCGCTCCGAAAGACGCGCACGGTAAAACGATTAAAGCGAAACGTAAAAGGTGCCGCTCCGATCACATCTGATTATGCAAATTAATGCGCTGAAGTCAAGCAACAGAAGGTAAGTTGTCATTATTTGTCATGCGGCCGTACATTGTGGATGTTGTACTTGGAGAAACAATTATTCAAATTACTTTTATGTAATTATATAGTAACAGCATGAATTACAGACTGCATTTGATATTAAACTTGAAACAAACAAACTGCTGAGAGTTTGAGCATTGTTTGGATTTAATTAGATAAATCGGTTAATTACCACAGGACAGTATTAAATACGTACTGGCTGGTATAAATAAACAGCTGGGCACTTGTTGTGCTTCTATGGGTTTTATGGGAGCTGGATAAATCTTTGCAGAATGATGGGTAGCTGATGTACTGAAGGCTTAGATATTGAAGTTCCTTCCTTACACAGTTAAGCTACTATGTGAAATAGCTTACAATTATGGTCACTTGTCACTCCTGCACTAAATGTAATGTTTTTTTTTCACACAGTCTGCATCTTTTTTAATTTATCTCTTTAATAGTTCAACTATTTCGATATATATTCACTGCATAGTTACTTCTTTAATATTTTGTCTATTGTATATCATTTGCTTCACATTTGTATTTCATTGACTTTGAAAGTCACTAAGTTAACCTTGGTGTGTAACGTAACGGCAATAAAACCTTTGAATCTTGAATCTTTGAATATTGTTTTGTGGCCCGTGATAATGTATGAAACTGTTTGTCTTGAACACGTGTGATGGATGCATGCAGAGCAGGATATTGACGTGTAACGTGGGACAGGCTTACTGGCCCTGGGAGATGAACACACTTGAAATTTCTGTGTCATCCTAGAAATCTGGGTACAACAACAGAAGCTGTACATCACTGTGGGTAAAACAGTCAGTGAAGCTGCCTTCAATACATAGAAAACGTTTTAAAGTGGTTTTCTGGGGGGAAAAAAAGAAATGCAAGCTTTAAAAAGAGATACTCAACGTCAGAATCCTCATATGCATCCATTAGTAATCCAGGAGGAAGCAGTTAATGACAGTGTTGAGAGCAAGCACACGTCTTCCCCTTCACATCGCGTGGGGGGGAATACCGGACACTTATAATTTAATGCTAATGAACAATTTCAAATTCCAAACTATATTAGCATTTTTAGACCAGGCTAACGTCAAATTAGCCAGTTAAGCTAAGAGGAAATTTGGCTAAAGCCAATAGGGCAGAGATGAGGACCTGCCGGCCGGACCTGCACTGTCAAGCAGTGACCCGTCCAACCCACTGCTGACCAGCAGCTCTGCTTGGCTCATCCTTCTAGGCATTACCTCCTCTAAGCGTGAAGAAGTTTCAAAATACTTCTTGGAGAAATATATTTGCATACTTCAGCACTCTTTTCTCTCCAGTGATTGGGGGGGGGGTCGTTTTGCCGGCGGTGGGCTGTTAACGGACTTTCATTACCGAATAACAGGGGGCCAGAGCTGGTCTCTCTCTCTTTTATCCATAAAATGCCATGTTTTGGTCTTTATTGACTAAACTTCCACAGTAAATTAGTGTGTTACATAGTTTGTGGTGCAGCAAAGCTGTTTATTGGTATTTATTTATTTATTTAACATAGAAAGGTCTGGATCCCAATAAATAAGGTTTTTTTTAACCTGCTGTAGGTTGTAGCTGATCTCCAGCTATCAGTAAAGTGATGAAATGATCTAAGGGCTGTGTGACAGTGGACCAGTCGGGTGGAAGGGCTGTGGCGCCATTTTGGTTAGATTGTCCATGACATTTTGTTGATATCTCTGCTAAAAACACATTTTGCTTGCATTTGTCCATTGTAAAAGGCACTCAGTCTAAATTCACCCTGCTTTTGTAGGCCTACGTTTTATTGCAAGCGCTGGGGTTTTAATTAAAATGTCAGCCTAATTGAAACCTTTAATTACTGAAACACAAAATAGATTTAGTTTTTTTTTTTTGCACTGAGCTAAATCCCCCAGAAATCATGCCTGGGATATTTCTCTGTTTAAAGACAATAAATACTGCTTGTGTACATATGTTTCTGATTATATTCCTGCAGTAATTTGTCTACAGTGATAATATTATGAATAATTACTATTATGAGTGGGGTAATAAATGGAATATGTTATAATGGATGAAGTGCGGCTGGGAAGCCAGATGCTAATCTGCTAATCAGCTAGCATGCTGTCAAGGATGACTTTATATATACAGTATGATACTGGTTATATATATTTATTTATGAGGTGGAAGAATCATCGGCCAGTACCGATTAGCATCCGCGAAGTGCAGCCTGTGAAGTGGAGGCGATATGCAGAGCCGGAGGGGGGTCACTCAGCCAGGAGGCCGACTTTTATGGACGTTTCCCAGATACTTTTTTTTCAGAGATGAAAATTCAAACAGATAAAGCAAATTTGAATGAAATTCTGACACAATCTCATATCTGACTTTGACATGAAGGTTATTATTGAACAAAACAAATGGGGAGCTATGGAACTTAATATAGGGTAAAATAATATAATTGAATAATGATGATTAAATCTCGGGTGAATCCTGGCCCCTTCGTCATGAGTGCACGGGCCGTCGCTAATATTGTTAGCTCAGCCATTCCCCCCTACACACTCATTGGAACTCTACATTAAAGGCCCCTAATGCTGTAATGATATCTAATGTGGTCCTGCAGCTCTCAGACCATCCACTTCAATCATGTGCTCCGCCTGAACTCTGCACCCACCCCCCCTCAAGGCGTGAGCTGTGTGGCTCTCATTCCGCCAAAGTAAGCAATCTGACAGCATGAGGTGTTTCAGCGTGGTTTAATGATCTGATCGTCTGATTATAGTCCTGGCATGGCATTTTCTGGAGGGAGGTACTGGTGTGGGGAGTGGGTGTGGCTTTCAGATTAAAGGTGTCAGTAAGACAGAGTGCCAGGGCGCCCAGGGATGTCGAGTGGTAGGTGTATAGATTTGGCAAAATGTTTAACCGTGCTGTGACATCTATTGACCGCGCTGTGACGTCTGCAGATGGCATCATGACTTCGCGTGGGCAGGCCAGCACGTGGGTAGGCCGGCGCATGGGCAGATGGGTACGTGGGCAGGGGCAGGTTGGCGCAAGGAACAGGTGGGCACACGGGTAGGCCCCTGTGGGGTTAGGCTGGCACGTGGGCAGGTGGGCGCCCGTCACGAAGACACCTGGGTTCTAGTCACACTCTGACGGAGTATACAGGGCTAAGGAACCTTCTCCTGATGGTGGTATTCTAGCAAGAGCAGCACAAGATTAACGCAGCAGTAAAGAGACCCCTGACTGTACTGTAGCCAAGGAATAGAATGCCGGGGAAATCTAGCTGCTCTATTACTCATATAAATTACAGTGTTTATGATAATAAGCCCTATTTAAGGAAAGTTCCAGCAAGCTTTTCATGAAGAACAGCTAAAGCTTTTTCATGAATACAAGCATGAAAAAGATTTGTTTGTATAACTAGATTCATTTTCTGTTCCAGTATTTTCTTCAATCCTGTTACTGGAGTGTGAGAGCATGATTAATGTGTTTTGTGCAACAGACATTGGTCTGCAATGCTTATAATCACAAACACCCATTACGTGCTTAATAAATGTAAGGCCGCATTGTTCAGTGTGGCTTTAGATTCATTAAAACTGCACAAATAATCAGTGGAAATGGAGCCGCTTTTAAAAGTGCGACTGCGTACACATCCGCACAGGCAACATGCAGACAGACACACGTACACATCGGCACACACACGGGCAACGTGCAGACAGACACGCGTACACATCCGCACACGCACGGGCAACATGCAGACAGACACGCGTACACATCCGCACACGTATGGGCAACATGCAGACAGACACATGTGTCAGGTTGTCATTAATGCTAACAGCCTGCAAGCTACGGCTGTGTGGGAAATTCATTTATGACTCGGCAACCTGTGATTGGCAGAACTGTCACTGCCCCCCCCCCCCCCAAAACAAAAAAGGGGGCAGGAGATGGTCTAGCAGGAAGCTGGATAATTACGGAGCCTAGCGTGTGTTGGTAATGGATTCTGTGCTGTCAGCCCCAGAGTCGCATGCGTGGATTTGATGGGACAGCTGGTTCGGCTCCCCCCCCCATACCAAAATTTACAGCACCGCCATAAATATATTGGCAGTTAAGGCAAACATTAGAGAGCCAGGCCGCCTTTATAAACTGTGTCGAATTAGCCCCTGCCTCGGGTTAGGGCTGATCATTAGAAACACACATATTAATCTGGTTGACATTATGGGCCCCTTATCGCTGGTGTGAAACGCTGAGATGTGACGGTAACTCGTGTGCCGTGGTGACAGCGCTGTGCTGAAATATTACTTATCTTGATAAAAGCTGACCAGAGAATGAATTCAGCATTAACGCCTCATCTTGGCCAGGAGCCTGTAGATGGTTACCTCAGGTACTGATTTTTAAAAGCATACATGAAAAAATTACCGGGGGCCTTTAGTGAACACGCAGGAGGCTGGAACAAGAAGTGTGGAAAAACAACAGAACGGACTTTGTGGTGGGGGGGGGTGGTGTGAAGGTCTCGGGATGTGAAGGCCTACCTGCTGAGGTGGGGTATCTATCAGAAGGTCTTTAATAACACATGTTGTTCATGCATCCATCCGTCCTGTTAGGGTTGAGGTGAACCAACGTCCACCAGGATAGTCTTCTATGGGTCCATTGGAGACAATCTGATGTTAAGAGTGATAATTCAAGAGGACGCCAAGTTTGAGATGGTGGGAATATTATGAAGCACATTGATATCTTACATCCGCGTCGCATCCTTCAGGTTGTCATCTCCACCACACCGTGATGTCATTCAGTTATTCTGTCATTCACAATTAGCTCACTTTAACACTTGAAATCTCGCGATGAATGTGCATGGTGTCCCACGTTCTGGCCTTTCCGAGTTTTTCTAAGGTCACCATGTGGTAATTTTATTGGAGGCAGCATAAAAAGGATCATTTTTTGATCAGTGTTTGTGGCCTGCAGTAACCCAAAGAGAGCAGGGTCTCTGAAGTCGCCTGGCACTGTAATGTTCCTCAAGCACTAATCGCACCTCGTACATTACATCACCTTGTTTCTATCTGGGGAGAAAACTTCACACACAGGTGCAGTTAATTTGCTTTTTGCAGTCTGTTTGTTTTGATGTAAAAAGATAAAGGTAAAGAAACAATCCACTCATATTTTTTCACATGAAATAATGTACATATATTACTAATTTGCATTGTTAATGGTTGATTCCCATGGTAAGAACTATGGCTGGGTCACAGCCCACTGAGGGTATAGTGAAAAATCTCCATTCACATAGAAGGTGCACCTCAGGGCATCTTTGGATTGTATTGTGAATCTAAACGCAGGTCTGCAAACAATCGTAATAAGCAAACAGGGAAATAGCTTTTTACATTTTCATTGCATGTAGGACGATGGCTATGCTAAGTTTGTGTATCACGCGCTGATTGTGTGAAAATCCTCCATGGAATTCAGGGGTCAATGCATCTCTGTCAAAATGTCAGGCCAGTGCCATGTGACTGTCATGTGACTGCCTGCTTTTTTTCCAGGAAGAAAAATATTGCAATGAAATAGGTTGTACATTTTGGAAGAACATATAGAATCCTCTAATATTTTCAGTTACGTTCATTCTGATTCATCTGTAAGATTGATTAAGTGCATCACTTGTACGTCGCTTTGGACAAAAGCATCGGCTAAACAAATAAATGCAAATGTAAACTTTGATTTACACATAGCTCTGTTTGATGGGAGCTGGTTAGAATAAGACCATACTTTACAGCTGGATGGATTTGACATACACATGGCGGTGGGCTTGCTAATTAAAAGAGGGGGGAGAGAGAACATTTTCTAATCTGCAACACAGGTGGCAACTCTGTCATCTTTCTGCAGGTACAGGCCTGTTAGGGAGCCACTCAAAAGCCCATTTACCCACAATCCCCTCTGTCTTCACTACAGAGATGGCACCGATCGATGAGAGAAAGGACAGGCGTGACAGAATGATGACAGAGGTCTGTAAGGATAATAAGCCCAAAACTAAAGCCAGAGGCTCACGATGCAGCCCTCAGGATTTACATTTTTTTAACAGAATGCTAAATCAAGGTCCAGTCTGGATGATCATGTCCAGTGAGTCATTAGATGAGAGAATATTAATGATTAATGGTCTTTGTGCCAGAGGAGTCCCTGCTTGTAATACAACATTAGCAGCTAGTAGATCAAAGGACAGAATTAATGAGGAGAGATTTGTGGGGATTCATCACGTCGGCGTTCCCTTCCCCAGGCTAATTAATTCTCTTAATTTAGAGCAAGGCAAGTTCTGCCGCAGCACCTCTCATGACAATAGCATGCTAATGCTAAACGGCTAAAATCAGGGTACGTGCTAATGTGCAGTGGCCCGGGATTTGCTCTGCTTCCGCAGACAGGAATTAGCATTTTTACTTTTTTTACTTTTAACAGTTTAATTAAACAGCTCACTTGGTATAATAAGTATTCCAAGGGCCAATTTCTCTGTGGTGTAGAGTATATTTTATATACTTTAAACTGTATGAACCGTTAAATCAAAACAGTTATAGATGGCTGCAGCCTTTATTGAAAGGACTTGTTTCTGCCAGCTCTGCTGTAAAAGTTTATGTATGGACTTATGAATTCCCCTGAAGGAGGCTTTTTTTCAGGTACTGATTTTTTTGGAGCGAGCATTATCTCTGTTCTCTGAACGTGATCTCTTTTCCCTGGAAGGCAGGACAGTGATGTTTGGCACCGCTGAAAATGAGCACCACCAGAGAAGAGAAAATTTACAGTCACCATTTCTGTACTTTAATGCCAGGGCAGGTCACACCGTCCGCTGTGGGGACCCCTCAGTTGCTCTCAGTGGGCGAATAGCATGCAGCACGTCCTCGCAGTAGCTAAGAAGAGCATAAAGAGTAACTGTTGCTCAATCAAGGGCAGTAAGGTGCCCTGCAGGACTTTCATCTGAGGTCAGCATTACACAGAATACTGCTGCAAAGACCCAGTACGGGTAAGCCATGAGGAATGGCTGCTAAACACATTAACCACATACAATCTACTATCTACTAGGCCAAAACGATGCTTCATGAATTATTTGCTGTGTGTTCTGACCCTGATAAACGGTGCTCTTAGTTTACTTTTTTTTTTAACAGAAAGCACCATCTTGCGGGGTCAGAAAACGCACCAAATGGTTCATGAAGCATGGCTTGGGCCGTCATTGCTATCCACTCAGTGTTTCCATACACTAACCTGCCCAATGCTACATGCTAACACAGCTAAGAGTTACCTAACGTTATGTAAAGCGACTCTCTCTAAAGGTAAAACCATCTTCACATAGACCAGTTACCGCAAATGTGCGTGTATGTGTGCATATATATTTGCTGTATTTATATAATGTATATACAGGAAAAAAAAATACACCAACACATATATACATGAGGAAATTCATACATGCTGGATTACTGCCATGTACTTCAGTGTTTATGGCTTCTGGAGATTGGTGATTATGGAATAAATATTAAAATATGTTTGTTATCAGCACCAAATTATGTTTTGAAAGGTATTGAAAGCACAGCAGTGTTTGAGTAGCTCTTCACCCAAATTATTATTGTGTCTCTCACTCTGCTACCACAAGCGGCTCACTTGCAGCTGCTCTGGGGTGCAGACGGCCTTTTTTAAGCCTGTGCTGCTCCGCTAGCGGATGCAGGCTAGCTCCGCAGAGGCTAGCTGTCACGTTAGCGGGGGCCGCAGGCTGGCTCTGTGTCTATGGGGGCTTAGCGGCAGGCTAAGCAGCATGTGGCTAAGCGGCTGTCCAGCCTGCCAGGCTACCTGGGCTGCCAAACAGCCCAGCCGGTTAACCTGCAAGTCTTTCTGGCAGTCTACGGAACCTGCTCTTTTATCTGCTGGCCCACTCTGTGGCCCTCAAACCCCAGGCCCTGGCTGAGCTTCATCATTCACTGTATAGGCCAGTGTGTAGTCCAGGGTAATCCCTGCTTCAGTGCCCAGCCACGAGAATCAGAGCCCACACACACCCTCACCCACAAGAATCAGAGCCCACACACACACACCCTCAGCC
>JAODJU010000062.1:1162199-1176589 GCA_026776725.1 Gnathonemus echidnorhynchus | reverse complement strand
TATATAGTAATCAAGTATTTCACAGTGTTCATTTTGGGTTTTTTTATACATGACATCACATGGATAAAATTAAATCTATGCTACTACTTCATTCTTCTTCTTTTTTACTTTACTTACATAAGCCTACTTGGTAACCCGTCTGCTTTTGCTAGCTACCTGAAGCTAATGCTGCGCGCACAGAAAACATGACGGAAAAAAGAAAGTCATTTTCTCTCAATGACAAATACAGACTCATTGAAGCTTATGATAAACCTGCAAAAACTAGCCACCGAGATCCAACGGCAAAACTACAATAAAGCTATAATTTATGTACAATATTGTACCGTATTGAAGCGCAAAGCAGACCGAGGAATAGCGGCGGTGGCGGCGAATGAAAATGACGGCGGGCTGACAAGAAGTTGTTCTTTATGTTACTCTTTAAAGTAATCCCACAACAAGCAACAGTAACACGAAAACCATGAATAACACGGAAACACACGGCGGGTAATTAAACGGTGGCTGAGACACGCGAGGGTCAGGCTAGGACCAAGTACAACCACAGTTAAAGGCACACGCGACAACCGATACACAGCCCAACTAGTACCGACATTAAAAAATACAAATAGGGGCTTTAATATACAAAACACACATGGGGCTATTAACACACGCTCATGAGGCATGCGGGGACATGCAGATGTCGCCGGTGTTACGGTATTATTGCGTATTTGAATAATACATAGTTCAGTAATTTAATTTGTAAAATACTATAATTTGAAGTGTTTGAAACAGCTGTACTGTATTTTGAGAGTCAATAAAATTCTGTAAATAGCTACGCTGTCCATTTTATTACCTTATACTTAGATAATAAATTTACAACATGTGAATTAGATGGTAATCTGCCTGAGACATAAATAAAAAGGGGAAAAAAAATCAGTTATAATGATCATCCACTTATAGTGATCAATTTCACCCAGACAGACGTGATCACATCACGGATTCCACTGTATTTACATTGCTAGCATCTGAAAAATTATAACAATTATGCCAATTATAATAAAGTTCTCAGTCATGTTGACTGCACCTGTTCCTCGGGTGGACAGCTGGTGCACACTGATATGTCTTTATAATCTGCACACATACACAGTAGGAACATGTATATTATCCAGTTGTTTTCCTTCATTTCTGTAATGGCTTAATTTCCAGTTGTTTATGATCATGTGTGTTATACAAAGCATGCACCGCATATCCCTACAACATCCACAGCTATGACATAAATTATGTAATAGTTTCAGGTATTTTAACAAAGAAGATATGTGATTGGTTGGTCCCACATTCTCTAGTTGCTTGGACCCACCTCCTCTATAATCTGATTGGTTATATCCCTGAACCAATCATTTTTCCTTCTGCCTTCAGAACACTTTTGTGTAGGTAAAATTCCCATGAGCTAAAATATTATTTTAATATAAAGGTTAATATTAAGGTTTTCAACATTAATTGTGCTAAAAGGATGTTCAGGTATTATTTAATCAAGCTGACATTTACAGAACCTTCGTTAAAATATGATACATGGATAGAAAGTTCCATTAACGTTACAGCAAGAACGTTTTCCGCTAACTTTGACAGGACTTTCACATGACGCTGGTTGAATGCTCTGGTAACGTTCCTTGTTAGCTGGGACAGGTCTGTCAAAAGAAAGGAATTGCACAGCAGTTTTAGCCAAAGTAAAGAGCAAATGTGAAAGAAATTATATGGGAATTAAATATGAAAATGAATACTGTGAGACAAATGGCTAAAATGAAGATATTTCCCTCTCAGTCACAGATAAACACTGACAGCCATTAAGATTCTCCTCATATTTTTTTTAATTAACAACACATACCCATCACAGCACTTAGCGGTTAATAGTTAGAGCCATGGATCGATTTCCAGCAGAGTTTACATCTGAACTACGGTCACACTCGAGCATGACTGCTGTGCTGACACTCATATAAGCACTTATCATTGGTTGCAATGCATGCTTACACCAAAAATGGTTTCCCTAGTAAGGCAAAATATTATCTGGATAAAATGTGTGTTAAGTCTTTTGGTCCGCCATTAAGCAAGCATGCGCCTAGCTGTGCTTACTTTCAAAGCAGTCCAAGTAAGTGCATTAAAATCACCATGAGCAGTCATTGCAAGCTAGTTGCTCTCATAGTGGCGGGGTAACTGTGAGCTGTCAATCACAGACATCACAGACACATCTTTGGTTATTCTACTGGTTCCCAGACTATGATTGGACAATGCATGATAAGTCCCACCCACTGTGAGTATCCCCTTTCAATAGCAGATAAATCATCCAGAAATGGTGTGTACCTTGTGCTGAACATGGTACTGTAGTAGTCTGGTGGTACATCAGAGCCCAGAGGTGACCTGCCTGATCAAGAGAGGATCTCCTACAGATGAGTCCTTGGGCTGCGTGGGGCTTTTCTAGGGGGAATCATCTTTATGCTGTTAAAGTCGACTATGAGCCGACGTTGAGCCTACTTCATCGACACGGCAAACTCAGGGCTGGAATTCATTCCAGAACACTGAAACACAGCTTCTCATTTTCTCCAAAGCATTTAAAAGGAGATTTCAGGGAACTGCAAATACAGGTATTTTGACGTTTGATTTCTCTGCCCCGGCTTTGATATTCAGCCTGGACCTTCCCATCGGAGGTTTAACAGCCATCAAACATCACTAACATCCAATTACTTATTCACATGGTGGCACAGATTACAGCGGCTGGCTTCCTCCGTGTGGATAATGGATTCTCTTCTCCTCGCCTCCTCGCTGGGTAGCAGTGATTTTAGCCTTGTGTGCGCCTCATCTGACTCAGCTGCTGGAAAAAAATAACACACAAAGCAGCATAACCCCATTAGCCAGCTAGCTTTGGTAAACATTTTGACAAAATCCATTATCCTGCAGGAATAGCTCAGGCTCCTTATTTGTAGGACAATCCAGTGTGACCTTTTGGTGACTCCTAAAGAAATTGTCCCAGGTTCGAAATAATTCCCCCCCTCCCCCCCCAAGAGTATTAATCATTTACCCTTGAAAGCAGCAGAGGGCTCATTGGCATCACTGAATGACTCCCCCATCAGGGCTGGCCCAGGAGGGTCCTTCTGCAACCTTTCAGCAACCTCAAGAACTAAGAAAATAGCAGGAGTGTCGCTGATCTCCAACAGCCACTCCATATTTTCCAAGACCAAGAATCTTTTATGGGACAATGGCATCTCCAGGGACTTTGTAATATGTGCCCTTTGTCCCCATAATGGGACCATCCAAAGAGAATCGTCATAAGGGTCCCCATGGAATCAGCTTCTCTCGCTTGCTGTGACGAGTATTCCACCCCCTATTGTCTCTGAAATTGAATATATGACAAAGTTTCTTTTTTCCTCTCAAAGGGAGACAAGGACAAAGACTGAATGAATCTCTACTTTTGGCCTCACTGCCAGTGGCGTAATAATTTAAAAAGTTGTGTAAAAAGTTAGCCTGAGGAAGAGAATGAGGTAAATTAAACTTAATAACTGTAGAAGATCCAAATTGATTGGTAATATATTCTTGTTCAGTTCTGTAATGGCTTGATCTGTCTTCCTGACATTGCTGAATGATTTTTTTCCATCCAGCCGTGGAGAGGAGGCCATTCGCCACGGGTGGGAATCTTCTAATCACCCATTGTGAGTTTGAGAAGAGCATAGGCAACTGAAAATGTGCCCTTACGGGTTGATTAACTTAGAACTATCAAACCATTCCCACAGTCATCGTAGTTAACTTCTGTCACATTTTAATTATGGATCCACAGACTAAAGCAAAACACGTTTAGTTTTCCTGAAGATGATACTGATAGCATGAATACCCTGGAACTTCAAAGACAAATGACCTGTAAATGAGGACAAGAAATGGTTCCTCTACGACTAATATCACCCATTTGTTCTCAAAACAGTATTTTTTGCTGGGTCTGAACACTGCATGTTTGCAGAGACTCTGACAGTGATGTCTGCTGATTTGCTTAGACTACAGGAAAATAAAATATGAATGAACAAGTCAATAGAGCAGTTGTTGTTGCGAGGATGTCCTTGGCTGCTGACAGTCACAATGAAATACCTCAGTAACTTTCAAATTTGCTGAATTACCCCAGAGGCTGTCTGAAAATACTGCATCTCCCAGAGCACCCCTGGGCTGGTAAAAAAGGTAACATTCAGTGGGAATCAACAGTTGGTTGCTCAATAGCTGAATAAAAAATCCCCAGGTGTATATCCAGGAAAAACTGCAAGTCACCTTGGATCAAAGTTATCAGAGCAATGAGACAGTAATGGGGGGGTCCTTCAAATGGGCAGATGCTCTCGTTTGTTCTACAGCTGCATCTTCACCACCTGTGATCCCCGAAGGAGGTCCCTCTCGGAGCACTCCTGAAGGCCTCCCTGTGCTGTGACCCTTTCACCTCTTCCTCTGGCAGTCCCATGGAAGCTGGTGGAGCAGCCGAGTGAGATGGTTTGGATGGTTTGGGTTAGACGTGCCCTGGAGACCAGGACTGGAGGACGCAGGATGAAAATGGGGAGGAAACTAAGAAAAGCAGCAGGAGACAGACCATGGAATAAAGGGCTACAGCTGGGGTCTGGGTCCTGCAGGGGGCAGTGGCGAGGCGGGGAGGGCTGAATGAACAGCCTCACCTCCCCCTCCAAGAAATAGTTCTTGGCTTTTCAGCAGATAATGAATGACACACATATTAATAATTGATGCACAATACAAGCAGATTATTATGAGAAACCACGTGCCAAGCAAAGGCCCAGAAATACTCATTAAGGGATATCGCTTATGATAATTACATTTCTGAAAAGGCAACTCGAGCGCGATGTTGAGACGTGTCTTTTATTTTCACCGTGAATATTCCAAGGAGACAAATGCTGAACCTCAATCCAGTTACATTTAAATTCCACATTGAGATTGACCCAAAGGCCCTGAGGATTGACACTCGTCACTAATCACCAGCCTCGTCCTCGTACCCAAGCCACAGCCCAAACAGAGCCGGGCCAGCCGGCATTCACTGCCATTGCGCTGTTACAAACCTGTCTCCTGATATGAACCTCCAGAATCCAGAAGTCCAGAAACTTCAGTAATAATAACCAATTTAACACACTATGGGTAAAAACAAGGACCAGAATCACAGCAAAGGACTGTCTGAAGAACCAGAGAAAAAGACCAGTAACATCTGAGGAACGAGAGAAGCAGACCAGGAACATCTGAGGAACCAGAGAAGCAGAGCAGGATCCTCTGAAGAATGAGAGTAACAAAGAAGATCTGTCTGAGGAACCAGAGAAACAGACCAGGAACATCTGAGAAACCAGAGAAGCAGAGGAGGATCCTCTGAGGAATGAGAGTAACAAAGAAGATCTGTCTGAAGATCCAGGGTAACAGACCAGGACGTCTCAGGAAAAGACAGAACACTGACCACTCCGTGTGATCAGTCTTGTCTATCTTGCGTTGCCCAAACACCTCTGGCATACCTCACATCATGCCATAATGGCCATGGGCTCCCCCACATCTGCACCAGCAAAACCAGCTCTCCTCTCCACGGGGAGCAGAGAGCTGCATGCAAATGAGCGATCTTGCACTTCTTTTAAAATGGGCACACCACAGACCACCCACTGCTGCTGGACCCAGGAGAGGGGTAATTAACCTGGAAAACTTCGGCGAAATATCTGACTTTACAAACAGGGAGAAATAGAGAAGCTTTCAATGTCACTTTGGATAAAAGCACCACGTTAGTGCAAACAAGCAGCAGTTTGACTGCATTGCTGTGGAGTATGTGGCACAGTCAGGACCTACAAGCTGGAGGTACCATATTAACACTTTAAAACACGAGAGCAGACAATCACGTAAGCTAATGACGTTAGCCACAGCCTAACTATAAAGCTAGAGAAACAATTTGCAAACTCTTTGTCACATAACTGCACATTTCCATGCAATTACTTAATGTGTAATGATAGAATACGCACCTGTCACAAATGAAGAGAATCACATTAATTACCATGTAGTTTCCAGTCATCAGATTTGAATACAAATTGCCGACCGAGCGCTGAAGTGTCGATAACGCACAGAAACACATTCGCTTACGGCACCCACAGCTGGGCTCGTGTTGGCACACGTGCAGGTACAGCCTCCATACTGCTGCACGAATGGAGTTTGAAGAGCTACGTTTTAATCACGGAGATTCAGAATTTCATACGAATAGGATCCATATGTAAGGATTATTGAGATAATACGCTTATTATTATTTGACTGCTAGGCTGGGGTTGGCGGTGAGCTTGTGGCTTCACATACGGCCGTCTACAAAGGGCACATTGTCCAGGAGCCGATGCTTATCTTTGCATTGGTATTCAGCTCCTGGCCACTCGCGCACACGGCTCTGCTGATTGTTTGCTATTTCGCGAGGACAGAGAAATTGGAAAAGCAGAGCGGTGACACTATCAAGCTCACGAGCGGGACTGTCGCCATCCAGATAAGGTGGATGTGTGTGGAGCGGTGGGGCGTAAGGCGAGCAAACACCCAGGCGGCATGAGCGGGGTGCAGCTGGCTGGGCTGTAAATCCCCTGACAGGCAGGGGGAAGGACGACCCACAGGGGTCCTACAGGAAGCCCTCAAGCATCAGCACACCATCAGGGCAGAGCGATGGACATATATCGAGCACAGAAGATGAGAGATGAGTGAGATATAGATTGAAAGGTTTTATTGTCCTTGTGCCGCACACAATGCGATCACCTTAGTGATTTCCAAAGCTGATGCAGAACAAATATACAGTAAATAACATACAAAAGCAGGAAATAATATTTAAAGGTAATCCTATATCTAGGTAGTCAAACTATTAGACAGATAAATTATAAAGGGACTGAGAAATAACATTTGTATAAGATAAAGTGCTGGAGCGACTTGACACACACAGGGGGTACCAACAGGAAGCTTCACAGGGCTGTTGGTTTAGATGATCAGACTGTTTGGTTTTAGCACAGAGCCCAGTTCAGCCCATGATGTGGCTTACAGGGTTAGTGTCTGCACCTTGCATGACAAGCTACAGAGAAGCAGGGCTGGGTCCTCAGCATGAGTGTATCCCAAGCACAGGGCACCATTCTGCCATCTGTTACCGACACAGCAGGGATCTTATCTTCCAGGGTGCGCTGATGGGCTCCAATTTAGTCTCTCCTCTGAGTGCTTTACTGTCTAACTAGTGAGGCACTCGCTTGATAAATTGGGGCACAGGAATGCGGAGACAGTCTCCGGCTGTCATCTTGCCCTCAGCCTCTTCAGGTTATTACCAGCTTTCTCAGATATCTGAGACCTTCTGCTCAAACCTGGACCCAGTCTGCAATCAAACCAATTAGCAATAAAATGAAAGGAGGCTCTTAGATGATCCTACTGCCTTAAATGTGGTCTGGACCGTTTATTAAAACATGCGAAAAGGTCTGTGTAACACGTATTAAAATGCTATTAAGTATAGAGCTTAGCAGTCAGATAGAGACAGTTAAAGCCAGGCCGGGGGGGTCGATTCCCCCCCCAAGACTGCAACAGCGCCAAGTCGATCTGTGTGAAAGTTATTCCAATTACAACAGATCCCCATTCAGCTACTAGCCTGCCTTTGCTTCAGGATTTCATGCCCATTCTGTGCTTGTGGGCTTTGGGAATGAGCCTGTTCTGCTTTTTCACAGCCCGATGGCCCGGTGACCCAGCTCAGGAACGCCATGCTGTCACCGTGACTCATGAGGCTCTCCCCACCCTGCCAAGCCACTCGCCTTGGAACTGGGGTGGTTTTGTGAGCCCCTCGGCGCCGGGAACAGCAGAGGGCCCAGCTATCAGCAGGATCAGCGTGCGCTGGAAAAGTAAGGCACCTCCACCAGCTGGACGAGACACTGGAAAGGTAAGGCACCTCCATCAGCTGGAAAAGACACTGGAAAATTAAGGCACCTCCATCAGCTGGAAGAGACACTGGAAAGGTAAGGCACCTCCATCAGCTGGATGAGACACCGGAAAGGTAAGGCACCTCCATCAGCTGGAAAAGACGCTGGAAAATTAAGGCACCTCCATCAGCTGGAAGAGACACTGGAAAGGTAAGGCACCTCCATCAGCTGGAAGAGACACTGGATCCGCACCAGTTCAGTGGGTGCGATCATATAGGATCCATACATCCCTGTCTTTTAAGGGGTCATTAGGATGGGGGGCTTGTAGGACCAGTGACTTCAGTCAACATTCCCCATGCTGAATGGCCAATAGAACAGCGATAAAACACACCTCCTGCATTAAAGTTCCGCTGAGATTAATCGCACAAGCACACCTCCTTAGTTAAAGTTCCGGTAAGAGACAGCTCGCCTCTCTTCCGGCACATTCTGCCTCTTACTGCAGCTCGTTGAGACAGCTGTCTTTTTCTCTCCGGAGAGAATGATTTATTTTTTTTTCCTGTCCTCTTTGGGCCCCTCTCGATATATTCCTCTGAAGAGGCAGAGTGTTCGTGCCCCACTCACAAGTGCATTTTTTTAATCTATCAGTGTCAGGGGCCCATCACGAGGATTACCGCTCACTGCAGCCCCATCACCCCCCCGCCACTGTCCGTCACCTGCTTATCTACCCCGGCGAGACGGAGCCTCTTAAGTGGGCAGCCAGCACAGAGCCTTGTGGAAAAGAGAAGAAAAACAGAGAAAAAATGGCCTGAGTCGCTCAGTCGGTGCAGACAGCCACCCGCCACTCAGCTAACGAGAATTCTTAAGCTTCTGTTTTTCACCTGTGATGCATCACACTCCGGCTTCAGTTTGTGTGACAGGACCTACCTATGGGGGGGGGGTCACCCTGAGCAAACGCTCCCCCCTCCACCAGCACCCACCTGGCAGCATTCGGTGGGAGGATGACAGGTTTAAGACAGATTATTGTCATTAATGAGATAATTAAAGCAAAGACTCGTCAAAGCGAGCACCATCTCTGAGCAGACAGGGCCGGCCGGTGCCACATCGCCTGTGCCACCGTTTCTGCTGGGTTTGTCACTTAATATTCCAATTGTAATTAATTACATTCCCCCTGGTGGCACTCCTGGGGACGCACTAAGGCTGGAGATGACCCAGTGCTGCCTGGCTCTCCAGCTCTCCTCAAACTCATCTTTTTCCATGCAGGGGAATGAACTTGAACCAGATTTTTTTTTCGGGAACAGGACACGGTGCATATGGCAAATCCCAAGATCCACAGGGACCCGTGGTAAGCAGAATGAGTGCCCTCGACGTCCATCAAAGTGAGCGTCGCGTGATGAGGCTTTCGGGAGGCCCTGAGGACGTCAGGATCCATCATGTCGTTTAAGCCAATAAAAATCTATTTACCCAGGCAAACACCGCGGCACCTAGTCGGCAGAGCTTCCAGAACATTCTGTCCACTCCTCACTACCTCAGAGTCCTTCTCTTAATTTTAAAGGGTGTCACTAATGTTATGTTTAATCAGCTGTGACAACAGGTCTCCAGGTGAGGGCGCAGCACCGGAGAGGAGTTAATCAAACGAGCAGGAGGTCACGTGCCTGTCGGCTCGTTAATGAGCCAGACCCAAATGGAATAACAGGGGATTTACACAGCCCCGGGAAGTGCAGCCCTGATTTTACAAGCGGCAGGATTTTTAAAGTGTCTCTCAGCCACAGCTCATTTTGGCCGGGAAACACGCCTTGAATGGTAAACAACGGTGAGGGAAGTTAGATCCCATACACTTTCATGCACCAACAAATCACTGGGTTAGGAGGAGGTTAACTGCCATAGACTCCCAATGAGTGTCGGGCTTGTATCCACCTACAGAACATCACGGGGGGGCAACATGAGCATGTTTTCATGATGGTTCAGTGTTTCAAGTGTGAGAAGGAGATTTCAACCTCACTTTGGAAACGGACCAATAAGCATGCACTTCTGTCAACCAGATTGGCTGAGATTGAAGTGTCAGCTTTCTGAATGGCCAACCAGCATCTGAAGTCGCACCAAACAGCTGCAACAAAAATGCAAAAATCAGCAAACTACAGCAACAGCAGCCTTATTCTAATAGAGAACATAAGGAATGAAGATTTAACAGATGGTCAAACCCTGAGAACCCCAACAGCACAGCACCAGTCTGGAAGCCTCCAGTGATCTAAAGAGACATTTTTTGTTGTTTACTGAGGATCTGTCCCACTGAAGAGGGCTGTTTGATCATGGCACCGAATGCAGGCCCCTGCTCTGTGGCTGGATAGCGGCCTGTTTGCGACGGGGGGCTCTGATCCTAGTACGAGTGACATAGGCACGTTTCAGGTGAATGCAAAAAAGCGAAATCGATACAGCAGAACTCAGACAGAAAATTCAATACAGCTTGCCATGTTAGGCAGGGTAAACACAACAAGGCCTCTGGGTCGGCAGCAGGAAATGCGGCACGGGGTCTGCGGGAATCGATACGCGCCAGCGAAGAGCGACCGACTGCGTGAAGGTCTGTGGGGTGCGGCAGCTTCCAGCACACAGATGAGGTGCAGGCCGGCTGCGTCTGCAGCGGTGACGGGCTCCGATTTCACACTCATCACTGCTGGGGGAAATAAGCCTCATTTTTTAACCGTGTACAGATACCACATCTGCGGCCGATTCGTCATCGATGACCCCGGGACGCCGCATATGCCTGCCTGCAATGTCAGATTTCATGCAGCTTAAGAACAAAGAACAGAGATGTTGAACTTGACGCCGCCGTTAAAACAAAAAGAAAATCTGATTGGTCAACAGAAGACTGGCCAATCACATGGAGCTGAGCAAAAGCACAGAATAGTGGTCACATCCCCATTCAGGTGACTTGGCGTGAGAGTAGTTTTCCCAGACCCCAACGTGCAGGCGTCCCCCTAAATGCACCACCTGTCACACAGACTTCAAACTTCAGCGAGTGTCCAAAAAGCAGAGACCAGTTTCAATACCATCAAGCAATTTGTAAGCAATTGCTGGCTGCAGTCAGTCAGGAATTCTGCATGCTGAAGGTTCGAATTGGAAGTTTCTACTGAAAAAAGGTTAACAGAGTGGTGCAAAGAATCCAGTCCTAAAAATAACACTTTTCACTGCTGCACACCTATGCATACACAGCGGTACGCTATGTCTTCAGTGAGGACAAGGAGCAGGAGATAAGGATCAGGAGATATAATCACACCCTCCTCCAGGCAGGACATTTAATTATACAGATAATTAATGTTTTGCCTCAGTGCAGTGAGTGTAGCTCATACTGAAACTGACATCAAATATTGTTCTTCCAAAAGTGGAGAAAGATTTACAATTTTTCCTTCATTAACCCACCACCAAACTCCCACACACACACACTATAAAATGAAGTAAGACAGAAACTATTTTATTATTCCTGAAAGTTTTCAGAACACAGGTGTTGATTCCCCTACTGATTTGGCTTAACAGTGACTGTTGCTTATGTTGGTCACATGACCATAGCATCCCAGTACCCCACACAGTGATTGGCTGAGACCCACTCTCCAATGAAAAGCCTTGTTTCAAGCCTCCTGCTGAGTGATGGCAGGTAACACCCTACCTGTCTGATAGTGCTCCCATCATGTTTCCATTTGATGTCCCAGTGAATTGATACAAAGTAATTGGGCTCACCCAGACTTTCAAAAGAGAAGGGATTTTCTGGAGACAGAGTGATTGACCAGGAGGAGGTCTGTAGGAGAGAGCGCCCCCAGCTGGTGTGTGTGGAGTCACTCAGTACACCGTTTGCCCGCAGATACCTGTTTATTGCCCTTGTTCTTTCCTGACAACAGTGCGGCGCTGATAGCCACCCTCACCAGATGAGAACCGCTTGTGCTTTTCCCACCTTGTGAGTTTTTAATGTGCATGGTGTTCAAAAAAAAAAAAAAAGCTAATTAGTATGACTATCAACTGTAAAAGGTCAAAGTTTTATTCTTTAAATAAAATGAATGTGTAATGGTCTCTGTGAGTAAAATGCATTTAACCTTTTTACAGGACAAGCAAATCTGAGATGACTGAGAGTTGTGTAATAAACTGGTTTTGGGCTCTTCAGAGACATGAAGCTGTTAGCCACAGACAGGCCTGAATCCAGTCAAAACCCACCATTGACCTTAAAGATTTCTGCGTCGCGGCCATAGTTTGGTATTTTAATTGAATAAACCTCCCACATCAACATAATAGGAGACTCCATGTGGCAAACCGGAAGCCCTGTCTTCAGTCTTGCACAGGAAGTGACACCAGAAATCAGTGCTGTGTGTATGCAGCTTCTTCACAGCTCATTTATTAGGCAACTGCTCTGTTTTTATACAGCAAGTCCTCGCCTTTCTAGAAGCCAACAAACAGTTTTACAGAAAGTGTTTCTGATGCGAATGCATCCAAACGGGTACAGTGAGGGAGCCGGCTGGCTGGCTGGCTGAGAGCCAAGGCTTCCGGTCTCTGCTTACAAACCAGCGGCTTCATTTGAAAGGAGAACAGAAATCTAAAGGCATGTCTAACCCACATATTAAAAAAATCACATTAAGCACTGCCCTCTATACTCCTAGAGAAAGACGGATCTCACATTTAAAAATGCGTCTTTGAAGGACAGAACATATGAATATGCAATAAACATTAATCTTTTCTTTACTATGATGATTTATGGGACCTTAGGCAGGACTATCTCACACTGATCAATCAAATTTTCATTTTATTGACTGAGACACCTCCTACACAGCACCAACACAATGTGATGGGTTTCAAGAAATCACAGAGCATAAATGATGAAAGAAGGCTGAAAAAACAGTAAACAAAACCAACACAGAAAGTGAGATAACTGTATTAATTGTATCTGGCATAAAGGACAGGAATGAATTTCCGTGGGGTCCACGTTCTCGCTTAATGCACCAGAGTCGTTTCGGACCCAAGCTGGAAACTGGCCAGGCATGAGGATTCACTGGCGAGCTCTCAGGGGGCTTAAGAGGACAAACCTGAAAATAAAGGACTAACACATCAAACGTACCCACAGAAAGGGGTTCAAGCAGCGTGGAGCAACATATTTTACACCTGGGCTCAGATTTCATTACCCACAATCCCCTGGGGCCCCACGCACCTCAGTTCAGACTCAGTGACACCAGTACCATCTGGTTCTTCAGCAAAGAGAGACAGTGATTCTATCTATTTATAGAAAATGCAATTAAACTGTCCGGCACTTCTTAGCGGTTTTTTGGCATGCTGTTTAAAGCGGTTTCTCCGAAGGTTAACAAAAAGCACGGCCTGACCCAGCGGGGGATCCGGAAGAGGCGCAGAGCCGATGTTTGGGACCAGCACGCATGAAACATCAAGGGACAACAGGCAGAATCCATCCTCCTGCTCACCGGGTAGCTGGGGCTGTTTTTTTAACCTCCTTCTTAACCGAAACGGCCCGAATTGTGTCTGACTGCACAGATCTGTGGCGTGGGAGCATGTCATGAAGAACATCAGAACAGGCAGGAAAGACCTCCAGGAAAAAGCCTCAACTAGTCCAGCTTTGGAGTGGGGATACTGAAGATCTGGGAGGTGCTGCGTGCCAACGCTCGTCCGGTATTCTAAGTGGGCAAACTCACAAGTGGCACACTGGCAGACTCGGGCAGCCATCCGAACTTGGGCCCCCAGAGGTTCAGTCCCTCTCTACCATCCTTCTGTCCTTTTATCATTCTGTATAGATGATGCAGTAAAGTATCGCCACACACTCTAGTCCAGTGCCTTGGGGTGACCGTGCTGTAAAAGGCGCTATATAAAAACAATCTAAAATGAAGAACCGCTGACACCGGTCCTGTGTCTCGGGGTCTCAGCCTCCCAGAGCACTGGCAGCCCTCCGGACGATGATGTCTGTCACCAAGCGGCGTAGGGGGGTCACTGGCAGGCCACAGCAAGCAAAGCCATCTCTCACCTCACCTAAACGTGGCCCCCAAGGCCCCCAAGGGCTGGAAGGGAGTGCTGCGGACAGGAAGGCGGCTTACGGAATAACGGGTCCGCCGACACACCCTCAATTTCACTCATGTCATCAGTGATGCGGAGCACGGCAGAGCAGGGAGGGAGGGGCCACATGGGACTTTCTATACATGCAGGAGAGGCATTCCTCAGACTGGGATGAGGCAGCACCCACACCCACGTTCACAGCAGGAATCACGAGGACCTGGGGGGGGGTTTAGCACGTGAAGGGTGCGGCCCCTGTAATACATGGTTGGGGGGGGGGGACTTCACAAAAATGCTGGGAAGTGGCCTGATGCTGAGGAGGGTGGTGTTCCCAGTGGCCTTGGGTTGCCATGGAAATGGCCAGCTGTCACCAAGGCCCACTGCTGCACTCGGCTGAGGGACAAGTGTCAGTCACACCTGACAGGTGGTGTGCGAGCCAAAGGGAGTCGCACCCCTGCACCCCGCACCCCCCAACGC
>JAODJU010000062.1:1108335-1118826 GCA_026776725.1 Gnathonemus echidnorhynchus | reverse complement strand
GGCGCTGTGGCGGCCTGGGGAGGGGGGGGGGTTCGGCGCCCAACTAGCTGACTTGCCATTGTCCTTGCGTGAGAGCTCCTCTGCTTTCAGCATTAAAGGGACAGCTGCTTTGGTGTCCATTTTGTCATCCCCGAGACGCTGGCGGGGACACAGGGCACAATGCTGAGCGTGATAGTGGGAGTGGAAGGCGGGGACGCCGGCGAGGCTCTGGGGACACAGGCCACACGCCACCTCGAAGGACTTGTCCCTCTTATGGATGCCATGATCCTCCTGGACGTGGACCTTGATCTGGACGTAAGACGGGGTACGCATGCCGCAGGTGATGCAGCTATAATGACAGCTCCCCTCACTGGCCAGCCGCTTCATGCAGCGTGTGAAGGTGGCGTTCCTCTCCGCTTTGTCCTTCTCCGTCCCCATGCAGGGACACGCCTGTGACAGTGGGGACGGCGCGGCCCGTGGCCGGGCGGGGGGGTCCTCCACGCGGCAGTAGTCCTCGGCATGCAGGCTCCGGTAGTGCTGCAGGAACTCGTCCTCGGACTCCAGGCGCATGCTGTCACAGAGGCCGCAGCACCAGCGCATGTCGACGTGGCCGGCGTGCTCGGCATTGCAGTGCCGCCGCAGCGTCAGCTCCTTGAAGAAGCGCTGCGAGCAGTGACCGCACAGAAACCTCTGGAAGCTGTGGCTGGCCACTGCCCCACAGTGTCGCCGCACTGCCTCCAGTGAGTCAAAGAGCTCCTCGCACATCCTGCAGAGCCACTTGGGAGAGCGATCTGCCGGGGCCACGTCCACGTCCACAATGGGGCTGGACTTGCGGGAATCCAGGGTGGACGACTCACCCTCCTCCTCCTCTTCCTCGGTCACTTCCCGCTCACGGTAAAAGGTGTGGCCATGGTGGGTCTCGCCCACGTGTGACATCACGTCCGCCTCCCGGGGTATGTCCACCTGGCAGCGGCGGCACCAGAACAGGAAGTGGGAGAGGTGGGCGCCACCGTGGATGCGGCTCATGTGCAGCCGCGTGATGGACGCCTCGCACATCAGCTTGCCGCACACGCCACACTTGTGGAACACTTGATTGGACACCATTACGTGGCGGCTGGCAGTAGACTCTTCCGGGAAGCGCAGGCCACACTCGCAGAACCAGGCGTTGGGCCGTTGTCTGCCGGATGTCCCCAGGACTGCCCCGGGGCGCCGGACCCTCTGCCGCTTGACTGGGGATGAGTCTTGGGGGTCGTTCGGCATGCTCCTCCTCTTTGAGGAAGTCCTGGGGCCTGTGGAGTCGGGACATGGCCGTGGGGGGGCCTCCCGCATGCGTGCAACTTCGTGGTGGCTGCAGAAGTGCAGTATGGACTCCTCCTCAGTGGACAGGGGCACCACTTGGTGGCCGGTGCACTGCGCATGCCGCTCGATCTGCGCCTCGCTGCAGAAGACCTCGCCGCATGGCATGCAGCGGCCTCGAACCTGCAGCTGCTTCATGATGTCCGCCACTGTCTGATCAGCCTCAGCCATGGCGCTGGCCTGCCTGCATCGGACACTGGGACACAGGAAACCGGCAGACGTCAACCCTGGGAAACGGCAGGGACCCCCCCCTCCCCCTGCGGAAGCTTCTGGAGCCTCCGGGTGGCGACCCCCACTCCCTGCACTCACTTGAAGTGTGCCTGGGCTTCAGTGTGCGATGCCAGCACTTTCCTGCAGGCGGTGCAGCGCACGCGGAACAGCACCTCCTTACACAGAACGATGAGGCGCGCCTTGGCATACCGCGGGATGGGGAGGGGGGCGGCTCTGCCTGTTTGGGCTACAACAGAAAAACAGTCTGAGAGATCTTTACCTTAATATCACCACATAGCCCCCCCACACAAGTGGAAATTACTCGCCGACATACCCCGAGCTGTGCTTTAATCCCAAATGATTTGGCAGTTTTATCTGGGCCATTTCAGGTTTGAATGACGCCCTTATGCCCACAAACCCCTTGCCCGCACAATCGGGGGGGGGGGGGGGGGGCTCTCTCACCGCTTCCCGGGGGCCTGATGAAGTGGTTCTTGGCTGCCATGTGCTGCAAGCACTCGTCGCGGATGTTGAACAGGAGGTAGCAGGATGGGCAGGCAAAGCACTGGATCAGCTGGTACTTCAGGCTGTGGACGTGGCCACCAGGATCAGGGGAGGACAGCTTTGGGGGGGGAGCAGGAGGAATCAAACATCAGGCCAATGTAACAGATTACAGACAGTAAATCAGAAATGCTGCCCTCCACCAATGGACTGTTCCTTAGTTTTACATTGCTGGTGCCCAGATCAAATCTGAGCCTGAGAGTGCTAAGGAATTTAGGTGACTTCATTTCTGCCTGCCTTAAAAGTCCAAGGACCCTGAGGCTCGTACCTTAGCGCTTAGATGGGCCTGCCACGCTTCCTTGCTCTCAAAGTGGCTGCAGCAAGCCACGCAGGCGTAGGATGCAGACGGACTGCCCCGCAGCAGGATGGTGGGGTCACATGGGGAGTGGTCAAACCTGGGGTGGGGGCAGAACCAGTGTGAATGGGGGGACCCAAAAACCACCCCCTTAAAACTGCCCCTGAACTCGGTCACCTCTTCAAGTGCCCCTCCAGGAGGGGGGCGCTGTCATAGACGCGGCCACAGTTGATGACGGGACAAGTACGCACAGACACGTGGCTGGTGGGGTGTGGTGACGACCGGCGCCCCCATCTGGAACGAGAGCTGAGTGTGCCGGGTTTCAGCTCTGTCATGGAGAGACGTGAAAGATCGGTGATGTCCAAGACCGCTTATGAATGAAACAAAGCAACAAAATACAACTGGGATTTTATACTACTATGGTCCTGACGGTAGCAGATAAACCGGCTTAGTGACTGAGGGCTACCTGGCATCTTTAACCACATGTCCACGCATCGCTTGGCATCGAAATGATCGCCGTTGCTGACGCTGAAAGCCACCTCCTGCCGACACTTAGCCTGCTGGGAGACCATCTTCTCCTGGAAGGAAGCATAAATAGGCCCCGGAGCTAATCAACATGCTAACTCACTACCTAGACTCCAGGTAACTAACCCACAGAGGATATCTGGCAACGTGTGGCGGGTCAGCCAGACCTCTGTATCTGAGGTTCAATACAGACAGACATCCCCTACGATGCAGTTACACTGCTGTCCATCCAGTGCTGCCATTAGCTCTGAGCACAGAGACTGCAGAGCGTCAAGGGAAGCCTTACCCAGCAGCTAGGTAATGACCACTGCCCTACGGCAGACATGACAGCAAGATGGAGGACAGGCTGCCAAACGGGATTAATCGTGTGTGTGTCTCATTCTCCCGCCTCGCCTCTGCTCGCTGCCTCACCTTGAAGGCTCGACACTTCTCTGCTCTCTGCTGTTTCTCGGCAGCCACCTGTTGGGCCAGCCTGTCCAACGTGGAGGCGACCTGTGCCTTCTTCCTGTCGATCTGGTCCTCCATCTTCGTGACAGGGACAAAGAACATGTCAGCGCACAGTGCAGACCCCGTCCCATCGTGCCAACATCACAGCTCACGCAAACGAAGCAGCCGGTAGCGTACGACGGCCGGTTCGAAAGCCCACAAGCGTCAAGTAAGCGGCTCGGAGATGCTCACAGACTCTGGGGCAGCCTTGGCGTTGCCCTCCTCATCATCCCCATCACTCAGCAGGTCTATGTACTCCAGAACCGGTCTGAGAGGACCCTCCTAACAGAAAGACCAGACACATTAAAGACCATGAAAGTCAAACCGAAGGTCAACATCAACCCTCCTCTCAAACAGGGTTTCAAATGGCCAAACTGGTCCACAGACTTGGATTTGGCTTCGTTACCACACAAGAGGATCCACACAGAATCATTCAGGTATGGAAGCCAGCTGATAACATCTACTGGTTTGACAGCTTTTTTTAAAACTACAGAGCATGTGCAATTTATATATAGATAAATAGCTGTCTCAGTTTTAGCTCGTTTTTTCTAATTCTGGATGTGTCCAAATCATTTTTTCATAAGGTGCATCAGGAAGGCAAGATATCAGACTTCCGGGAGAAATCACAACGTCAACTTACGGAGACAAACTCTACCTCGTCCTCCGGGTTCTCCGTCCCAGGAGAGGTCGCCATCAAAGCCCATTTACCTGTAAAATGAACATTTTATAGCGGCCTGCTAACTGATACAGGGGACAGAAACTAAAAGCACAACCCCAGAAGAATAGATCGCCATCTTTACATATTACGCCCCTAACCGCTGCAGAAAACCGTCCCAAATTACATGAATATGATTATTTTAATGCTGCTACGATCGCCTGAAAGGCAGAGAAAATTAAATACGAAATAACGGGCAAAATGCAAACTTACAGGCTCTTCCCCTTTAGGAAGTATACAGTTAATCGGAGTTTATTCCGATAAGTTCGTTATTTGTCTCAGCTCGATTGAAGAACTAAAATAAATACAGCACTGCGAAATTCAGCTTGCATCAAAAATGAGCAGAAAATGTGCGCAGCAATAAACTAAATAAGACAAAAAAACACCTTATAAACACATGATAAGGAGAGAAACATGAACCATCCGCAGCTGCAGGTTGCACGGCCTTCCGCGGGAATCTTCGGCGCAATAAAATCGGCACGTGGGCGCTTTTCCTTATGGGAAATGTAGTCCAACATCAATGCGTCGCACGGAATGGAAACTAGGGGGAACGCGCGCTTTGGCTGACGGGAAATGAAGTCCAGTGCCAATGCGACGCACAGATTGAAAACAGGATTTGGGGGATGTGCGCTTTGACTGACGACGGGAAATGAAGTCCAGTGCCAATGCGACGCGGGGCTGGGATACTGCAGTGTCCTGTCACTCCACAAGTGGCGAGTATGCGCACCTCGAATGAATCATTGCCAATATTGCGATTCATTTTCCCAATTGCCGACACCGACATTTAATATGAGATAGGATAAATTTCGCTAGATATTCGTGTATTACAATTTGAATCCCCTTAACCTATGCATAGTGTGCTCATCTATAATATATATCCATATGCTGAAAGTACTGTCGATATTAATTATTCAGTAATAGGCTGTCATTTTAATTTTTAATGTGGGGGCAACCTTGGACGTTAGAGGGATACCAGACATTGATTTCGTACGTCGCAATGAGAGGTTTTCGAAAGTGAAAGGGCCATTTTTATTTGGGGTAAATTTAAATAAACGGATGCAAAACGTTAGGCTCCGCTGCTCCTCCTTCAGTACAGTAGGTGAACACTGCAGCCTGGCAAAGTCCAAAAATGAACGCATCATTTCACGTTTAGGCTGGGGCAGGTAGGCAGCCTCGGATTGGGGCGACAACTTGCACTTCATTAATGTTTCAGTAGGCTATAGGTCATTTTTTTCGCTTTCGAGTGAAGCTTTTAGGATCCTCCATGGATCATGTCAGCAGCTAGGCTGCAGCTTGACACCTTTTTGATTTGCTGAGCTCAGATGCAGATGCTCGCCCCTTTTACACGGTCGGTGCCTCGGTCCGTGTTGCTGAGTCATGGATTGTCGGCTTGCATTATTGAAATCGATGCACCTTCAAGGGTAGACGGAGGCTCGGCTGCTAGAGGGTCCCGTGTTAACAGTAACATGTATTTTTACATTTAGAGCAAAGCCTTCAGCAGCCGCTGCCCTACATCGCCTCGCATGATGATCGCCGCGGCGTTTTTGGTCCTGCTCAGACCATACAGCATCCAGTGCGTGCTTTTATTATTGCTACTTTTGCTTGGCACCATCGCCACAATTTTATTTTTCTGCTGCTGGCACCGCAAGCTCCGGAGTGGGAAGCATCCCATCAAAGCGGTCTTCTCAGGACGCTCAAGGAGCCGCGGTGAGTGGGAGACCTCCATAGCCGGCATGACGTTCTAATCCACCCCTGCGAATAACAATTACATCTTTTTTCTTTGGTTTTCACATCATGACCTATTTAGAAAAATAGCTGTAACACGTGATTTTTGTGATCCACTTGTTATACTTTTGCAGATGTTAATTTGTGTTTGGACCCATATTGCGACAGCTACGTTACCAGTCCAGGCGGCTAAAATTATAATGTTATCCCACCATTGATGTCGACATAGGGTTTTCTTATATTCTCTGTATACATAAACTGCTCAGTAACAGTTTCTTGTTCGGAAATGTTTGAACCAATTGCTGCGTAATTACATATACTAGAACATTTTTCGTTTGTTCCAGAAGTTGGTCTACGGACGTATCATTTTCGATCAGAGGTAAATACTTTTCTTCCTGCCTTGACAAGATTGTGGTAAATCTGCACATCTATTCCCCTATGTAAAGGAAATGATCGGCCACGTCAAAACGTAATGTTTGACTGAAGTTTCATGGTATTTTGAAGTGATGTAAGGCGATATTTACTTCTGAGTGCGCATTGCGCATGTGTGACTACTAAGGAACATAATGACATTTGCTGAAAATGCGTATTATTGTTGTGATTATTCGGCTAAAACTACTCAGACGAAAAATAAATGACAATTTATTAATTATTAATGTTCCATGAACCATTATTTGCGTTATGTATTATTCAACCAGTATCCTTATGTTAACCGCATCCGACGGCGTGCGCAATGACTATAAGCTCTAAGTAATAACCAAGACATAAAATATAACAAATATATGTAGACGTTGTTTCTGTTGTAAGACTCCCTTCCCTTCCTGCTCGATCCTTCGCGCTTGCTCAGGGTTACAGGCACAGTCCCCGCCATGCCAGGAGGACCACACGGGTTAGAGCCAGCGAGGAGAGCAAGCCCCTGCTGGAGATCCCGGAGAGCGACGCGGACACGTCGACTGTGAGGAAGCGCAAAATTAAGAAGAGGGTCCAGCCGGAATTTTACCAGTCAGTGCAGCTGACTCCGACACGCAAACCCGTAGGTGTCATCAAGTTAACACGTGACAAAGTGCGCCTATTAATATCGCCAATGTTTGTTTATTTCGCATTCAGCTAGGGGTTATTGTTGAGAAGGGTAAGTACTATTTTACAAGTTATGTAACTATCATAAAACAATAGGAAAACATCCATGCACTGTTTACTGGCTTATGTTCTAATATTTTTATTAATTACATATATCTCTTAGTACTTAACCCCTTTCAGATGGGCCTAACACAAAGATGCAACTCTTCTAAAAACTAACGGACTAGGTACCATGCCATTTTTGCAACCACACAGTGTTTGCTGGTACTCAGAGGAAAATATGTGGCATTTTAAAAATGCTAAGTTCTTAGCCGCCATAGCAGCAGCGAAGGTCTGCGAGGTTGGCCGTGTTAATCTCTTTATTTGGGGCAAAATTCAGGGCTGGAGGCTGTGTTCTGTTTTGATTTTATGAACAATAGGATACTGTTCAGGTATATAACAATTTCGTAGGATATTATCTTCCAACAAAAGTACTGTTTTGTTTCTTATAATACAGTGCTATGAAAGCAGTTTTTGTTGGAAGCTGAACAATAATACAAAAGAGTTTCTTAAAAGAATTCTGCATAGGATATATACTCTACTGTTACAACTTTATCTGTGAGACAGATTTTTTTAGAGGTAGCTGGTCTGCTGACCCAAACCGGACCTAATTCTGGGCTCCTCACTTTCACTCATATACAGCGCAGATAATACCAGTTGTATTTTCTAAGAGACATTCAGGATCCTTGAACATCTCAGTTGTTTTTGATTTTGAGACTAATATGATTGCTGATGGGTTACTGATGCAGAATGGAACTTGCATTCGTTTCCTTCCCTGAAATGTCGTCTTAGAGAGACGGGGAACACAGGGGCCTGCAGTATCAGCACCAGGGAGACATTGGAGCCATAATTATTGATTGGAGGTTGTTGCAGGAGGATGTTAGAGCATACAGGGCAAAGCTATATTTATACAGAAGGTCTGTAATAGCATGTGTGCTAATACTCGCAACACTGTACTGTTTAGATGGATGGACGGATGGATGGATAGATGGACGGATGAGTGGATGGTTGGATGGGTGTTTACAGACAGACCTCTGTGCGTAGATTGACGGAGTATACACGTTTTCTGGCTTCATTCTAGCTTCGATCATAGTTTAGTAATGTGTACTGAACTGTCCAAACTAAAGTAATGTTATACTAAGCATTCCCCCCAGTTCTGCCGGGAGGGGGGAAGCTCAGTGCTGCACACAGAGGCACCACGACACCCTGTCGGCTAAACATTGCAGCTAATTGCTGTTTAGTGCCCTTCATAGTTAGATAGTTAGATGGCCAGTGCTGACATGTTCACTCTGTCTATCACAACACAAAGATGGCTGGGACACTCAGCTCACCGTAACCTTTAGTTACATGATTCTTAAGAACAACTGAAGCATGACTGAGAATGAGGATGACTTCTATTCAGGGTTATGTGGCTCGTTGGACCAGCATCTCAATCAAAAGTAAATGAAGTAATAGGTCAATGATGCTGTTTGGAATGGATTCACTGCTTAAGCGTAATGGCTGCCCCCCCCCCCCATCCCTCCCCACACAATTTCTGTCACTGAATCCATAATTCTTTTCTATGACGGCCCACGCTGCCTTTGCGAGTGAGTTGGCATTTCTCAAAAAGTCTGACTTATTTCATGACTGATTCTGATTGGAGAATCTCAGTTGCAAAGCCCGCCCCCTTTCTCATGCAACAAAAGTCAACATCTGCAAGGATCTGCCAGAAAATGAAGACAATCATCCATAACAGGGTTTCGACAGGGTAATGTATTTTGATTTATGAGTGCCAAGCCAGTTACTTGATAATGTTATCGTATCACGCTTGTTCAGTTTGTAGGTTTGCTAGGTAAGGAATGTAAACAAGCAGAAATAGCCCATGACATTTGGAGATGCATCCCTTAGTGACGTGGGAAGTGAGAATTGGAAGAGGCAAGGCAGTGTGGGGCATGTGCTGTGAAGATCAAATGGCTGCCACATTACACAGTGTTCCGCAAGGACCTGGTGATGTTTTCCAGGAGCTCTTCCTTATCCACCAGTGTGTCTCTTCGGTGGCCCTGACAGTGCCACAGCACTCTGTGGATCTGGATTCAGATGATCAGAGATTTCATCTTGTACGTTGGTGGACGTTTCCTCGGTTGCTGGGCCTTTCGAGGCAGGTGCAGAGCTGTTGTGTCCCTAGCTGGCGAAGGGGCTCATGTGGGCGAAGATGATTCCTCTGCTGAAGTTCTCACCCATATGGTGTGATGTTCGCTGTGGACCGCATCTCTGCTCCCCTCTCGCTGATGATCTCCCCACTGCTCACCTGTAACCCTGCTACTGCACCAGTGTAACCCCTCAAAGCCCGCATGATCGCAGTCTGCTCTCCTACTGCGGCACATGATTTGTTCTCTCAGTCCCCTGTCACTTGCCAGGACTCCAGGAAGTGACATCACCTTTGATCCCACGAGTCTCTCTACACGTCCACGTCTCCTTTTTGAAGAATGATGATGGCTGGATTATCAGAGCAGTGCACATTCGTATGCTTCTCTGAATCTTGTTTGTTCCCCTTGGCCCTTAATGAGGAGCTTGTGTCCAGAAAGGTCCATTATGACCATTTCTTTCAGACAGTATTGGTCCGCACTGAAGAGGACACCTGGACCATCTTCCATCCTTTACGGCGATTGGGGTTAACGGCCCTGACCTTTGCCCCTCCTTCCGTCACTCCTTTCCAATGCTGTCTTTTTCTTCTGTTGTCCTCTGAGGAACATGGCAGGGATGGTCATGGCGGATATTACAATGGGCGCCTTCTCCAAATTACCGCCTTGGCCAAATTGTAACCACCTTCCCTCTTTTCCCACTGTTGCCTCGCATCACTTTCCGTCACCAGAGTGCTTATGGTACACGCTCTTTCATTGGTACACGCTCTTTCATTAGTACACGCTCTTTCATGGGAACACACTCTTTCATTGGTACACGCTCTTTCATTGGTACACGTTCTTTCATTGGTACACGCTCTTTCATTGGTACACGCTCTTTCATTGGTACACGTTCTTTCATTGGTACACACTATTTCATGGGAACACACTCTTTCATTGGTACACGCTCTTTCATATAGTGGGATCAAGCTGGGGTTTCCCTGCTGACTCCCTGCTTCTGATGTAAGGACCCAACACCATCATCCAGGTGAATGTGTAACATTTCTGAATATCGCCATGGTTACAGCACATGTAGGGGGAGTAGCATTATGAGTCAAACTGATTCCTCACCAGCTTAGATGGGAATGCTGCTTCCATGTCAGCAAGGTGTCTCTTTGATGTCTATTTCCTCCTTCAGAATACCTTTCCTTTGAATTTCCCCTGCTATAAGGAGGGGAGGGGGGGCTTCTGTAAATTTCCTCATCTGCTGCTTTATATAGTTTGTAGTTTTAAAAACTTGCATCGGTTTGTCATAGTAGCATGCAGAATTCCTTTAGCCACTGAAAGTGCTTTGTGTCAGTCACCCCCCCCCCCAGCCCTTGTTCCATCCCCAGTGCCTGTCGCCCCCCCCCCAGCTGAGTGTTCCA
>JAODJU010000062.1:1077338-1098525 GCA_026776725.1 Gnathonemus echidnorhynchus | reverse complement strand
AGGGAGGGCTCTGGGGGGGGGGGGGTATCACATGAGTGGAAAAATGGATTGTTAAGACAGGAGATTCAGTCGGCAAAAATAAATCCCGTGTTTGGGCAAATATGCTGCGCTTCCACACGGCAGTGCTGGGCAAGAAGCATCTGTTTATGCTGGGCTGCATCCCGCGAGACGGGATGGATTCCTGTCTCTTGGTGGGGGGGTGTCATTCCTGGCAGGACTGTACGGCGTTTCCCTGCACACACTGGGGACTTTCCTGTGCCCAGTGTCACCTAGGAGAGCCCTGTGTGTTTTTGTTATTTACACTTATTTTGCTACATTTGGGGATCAAGATCTTTTACAAAAGGACCCTGGTCAAAATGGTTGCATGTCAGCAGAAAACACAATCATGAACAGAGACAGCAAAGCATGCAATGAAACAAGTAACACAGCATTTGAACCTAATTCAAGTCTTAAAACCCTTAACAGCCCGTAACACACCCAACATGACAGGTGTTCTGGAGCGTTTCCATTTTCCATGCAGCTGGAGCCGCTGGCATGAAGTGAAGGCACCTTCACCAAGCGTGGTGCAGACTTTGGGAGCGAGGAGATGCAAACAGTCACTAGAGCGCATGGAATAGGTACCAACGTCGGAAAGGTGATCTCTGAAGAGCAGGTCCTCTGCGGCCGCACCCTCCCCAGGAAGCAAGTGTGTGTGTGGACAGAGAGGAAGAGCACATGGGAGCGATTAGCTTTTGTGTGAATGGGTCCTGAAAACAGCAACAAGAAACACATCCTAGTCTAGAAGAGGGGTGAGCGAAGGCATAAACAATATGCTGAATCATAGCAATGGCTGCACGGTGTGGTGAGGGGGGTGGTGCTGGGAAAGGCTGCTCCTCACTGGGCGGTCTCTGGGCGGTCTCGTTTCAGCCGGCGTCACAGATCGATAGGTCCATCCATCCATTGATCGGTGGGTGTCACTCTGTGCGTGTTTTAAGAACAACAAGGCCTGAGGGTTATTCTCCATTTATTTTTATCGTTTAAGTGAAGTGTGTGTGTGTGTGTGTGTGTCTTCTGTTAAAGGCGCCTTTCTCTGAAGCTTCAGACTGCGAGGCGCTGCAGTAACCATGTGTCCCATGGGACACTGAACATCAGCTTTCCCTCGTGTGACCCCCGCCCCCCCCCCTCTCCCCCATACAAGTTGTTCTGGATCAGCAGACAGATCAGTGTGTCTTACCAGTTAGCACTGGTCTTTCAAAAATAATACCTGGAAGCTTGCTTGGGCCTTCTTGCAAAATGGCCGCTCCTCTCTTAATCTGTCATGTCAAAATTGATGTTTTGTGTCACAAAAAGCGAACCTTCATTCCAGTGCATTTCAGGGGGTCATGTCAGTATTTGCTGTATAAAATTCTTTTTCTGTGTCCGATTGTTTTGGAAAGCTGCTGTTTGCCTGAGATGTTGACAGCAAATGTACCAGAGTATTTCTGCATCTGTGGGAAGCTTCCTTCAGCTTGTTTGTCGCTCTGAGATGGACAGTGGGTACGTCGAGGTGGTATGGGACTGCAGACTGCGTCTGAGCTGTTTCTCAGAAGTTCTGGGAGCCTGTCTTTGGGCACCTGAGCGTCGAGTAGGCGTGACTTTGCTGAAATGGCTGAGATAACCAGTGTTCACATTCTTCTGAAGGTCTTGTGAAGGTGTGCACCCCATCACCACTGAATGGAGACTTACTTCTGTAGAGCTAATGAGTTTTTATTTAGTCTGGAATGATGAATATATAATAGAAAATTCAACACATCCTCAGGTGAAGCCCATGTTGCCGGTACTTTATTTCCTATGTGTTCTGTCATGGAGCAGATAAAGGCAGTTAAAACATTTTTTGACAATTACCTAAAACTCAAGTGATAAATATGAGTTATCAAACATTTAGCTGCTGAAGCATTCCTGAAACGCTTGGCTGTGTGAATCAGAGGCTCTGAGACAGTGGAACAGCTGTTCTCCAACAAAGCCGCCTGTTCTCACAGTATCCCACCAGCACTGCTGTGTTTCCGTCGTTTACTTCCAGCCTTAATGCTTGTTAGGTTTCTGCTAGTGATTGTTCGCTAGCAGGCTTATACTGGTGTCTGTTAACCAGTGGGCTTGCGCTGGTGATTGCTAACTTGGCTCTTTCTGCTCGGATCAGCTCTGCATCACGTGATGCAGAGCTGCTCTCGGGACGGCTGTGGAGGGTTTTGGCGTCAGTGTGTTGACATTGCTGGTGATATGCGATAGCCTGCATGGGGTGGTTGAGCGTGCAGGGGGAGGAGGGCGGGGGGGGCTCATGCAGCCATCATACTCCTCCTCTAAGTTCACCATCTTAAATTGTCAGAAAGTGCTTCTCTGTTTAAACTCCTCCCCCAGAGTGAAGGACTCACAGACTGCCTTTGGGGGGGGGCTCCCATTTTTATCCCTGTGATATCTTGGTCATAGTTCGTCACAGACAGTAATGTGATTGGCTGGGGGGGCTGTGTGTTCCTGAGCAGAAATGTGGGCCAGGAGGGACTGGGAGGGACTGGGAGGGACCGGGAGGGACTGCCCCATGCCTTTCAACGCGTCTCCCCCACAGCGCGCTGGCCCAGGCTGGTTAACCAATCACGACAGGAGTAGAGGCCGAGCCTCTGGAGTGGGGCCACAGCCGTCCGTCCGGGCCCCTGCGGCCCCCAGGCTTGGTGGCGTGACCTCTCAAGGGCCCCCATCTGGGCGGCTTTGTGGGAGTATGAGATTTATGGGGACGGGTGTGGCCGTGTGTGGGAGCGAGCTGGCTTGATAGATCGCCCGCTCCAAGGTGCTGTCAGGAACCTTTGCTTTAGAGCTGGAGAAGCTCCCTAGTCCTATTGATTGGCTGCTTATTGTTTTTCTATGATCCCTTCCGGAATGTTCTTTTTCTAGGTCAGTGCCCTTTGTCCTCCCTACTTGGATCTGCTTGATACTCACTAAACTCTGCGTGATGCGGGGAACTTTCTGTTATTCCTGCATGTCTGTCAAATGGCCCCCTTCTCGGCATCACAGCTCTTGGTGGTGGGGGGGTCCTATACTTTACCTGGGGCCCCTCCTGGCCTGGGAGAGGCCTCCTCTCCCAGTCGGCCCTGCTGTAAATCTTGCTGGGGGCCATGGAATAGAGCGTGATGGTGCAGTGCCCCGACGTGTCCGCCTCAACGGCGCCTTGTTTGGGGGGAGCTCATTAGCATTTTCAGAGATTTGTTACTTGTGGACTTCTTCTGATTACCATGCAGGAGCTTGTGTGAAGGGACACAGAGCCACATGCTTAGATCTTGAAACACTGTATTTATTACTATTTGCACTTTTAATATATTTTTTGCTTTTTTTCCAGTTGAATTTCATATAAAAGCAATATCAGCATTTTTTCTTATTTAGAAAATGTATTTTTAAACATTGATTTTTTTTTCTGTCCTCTGAATTAGTTGTTCACTGGATTTAAAGTCGGTGGCTTTTTCAGTCATCTCGCTTTCAGTTATCGCGGGTTCAGTCATCTCGCTTTCAGTCATCTTACTTTCAGTTATCGCGGGTTCAGTCATCTCGCTTTCAGTTATCGCGGATTCAGTTATCTCAATAGTACAGTCTCCTAGGTTTTACAATGAGGAATATTCTGTCCATGACTCAAATTCCATCCCTCTGTCACCATTATGGATCTTCTTTGCTCCATCTTCATGTTCCGGGCTGGTCCATCCCGTTTTTTTGAGTTCTGACTGAGCTGGGTTATGGCCTTGGATCAGCTTGTGATTCTCACTGCCCCAGGAGACGGAACGAGACAGTTCCCACGGATCCCTTTATGGAGGTGGAGTGTGGCACAGCCGGCTGGGACGCTGCGCCTGTGATCAGTAGGTCACTGGCTCAAATCACAGAGCTGGCAGAGTGATGTCACTGTTGGGCACTTAAGCAAGACCCTTAATCCCCAATTGTTCCAGGGTCTGGGTGGCCTGAAATAAATAAATTGTCATTAGCAAACCATTATGTTTCTCTGCAGGTAAGTAGCTCCAGAACTTGGAAATCCCACCGTCAGCTTCTGCCTTGGCGGGCGATGAGATGCTGTTGTAATCTAACAGTCTGTTCCAGGGGTGACTCCATCCCGCAGCAATTCTAGTCATGTGACGTGCCGGTGACCTGCTGGAGACCAGTCCACTGAGCACCTTGAACCCAAACCACGGACTGGCCCTCAGCCTTGCCACAGCAGAGCCGGCACTGGTGCGTTTGCGTGGCGAGTACATTCCCGGAAACAGCTTTGCGGGGTTTAATCATTTGCTGGTGGCGTCCGTGTGGTTCTATAAATGCATTATAGCCATTTAATGGCTGTAGTTTAGGGATTAACTGCAGATACCTGCTGTATAATCTCAGATACCGAGCATTTTCGTGCATACCCCAGTAGCATGGCGGTATATGACAGGAATTCTGGGAAGGGGGACATTATTGGCTGAAAGGTTACAGGAAAAGAGATGCTGTTAGAGCTTCCAGTGAAGAGATGGCAGCCGCGGATAAAAGTGGGGATGAAGCAGCTGGACAGGCTCTGCTTCTTCCCTGGATTTTGCGTGTTTGAACCATGACGTCTCCTGCATGCAGGTGGCTGTTTCAGGCTAGAGATGGCAGTCAGGTGATCCCACCCATCCCTGCAGGGGGCGCTGTCATTATTAATCTCCTGAAACTGGAGCCGGAAGGAGGAGTTTCAGCAGGAAAATGTGAGCTTCAGACTGGGGGATATTTGATTATGGATTCTGTTCTATTCACACACACACACACACACACACACACACACACACACACACAGATATATATAGTGTGTGTGTGTCTGAAATCATAATTAACCAATTGTATGGTTCCTCCCTCATATGTATGAGACAGATTCCATTGTACTTAAGTTTGATATTATAGACCATAATTTGTTAATTACTCATATTTAAACATTGCTGACTAACGGGAATAATTATTTGATTTGCCAGAGGCTTGTGTTTAATTAAACATTATCATATATTATTATTCAATATGATTAAATACTTTTTTCAAACTGGCCTCCACCAGTCCGGAGTTATTGCTGTGTGGATGTCATCACCCACATTTGGAGCCGGAGGTCCTGGATGGGTCACTGGGGGGGTCCTGCTTCCAAGGGGCATTCACACACACTTATGCCGGTTGTGTCTCACTCTATACTATAAAAGCTCTGAAATACATGAGACTATACATACGCTCTGCCCGTGAATGAGAATACGTTTGATAAAGTTTTGGTGCCCAACAAAACAACCCCCCCCCCCCCCCCAAGTCAAGGTGGCTGTTTCTGACAGTCTGTGTTTGTGGAGTCAGGTGGTTACTCCCACAGTACCTGTGCTGGCTGTGCAGTCTGCACTGACTGTACTAAACTGTCTATACTGTCTGAACTGCACTGACTCTACTGGCTCTACTATCTGTACCAGCTGTACTTACTATACTGTCTGTACTGGCTATACTGGCTCTACTGTCTGTACTGGCTGTATTTGCTATACCGGCTGCACTGGCTGTGCTGTACTGTGTGTGCATGTGTGTTTGTGTGCGTGTGCATGCATGTGCGTGTGTGTGTCACTTAATGTCCCAAAAGCACATTGCCTGGGGGGTAAAATAATTTTTAAATCATAGTTCCTTTATAAAAGTTAAAAGTAGAAATGTTGTGATGAAAGGGCGGGATCGCTGACCATTTCCAGAAGATTTTTTTAAGTATCTCTAAATAGTCGTGTAGTCGCATCCTGGCTTGTTGTCCCGAAGGTCACGTTGGTCTCCACAAGGCTTTACCCCGACAGGCCTGGGAAGTGTCCCCTGGCCGGGTGACGTCCGCTGGGCGCAGTGCTCAGACAGCAGTCGGCTTTGTGCTCCCGTTGTGCTCTGTGTCTCAGCCCCCTCTCCCGATGCCTCTGTCCCTCCCGGCTCCACAAAGCGCTGTTGTTCCTGCCGCGTCTGCAGCGCCGTGGGCCACCCGCACTGTGCCGTTAGGCGGGTGGGGCAGTGAATCTGATGCGGGTGCGGCTGGAAAACCGATTCCGGGCACGTTCATCCTGGGGAGTGGGTGGGCGAGGGGCTTGGGCATCTCTGGGGAGGCGGGGGTCAGCCAAAACCCGACACGGACCCCTGTAAGGCCGGCAACGCCCCATGAGTGAGGGTCTCCTCACGGCAGATGGCCGACACTGGTGGGGGGGTCAGAGCTCCACCAGGCAAGGATTCAGAGAGGAGTGAGAGGAGTGAGAACGCCACCAGGAATCACAGTGCTGGAGAAACAGAGCGTCACAAAGACAGGCGTCCGCCATCCATGGCTCCGACAGCCCAGCCTGCTGTGTTTAAGAGCTCTAATGCACTCAGTTAAGTGTGCCAGTCCCCACAACCTTGGATCACTCTAGTAGAGAGGAAGTAAATCGATCAGAAGTAAAACCAGTTTAACAGAGTTTAAGCTGCTCACTCGGTTTAAACCGGTTTCCGTGGGGAGATATCATCTGAAATGGTGTGTGGCTCGGAGACTGGGAGTTTCTGTTTGCTGGGGCGTCCGTTTGCCTTGTGGTGAACAACTTTCAGAGATGTGGGGAATTTGCAGCGTGAAGCTGTTTTGAGATTAGTGCTGGTGACTGCCTCCTGGTAACTGCACACCAGAATGGGAGTGTTTTCCCCTAACGCAGCTACTGTGTTGAGGTGCTGATATTTTTCACCGTGACATTGATCCAGGGCCTGCAGAATTTTTAAGCAGTCACGTGACAGGCTGCATTTTATGGGGGTGGGGGTCTCTGTCTGCAGGACTTGCTGAGTATCTGCAGATGGCGCCCACTACTGGTTGGTGGCTAAACTCTAAATCCCCGATTTAATCATGGTACCAAAATAAACCCAGTTAGGGTGTCAGAGATGAGTGTGTTTGCTGACCTCGCAAAACACCCCACTGACTCCTCAGGGGTGCCAGACGTTATGAGCAGCGCCCGGCCCTTTAAATAACCCCACAGCATATGACTGCTGTAAAGGTGAATATTTGACACTAACAGGTTAATCGCTCATCTTGGAAGGCGGCAGTGCAGGCCGCTGCTGAGGTTTACAGGTTTATTTAACGGTGTTATTTTTAAAGCGTGTGTAGGCCCGTGCAACCCAAGTCACTCAAGTGACACATGATCAGTGAAGGTGCATGGGAACAGGTGATGGTGGCGAGCATTTGGGCTGGGGGTGGGGTCCGGGTGTGGGTGTGTTTGGGGGTGGAGCCTGGGTTTGTGTGCCTGTGTGTATTTGGGGGCGGGGTCAGAGTGTGTGCCTTTGAGGGGGTGTTGTGTACTTTTGAGGTTTATCTGTATGTAGGTCAGCATTTTAGCCCCATCGGCATAAGGTTAGAGGTGAAGGGTGAGGGGAAGATGCATCGCCATGTTAACCCGGATGAGGTCATGGTGTGACCCTCTGACATTTCCCTCCCCCTAACATTGCCTTTGGCCATTGGCTGGTTCCGCTTCACAGCAGTCCAGCCCCCCCCAGGAAGGATTGGATGTTGTGAAAACCTCAGCCGCCGGTGACAGTGTAATTGTTTCCAGTACTTGTGGGAATAAGATTTTTCCAATCTCACCATCAGCAGCACATGTTCTCTCTTAGGGAGAGGGGCATGATGGGGAGGATGGGGGGGGGCTCTTGGGGGGTTTGACCCCCTCCGCCTTTTGTCCTGATAATAGTCCTGGTGACTATCCCACCAACCCGCCGTATCGATGCAGAGATACCTGTCCACATCTGTCACTCTTGGGCCGAGCGTGATGTTTACAGTCCCTCCCCGAGTGTGATACACACCCCCCCCACCCATGCCTCGTGTGCTGTCATCAATGAGCCTACTGTAATTCTGATGCCGGGAGGGGGGGGCGCTCTGCTCTCATGGGGGATTTGTAAGGAAGCGTGGGAAATCTCCCCTTCTGCAGCGTCTGTTCATTGGGGGAGCCCCCAGCATGGTCTGCAGAGCGGTCTGGTCCCTCCCACTCCTGTGTGTCACTCCCGTGACACGAAGCAGAGCCGCACGCGGTAACGTTAGGAATGCGGGTCGTCTGTTTCCAGGCCGCAGCCTTTCCGCCCCCCTCCCTCCCGGCTTCCTGCCTGTGCCGGTCTCCTGGATGTGGTCGGTATTTGTGACACACCTGGCATGGTCAGGGGGTCAGGGGGTGGGGCTTCAAGGCGGCCGGGACATGATGGATCCGCTGATCGCTTAGCACGCCCATGAAATTGACCCGAAATTCGACACAGGATCCTGCGGTATTTGGCATCATGCTGGTAAGGGATTAATATCACTTTACAAAGCCTCTGGATAGTGCTCTTAACCCCCCCACTGGCTCTCGGCAGGTGGCTAGAGGCCGCTCTGCCTGCTTCCTTCAAAGGGGGAGTCAGCCCTCTGTCTTGCCCTGGATTGGGCTGTGGGGGGGGGGGGGTCCCTACAGTAAATTTGTCCAGAGATAATGCCTGACGCCCTGTACAGGAGCACCGAGCCTTAAGTACACGACATGAAGAAGGGCCTCATGGAGAGAGAGCCGAAGCTCCTGTTGGTTTGCGTTTGGGTTTCTCCTCATCAGTCGCCCCATCTCCTGTCTTAATTGATCGTAAATGCCTTAAGCATCCTTTTTGGCCATTTTCATTCATAGTTCCCATGAGCCCGTCGGCATGCTAACGCTAACAGTAAGGCTAACAGTGACGCTAACAGTTTCCGACAGGGCCTCCTTGTGACACTGTCCCCTGGGCTTCTCCCCACCCCCACTGATCCAGTCGTGATCCCGCAACATGGCAAAGGAACTTGGATATGGACTTTATGGGACAGTTGCAGCCTCTAGGCTCTGGAATAAATCAAACATTGTCCTGTCTGGCATAGCCTGATCCCCATGGTCAGCTGTCAATCTCACACGTGTCTAAGGCGTTCCAGAGATTGCAGCCATTCCCCCCAAACGTGCCTCTAACAGGTGGCATGATGCTTAACACACCGTTGTGTTCTTCCAGGGTATCTGGTGATCTGAACAACCAGGACATCCCCAGAATCCCCCCAGTACCCTCAAAGCCGCCCCCTTGTAGCAGGGCTGCGTAAGTACAGCAAGCTCATGACACTGTGACTCAGCAGGTTTGCTCTCTGCATGGAATCGGAAGGTCACACGTTCGAATCCCTTGCTCAGCAGAATAGTTATATCACTTTAGGACCCTTGACCAAGACCCTTAACCCCCCCCCCCCCCAAAATGCTCCAGGGAGACCAGATAAATGGTGAATAATGCTTCATGCCATTTCATTTCATGTGAAAAGTTTTCTTCCAGGTTCCTATTTATGGTGAATACATTTGGTGCTGCATACAATTGGCACTTTGGACAGAACTGCCTTGTGCCTTGGCCAGGCATTAAAAGATATGCTGCTACATTTCTTGCACTTTTATTTTCTCTTTCTTTCTAAGGAATTTAAAAAATCACGTGAAACATAATCAGGTCTGACGTGACGTATCTCAGAGTCCATCTTCTGTCTGTCTCAGCAGCTTACTGGGAATTTTATTGATCTGCTTTCCTGTGCCAGCGGCTTGATAAGCACTCAGGATTAAAATCCACTCTCCTTTAGCAACGTGTCATAATTATCCATCTTCTTAAAACAATTATCACTTGCCTTAAGGAAGAAAATGCATGTGAAGGAAGTAACTGTTTCCCTGGTCTTATAAAGCTCGCTCATAACCCGAAGATTGTTGGTTCGTTTCTTGGGAGGGATTATGCTGTTGTACTGTAGGGAAGGTCCTGTTATCCTGAGTCACATCTGCAGTGTATCCAGTTGTGTGAATAATTGCCTTTGGGACTGAAGTTTCCAAAATGCAAATAATGGTACAGTGCGCCTCCGGAAGGTGCCGTCTCAGGGTACAGGGCGCTTCCGGAAGGCGCCGTCTCAGGGTACAGGGCGCCTCCGGAAGGCGCCGTCTCGTGGTACAGGGCGCCTCCGGAAGGTGCCGTCTCACGGTACAGGGCGCCTCCGGAAGGTGCCGTCTCAGGGTACAGGGCGCCTCCGGAAGGTGCCGTCTCAGGGTACAGGGCGCCTCCGGAACATGCCGTCTCAGGGTACAGGGTGCCTCTGGAACATGCCGTTTCATGGTAACGCATGCCTCTGGAAGGTGCCGTCATCGCTGTGGTTTGGGCACCAGGCGATTTAAAGACCCACAAGCCCCCCCAGTGTGAGATGAAACAGTGTGTGTCTGCTGCTGTGATTGTATGTGGGAGGACACGTCTCTGATGCCCCCCTGCATGCAGGCTCTCTTGGCCGCTCAGTGGTTCTGCACTCAGCACATGGTTTTCAGGATGAGGTGAGTTAGGGCCAAATCGATGAATGAAGCGGGCAGGAAGGGGGTGTCGTTCCCCTCGCTTTCTCTGCTCAGTCCATTCATCTGCCTTCTTTTCTGTTTAACCAGCCGGGGGTCACAACAGACACATTATGCAGGAATCCCAGAAGAAGCCTTTGGAGGTGCGAGTGGGGGCTGCTCATGGATACGTTGGGGGGGGGGGGGGGCACGTTTACATCTGCATTTCAGTTCTGTATTTCAGACCCACATCTGACCTCGCTGATATTTTTCTTGATCTTTAGTATTGTTTGTTGGCAGCCAGACTGGATCCAGACAAGCTTGTGTTTTGTCGTCTCACTTTACAGCCAAGCAGAGATGCCGTCAAATATTAGAGCGGCCTTATGGACTGTAATCAGCATGTGGAATATTCCTTCTGATAAGTGAACATGATGTGGTTACCAGTGACTGTTTACACCTTTTAATGGCTGGGATTTGACCTTTAACCTGATTTAATCGCACTGGTGTCTTGCCGCCCTGATTTGCATGTGAAAGGCAGCTTACATACGTGAGAAGCATGGGGAGGAAGGACCCTCCTCCAGGGGGCACCATTCCCCCCCTTTTCATCTTTCACATGCAGATGAATGAAGGACACGGTGAGGCCCCCCCCCAGCCGGAGGGGAGCCCGCTGGTTCTGTCTTCACAGGCCTCGGCGTGCCTGACTCCATGCGGCGGGGGAGCTTAGAGTCACTCCGCCTGCGTGGGTTTTCGTCAGAAATCCAGTGCGGCTGAGTGGCAGCAGTAGATGGTCCTGAAAAGGCATCATGGCCGACCAGCTGATCAGCACGTCGCTTCTGCTTCAAAGGTCTCAGTGAGGTGTAGTCATCTGTCCCCCCCCAAAAATAGCAGTCACGGCCATTGACTATCAGACGCCAGGAATTAGACGGGCCATGTAAAGATCCGATCTGCGTGCTGGTTGCAGCCGCTGTAGCGTGTCTGCGGGCAGAATGTGGTGTTTGGGATGCACACCAGTGACTTTCATTGAGGAGCGTGGTCGTGCCATTTGAGCTCTTCGGTAGGTTGGGGGTGGCGTCATCCGCACGGCTGACGAACCCGGCCTTGCAAGCTCCCACAAGACCGTCACCGAGAGAGTGATGGCGTGAGCCACTGCCCCCCCTGTGCAGGGTGATTCGTGTGTGTGTTGGGGGGGTGTTGCTGTAGAGTAGAGACACCCACTGCATCCGTGACCGTGTGCGACACCCCTGCTGGGAATGGCCAGGTCCGGTTTGAAACGATGTACTCAGCACTGGGCTGCACGGATCCCCTTGTGAATCTGACCTGGGGTTATAAGTCTCTGAACTGACTTGATATACTGAGGTGAGCGGAATTGTAAGTGCTATACTGCCACCTCTTGGCCATTTGCATGAAGTGTCAGGGTGCTTTATGCAGCGTTATGTGGGGTATTCCTCACTATCAGATGTTTTTCTGTAGGAACTGTTAAGGCTTGGGGGGGGGTGTTAATGCACACTCTGTGTGGACAATGAAACCCCTGTAAGTTTTGTTGCAATAAGTGCTGTTTTTTGATTTCTGGTACCGTAAATAATGTATGAAATGCTCTCAGATTTCCATGGACGCTGTTTCCTGGCTGCTGTCTCCTACATCACCAGCACCATCTCCAAGCTTTTACTTTATTTCTCCCTTTTAAAGGGGTCTGATAGCATATGTTTGGGGGGAGACTGACCTGTGAGCGGGATTTCCTCACTGATGGGGGGTGTGAGGCTGTCGGGGCTTCAGTTTTACAGGCGGCAGGTTCCCCTGAGCTGAGCCTGGATACGCGATTTTGGGTCCACGTTTTGTGGGCCAGATATTTCAAAACCACCGAATTAGGAGGAGAAAAGAAAACATGACAGTTAGCAATGTGTCTGATAATTGAGGTGTCTAGACATGAGCAAAGAAGAATGATCAGTAGCTGCAGTAATGATGGTGACATGCCACGCAGTATCTTTGTGGTTTTCGCCAGGATGTTAAGCAACATCTCAGGTAGTTTTAGGTTCATGTCAATTCTGAAGGGATGACAGTGTGAAGCCTTTTCGGAGAGCAGCTTTTGTGAGTAATGTGTGAGTAAAAGCCTTTTCTGTGTAAATATCGACCAGCCCTAAGTGACATCAGCAAGGTGTCTTAACCGCACTAACGCCCCCTGATGACTGAATCAGGTACTGATTAGCAGGAAGTGCTGACACTTCAGGAGCTGCCTGTAGGAACATGCAGGCCATGTCACCTTCCCGAGGGCTTGAGCCTGTCACGCCTGCACTCGGGGCAGGCTGTAGCGGGGAGCCCCAGGAGTGTGTACGGGCTGGGTGCCCCCCCGTGTCTGCCCAGTCATGCTTTGAGAGAGCCAGCACACCGTTTGTGGGAGAGGCGTCGACAGAAAGCCTGTCTGGGGAGTAAGCGAGCGAGCGAGAGAGAGAGAGCGCCGCCCTGCAGGCAGGCAGGCTGGGGCGGCGGCGGGAGGAGGAGCCAAGGCTCTGGGAGCCTGGAACCCCGGGCCGTGGCCTCGGCCGGCCTTGCACTCCCTCCGGAGCACTGAGGAGGGAACATGTGGCTCCTGGGGGCCACACAGAGGCCCCGCACTCAGCTGGTGGACTGCATGTGCTGCATGGGTCAGTAGATCTCCTCCCCTCTCTCTCTCTCTCTCTCTCTCTCTCTCTCGCTCTCTTTCCCTCCCTCCCTCAGCCCTCTGTCTGCGTCGTTTTGTCAATTTCTTCACTCTGTTTTTGCCAGAGCCGTTTGTTTACGGCCACGGGGCAGGCGCAGTGCATGGGTAACCTGGGTGGTCATGTGACTTTTGTCACCCTGCCTGTGCTTCTGTCTTGCATGCTTGGTTGTTGTGGATGGAAGTGAAAGAAAAATGGACATGGGGGGGGGGGGGGGAGTGTGGGCTCTTATCCATGTGGTGATTGATGAGAACAGTGTGGCTCCCTTTTGTTACTTTAACGCTGATAATCGTCTCTAGATGCCGGCAGAAAAGTGTGTGTTTGCTTAAACTCGCACGAAGTCAACACTCATCAGGAAGTAGCCAGTGTTCTAGGCCATGCTTGAGAAGCGGGTCAGTCTCGGCCCGCGTCTGTTTCCCAGTTTGTCCCAGTGAGATTCAGGCTTTGGCCTTGACAGAGAGAAGTTGGCCAGCATGTATGTCGTCATGGATACTAGGCGAAAAACAAAAAACTGAAGTGGTTGACGATGTGTATAATGGGGAGTAGGAAATGAGTAATGGAAGAAAAACCTCATGGAAGCGGGAGGAAACTTCTGGAAGACATCATACATCAAAAAATAGCCAATATGATGGGGAGTGATGCACCTCGACCCAGAGCTGCAGAATTATTTTTGTGTTCATGGCCCCGAGAGATTCCAGCTCTTGATGCCTTTTCCTAGGGCCCAATGAAAGAGCGCTGAGGAAGGTCACAGTCCATCCACGCTTCCTTTCATCTGCCCTCATCAGAAAAGCTGTTCTGCTGGCCTCCTGTATGCAGGAATGCTGCCTATCCTGTGTGCATGTTAGGATGCCATGGGGATTACAGCTCCTGATTGGCTTGTCTGATTAGTGCACATGGCATGCTAAAGGCTAACATAGCCTATGTGCTAAAACATTAAAATACTGACGTCATGGCTGGAGCGGGAGTGACATCATGGTTGGAGTGGCGTCATGGCTGGGGCGGGAGTGACATCATGGTTGGAGTGGCGTCATGGCTGGGGCGGGAGTGACGTCATGGCTGGAGCGACGTCATGGCTAGAGCGGGAGTGACGTCATGGCTGAAGTGACTTTGGGGCCCTCTGGTGCTCGCGGGATGTTGGCAGGAACTGTTCTGGCCTCTGCAATGGGTCTCCTGTCTGGACATGTATGACCTGCAGCGTGTTTATTAAAAGGTGCAGTGTGATACAGGCAGTCTGACCATAAGTGGGCAAGATGCAGACTCCGTGCCATTGGCAGCAATCTGTGTGCATCCAGTTTGCAGGTCTTCTCAAAACTCATTTAAACTTTTTTTTTGCACTTTCAGATGAAAGAGACCGCGTGCAGAAAAAGACATTCACAAAATGGATAAACCAACATCTCTTAAAGGTAAGCATCTCTTCCTGCTGTGTGTCTAATGTCACTTCCTGCATTTTACACCCATGGAGTTTCATGTTTTGGTGTTGATATCATTTCTCGATGTTTGAGCTGCTTTATCAACCTGTCAAAGATAAATTTCAATCCTAAATCTGGTGCTCGACTGTCATGCTTGGCTGGTGTACATGGGGACTGTAGTTCTACTGTTATGGAACATTAGCATACATATCTTAGGCGAGGGGCATCGTAGGAGCAGAAGCTGATCCCGTTTCCCTGGTGTGGACCGTGCTTTGGTGACACATTGATGGTCCTGTAGGCAGAGTGATTTTGCGATGGAGCTGCGAGTTGCTGATGGGTTGCAAGTTCAAGCCCACTGACATGCTCATTGGCTGCTAAACATGGCCAAAGCATTTTAGGTCAAAGCTGATTGGGTCCTTACTTGTTGACTTGTGTGAATGTCGCGGTAATGCTGTCTCTGTGTGATATTCAGCCCTCGCCCACTGGTGAGGTAAAGTCTGCCTCTGGACTGGAAGCATTGCTTCCTGATATGGGCTGCAGTGCAGATCCTTCCTGTCTTCCTAGCCCCACCTGCTGTCCAAATCCAGGCGGATCTTTCTCCTGTCTTGTCTAAGCAGGACCGCAGCCTGTCTCACTCCCCTGCTTGCCGGAATGTTCTGGAACGTGTTTGGCCTGGTGTGTGTCTGCAGCTGTCCTATCATGGCCATCTATGCCAATATAAAAACACGACAGGTATTTAACTTCCGGGGTGAGCACTGGAATACTTTGGATCTGGAAAATACCATCATCAGGATGCTGGAATTTCCATCCCTAGTGGATGGAACGCCCGGCACGTTTCTTCCGTCTGTTAGATGCTGATTCCATCCGTTAGGCAGTTTTAAAAAACCACTTGGGTGCTGTACAGGTTCTAGCTGCAGTGAACCTTTCCTGGATGTCCTCCTTCATCCCCCCTTTCCCTCATGTGAACTCCTCAGGGATAGTGAATATGTCCGCAGGCCTGTCGGCCTTGGTGCTGTGCCTATGCTCTGCTGAGTGACACGGGCCGGGCCGCTCGAAGTAGGCTCATCCGCATCTCGTATCCACATCCATGTCGGGTAGCTGATCATGGTGCGGGGGGCTTGGGAAGGCTGGTCACCGCGACAGCAGCAAGCTCCATTATCGTGACCCGGTGAATGGGGTACGGCTCCCCTGATGAGAAGGGGGGGTTTGATATTTGTGGGGTCCCACTGCCCCCCAGATGTCTCAAAAACAAATTAAATTGCTAACAATTAGAGTCAGAAGATCATAACTATTAGGCGTACAGTATTGTGTTTGAGCGTACTTTCTCAGTTGTACTTCCTGACTGAGTGTTAACACACTTAATAAATGTGTATGTTTATTCAGCCAGTGTGTGCAATGTAGCGCTTCAGGTTTTCCAAGATGGGCCGAGTACTTAGAATAGAGCCGTGAAGGAGTGTCACTGGGGAGGTGACTTCACAGTGGAGAGATTCTGTATGAGCGCAGGGCGGAGCACGGGAAGGGCCGCAGTCACCCAGAATACAGACAGGGTAGGTGTTTCGCTGCAGAGCCGGGCAAGGCCGAAGAGCGACGTCATGTGAGGCAAACCTGCCGCGTGGTAAACAGGTACAGGAAAACCGAGGCTAAAAATGGGGGTGTGGCTCCGCAGATCAGGGCACTGTGATCAGAAGGTCATTGGTTCACATCTCAGGGTCGGCGGAGTCACTGTTGGGCCCACGAATGAGGACCTTACGCCTTACGCCCCCCCCTGAGTTGCCTCAGGCACTTTCTGACCCTGGAAATATGTACAGTCAGTCCACATACCATAATCTGTTGTGTTTGTGCCGTGTTCAGGCCCGGCCGCGCGGTGCCCCTCCGCATACCGTAATCCGTCGTGGTTGTGCCGTGTTCAGGCCCGGCCGCGCGGTGCCCCTCCGCATACCGTAATCCGTCGTGTTTGTGCCGTGTTCAGGCCCGGCCGCGCGGTGCCCCTCCTCATACCGTAATCCTTCGTGTTTGTGCCGTGTTCAGGCCCGGCCGCGCGGTGCCCCTCCGCATACCGTAATCCGTTGTATTTGTGCTGTGTTCAAGCCCGGCTGCATGGTGCCCATCTGCATACCGTAATCCATCAGTCCATCCATCCATTCATCCATTTCCAGTAGCCATTTATCCGGGAGGGTCATGGAGATCCAGCTGTTCTTGCGTGAAGCTCTGGGCCGGATATCAAAATAATGTACACACATAATTCTGACTGATAAGCATTTCCCTCTTTTCCTGACCCAGGTACGAAAGCACGTAAACGACCTGTATGAGGACCTCAGAGATGGACACAACCTGATCTCGCTGCTGGAGGTCCTGTCTGGAGAATCATTGGTGAGGAAGCCTTTTTTGTGAGAACCTCCGCCCCCCCCCCCCAGTACCCCTACCCTCTCACGGAAACGGGTGCAGTGTTCCTTTCCACCTGCTTACATGGTTGTATCGGACGCATCCTTCAATACAACCCGCTTCGTGATCTGAGCGTCTCTGCGTTGCTGGTCATGCGACACAAAGGCGTGCGGCTTCATGGAGCTACGGCAGCTGTGTGACACCAGGCTGGTGGCCAGGACTTATATTGCAGGAAATGCATGGCTGTCGTGCCATCTGAGGATGGGTGTGACAGTGCTGCATCAGTGGTTGCAAAGTTAGCATGCAAGTCCCAGTTAATACCACCAGTCAAGCAAATGATTATATAAAAAATACATGGTAAAAATGAAAAATGTTGAGATCTGTTTTCAGTTTGTTGTAGTGGCATAAAAATATTGATTCAATGATACTCCAGGTGCAGTAATGCTCACCAAAGCGTCCATTCGATATCCGTAACAGCTGCTGCACTGCAGGCTTGTGCCCATGGATCGTTACTAATATCCCATATAACACCACTAGGTGACACCATTGAGCTCCCTGTGACCCGGTATCTGAGTACTGGGGCAAAGTTTTATTTAATTCCTGAGGGCCTCCAGGTGTTTTGTGTCAGAAGATAACTCCTGACGACAGACGCCATTGGCATTTCGTAAACATGTCACCGTTAGAGATGGGCAGAGGGGGGAATGATGTAATAATGAGCTTTTCTCCCTCTGCTGCCGTCCGGTGTAAATGTAACATTTACAGAGCACACGCTGTGCTCTAAATTATAACCAAATGACCCTCTGTTGTCGGGTGTTACATGAATTGGAATAGTTCTGCAATGAACGGTTGACAATGTCCAGCACGATAACACACGGCTACTGAACAGTACTGCCATTTTCCAGATCTAGTGTGAAACACATTGCGACACTTTGATTAGCTTGATTTGGCTGTAATGTTATTTGTATGCTGCCCCTAGTGGAGTGGAGGTGATCACCACGCTGGGACCACTCCCAGAATGGCTGCCTGGTATTCCTCTTGCTCATATCCTGTTTTTACCCTTTCCTTCTTTCATCTTCTTCTTATTCCCCCTTATTGTCTTTTCATCCTTTCCTTTTCATGTGTCCTGTCTTTATGTCCCCCCCACCCTGTGTTCGTCCCCCCCGCCTTCCTTAACACGGGTAAGCCAAGGGAGCGTGATTTTCTGAAGACGTTGCGGTTGGTGAGTGCGCCCGAAGCATGCGCCCCTCAGCAGCATGGAGATGCACAGGATGATGACAAGGGGGTAGGTGTGGAAGCCCCCACCCTCTCCTGCCCCCTTGTGGTAGCACTAATGCAGCGTGTGCCCTGGTCATTAACGAGAGTGGAGACCCCCTTGGCTCGTTCGTAGACGGTTCTAGCGGACAGTGCGGTGACACGCAGGGCTGTGCTCTGGCAAGGTCGGCTTCTTCTGCAGGTAGCGACTTTCCTTCACGTTCGACCCGTAGCTGCTGCTCAGGGGAGAGGCACTGCTCTCAGCTCACGCTTTGTTTTAGTCGACTGCTGAGCCCAGGACTGGGACCCAGGTTCGAACACCCCACTCCTTGTTAGCACCGCTGAAGCCGGTTGCTGTGGATCGTTGCCATACCAAACCCTCTGTATCGGACCATGCATCACAGAGAGGTCTGCTTGCCTCTGGAGGTGGAGCCTGGGTCCTTGGTTCTGGTGCCGGTAGCTCTGCTCACAATGGCACCACCCCACCCTGGCCCATCCATCTCCATACTCACATTGGCTTCCCTTCAACACAGAGCGAGAGCACATCCATGTCCCGGCACAAGGGGGCGCCGATGAGGGCATGTCACGTGGATGTGCCATCAGGGGTGCTGTTTTACTGCTGCATTTGGTGACCCCTGAGGTGTCCCTCCTCTCGGGGGCGCTGTTGTGCTGCATTATTCCATCTCATTATCTCATGCTGTGGCCTTCATTCTCCATCCACAAAGCTCCTTGCTTCTGTCATTTGGTTCAAGAAAACATAATTTTGTACTGTCTATGTGGGTTCTAGAATATTCTAGGTATTTGACCGGGGTTTGTAAAATGGTAAATTATTTATCATGTTAATGCAGCATTGAATTCACTGAATCCCGCTCACTGGCATTTTTTTAGCTTATCTGTGTAAATTAAATGGTCTTGATGGTCTTTGATTTATTGAAGTAGGTTATGTATTTTTTTAATGGGTTCAAAATGTAAACGGCCGAAAGGTGAGCAGAATTAAAGGAATATCTTTGACATACTTGACACAGCATCATACTAGTCACAGTCACCAACATCATTCCCCCCTCCCCCCCACACACACAGGGATACACATTAGACCTTTTCTTTCCATGTTAGAGATGCAGTCAGGATGCCCGGCAGTGTATGGGCCATAGGGTTAGGGTTAGGTTAGGGTTAGGGTTAGCTTCACCTGGCACATCTCCTCTCCTCTGGAGGGAGGCTCTGTTTTTCATTAGCGCTGCCCCCTACTGGTAGAGCCCCTTCGCTGCTTGCCTCCCGGGATGTCACGCCCCCCAGGGCTGTGGGTAAGAGCCTGGAGGCGTGTCCCCTGTCCCCCACTAAGCGAGGTGCGGTGAGTCACGGGCCGTTTACTAGGGGGCACGGGATTTGGTGGGAGCTGTGACCGGCGTGCTGATCCCTCTGGATCCCTCTCTGACTGGCCCCCCACCCCCTGTCTCCCCGTTTCCACTGCAGCCCCGTGAGAAAGGCCGGATGAGGTTCCACAGGCTGCAGAACGTCCAGATAGCGCTGGACTACCTAAAACGGCGGCAGGTAAGGCAGCATGGCTGGGGGCCTGCACTTCCGTGGGAGGGACATCCTGAAAGTTCCGGAGGCGCTCTGCTGTTACCTGTCACCATCTTGTCAACAAAACCAGCTGCTATAAAGAAAAAAAGGAGCTTTTATGGATAGTTAAACCTGGAGTGGGAGTTGACCATGTGCTATCGTGTACTGGCTGCTTTAACCCGAAGCTCATTGGTTACATTCTTGGTTGTCATTGGAAGTATCCAATCAGAGACTGTTGGAGCATGGTAAGCCCCGCCCATCTGTGGTGTGGTGCTTCAGCCCCAGGCCGTTGGGCTGTTATGGGTGCGTCTGCTGGCTGGTTACCATGGAGACAGCCTCTAGATGGGCTGTATGTATTCATTCCTCAGCTGTGGGTGAGAGCAGGGCTTACTCAGCTGTGAGGAATGATGTCACTGGGAGCGGCCCGTGCCCTGCACAAGCGACTCATGGTTCAGGACATAAAGGTCCTGTTTATGCCAGGCTGGCCCTGCCCGCTGTCATCCCCCAAAAGAGCCCGACGGGGTGCAGCAGAGATCGGAGAGCCACATAGGAGCAAAAGGGGCACGAACGCGATACTGGTCATGTTTATCATCTCCGCGCCATGTCTGGGTCACGGACACGGAGCTTGGCAGCTGTCCTTGCCAAGCCTGTGTGACAACTCCGCGAACCCACACAAATCCGTGTGTAGATCGCGGGGGGGTGTCTGCATGGATGGTCTCCGGTTCGAATCCCACTCTTGGGCTTAAGGCCTTAACCCCCAATTGGCTAACCCTCCTTTCTCAAAAAAAAAAGAGAAAGCAGGATCGCTGTATCGCTTTAGATAAAATAAACATACATAAATAGACTGTTATGACACCAGTCTGCTTCTGAGTAGCACTGGTTCAGGATCCAGAGCTGCTGATAATCAGTGATGTCAGTCATTAACCAGCCAAACGCTGTTTATTCTCCCACACTGTCATGCGGGGGTAAAACTCTTAAAACAGACAACAATTATTATTAGTTTAATGTTTGATTTTTATAATTAACTGTCAAATCTATGTTTGTGATTCAAAACTACCGGTTTTTAGGGTAACATTGTTATCCCTTTCATTTGATTCAATTTAATGCAGTTTAAAATTAAAGGAAACTTCATTTAATAAATTTTTACTAGGTGACAATGAATTGCATAGGGGAAAGGTTTGTTTTTCTTCTACAAAATTTGATTTTTTTTAAATGGTGATCTGCTGTCCCCTAGTGGTGCTTTAGTGAATCAGACATTTGTGATTGAAGGGTTTATTAAACATTAACATTATGAAAATGTGCATGCAGTGTTAGACTCTTCCTTGAGGACAAATTGCTTTGAGTCTGAAATCTGATAGTAAAATCTATTGATGCTGAGATTGATACTTTAAGCGAGAAATCAGAGATGCCACCAACACAAATGGGGAATCCTGGCTAGATTAAACCTTAGATATGCCACCAACACAAAGGGGGAATCCTGGATAGATTAAACCTTAGATATGCCACCAACACAAATGGGGAATCCTGGATAGATTAAACCTTAGATATGCCACCAACACAAATGGGGAATCCTGGATAGATTAAACCTTAGATATGCCAC
>JAODJU010000062.1:1065070-1077238 GCA_026776725.1 Gnathonemus echidnorhynchus | reverse complement strand
ATTAAACCTTAGATATGCCACCAACACAAATGGGGAATCCTGGATAGATTAAACCTTAGATATGCCACCAACACAAAGGGGGAATCCTGGATAGATTAAACCTTAGATATGCCACCACCACAAAGGGGGAATCCTGGATAGATTAAACCTTAGATATGCCACCAACACAAATGGGGAATCCTGAATAGATTTAAACCTTGCATCTGGTACCTCTTTAACAAGCACAATATCAAGTACATATGTTTTTTTTTTTCTTTCCTGCAATAATCAGGTGAAGCTTGTCAACATCAGAAACGATGACATCACCGACGGGAACCCAAAGCTGACCCTGGGATTGATTTGGACCATAATTCTGCACTTTCAGGTAAATGCCCTCTTAATGTGTTCTGCCAATGGATGCTAATGATGATGCACACTGAGCTTTTCCCGCATTTGCCCTGTCATAAGCTATTGTAGTCTTCATATTATTTACTTTACTTTTTGCAAGTCATTCTTAGTGGTTCTAAAATTGTAATTCAAACTGTGGCCACAAGAGGTCAGTCTAAACGTATCATTTATTATGGACAATGTCGCAGATGTTTGGAAATTTGTTGCTGAGACGTGGAAAATGGCATGGGTCTGTTGTAGGGTTATTCTTATCTGCTCAATCAGAAGGGCTGGTTTGTAAGGAAACATTTACAATAAAGAGATTAATAAACAATATGTGTCAAAAAAAGACAGTTTGTTGTGTTCTTCTAGCACTAAAAGGTAAATGTTTTCCCTTTGCACTGAGCCATGGTTAACTGTCGGTGGGTGAGTTACCCTTGGTTAAATGCCTCCATGAGTGTGGGTCTGAATACCAGCATTTCAAATGTCTTTAAATGGCCAGTTATTTGATATGTGGTGTCGATTTATTTTTCATATAGAATGCTGACCCTTTGGCCACAGCGGTGTGGTTGGTTAGGGTTATTTATGAATGGCTATTAAACGTGTTACAAGATATAGCCAGCAAAATATTACTTGTGTCACTTTGGACGATGGCAATATTAGATTATCACGAAAAGGGCACAGAAATTTAGGTACAGAGCTGAAATGAATGCGGAGCTGCCTGATCTATGATCGACCTTATCTTTGCTGATGTGAGTCATGGTTTAAAATGGCCTAAGCTCTGTGGTGTCAGGTAGGGTCGTTTAATGTCCATCTTTCTTTGAGTCATGAAGTTAAGTAACAGTGATTCTCCACAGGTCAAAGACCTCAGTGGTTTCCCACAATTCCTTAGTCTGGAAACTGCATCAGCCAGAAAAATCGTCCTTTGTCTGGCTGTGCTGGCACCCGGGCCTTTGTCTGACTGTACTGGCACCCGGGCCTTTGTCTGACTGTGCCGGCACCCGGGCCTTTGTCTGACTGTGCCGGCACCCGGGCCTTTGTCTGGCTGTGCCGGCACCCGGGCCTTTGTCTGACTGTGCCGGCACCCGGGCCTGTTGGTTACTCAGATGTTTTTGTTCAGGTTGTGCTTCGAATGGGATCTGTATACCTGTTCTGAAATGATTGATTCATATCGGCCTTTTCACCAGAATTGCGACAAGGCTGTCACACGGCTTGCAGTGTGTTGTGCTGAAATGCTGAGCCTTGGGGGGTCGTGAGGGTCACCCTCCCCCGGAGCATTGAGTGCTCTGGCGTATTTCTGCTCTCTGTGCCTCTGGGTGCTTCTGAGTGATATTAATACCCCCCCCCCAGCTGGGCAGGGTGTGTTAGATAATCTCTGTGTGACTCTCGGTGAGGAATCTTCATCCTGGATGCATTGGTGTACTGGGCCAAACGTTCAGCAGGGCGCGGACCAGTGGGGACATTCTGACCCCCCTGTCAGCCCAGTGTGGCCCAGTGCGATGGTTCCGCCCAGCATCATGCCGGCCAGCCTCAGGGCCTGACTCAGCAGGGTGTGATCCTGGTGGACAGGAGGAGTGACAGCCCTCCGTCCTGCTGCCTGCCCAAACAGAGATCTGCATCAAAATGTGATATTCTGGGAGTCTTTCTGGGAGGGATGGCAGCACTGAGCGGCTAAAGAGGTAGTGTTTTATTGAGCTTGATGTGATAAAGCACGCTGACAGGTAGCGTCAGTGACGCAGGGGGCCGCGGGGGCTGGGGGGGGTTTCGTGGGCTTGCACCTGCCCCTGTCAGTCTCACGCGAGGCGTCTGGCACCGGCGCTGGTGGCTACAGACCTGCCGCTGCTTGACTCCCAGAGTGGCAGCCAGCCACACCGACGCTCTACATTCCAGCCAGGTTTTCCAGGCCCTTCTGTGCTTCTGGCTGCGATTCCTGTCCACAGCTCTCGGCGTCTCTTACAGCCCAGCTGCTCGTAGGTGGGGGCGGCTTGCCAGTAGAAATATGACTTGGCCTCGTGGCTGTCGATGCCGGTCCTTCTGGTGCCACCGAACGAATCGGCTGAGATCCCGCTTTTCGCTATGTGATCAGGGCTGCCCACAGGGACCTCCTACTCCCCTTGGGGGCTGGATATCCTGCATGCAGGCAGAGATTTCCCTTGTCACAGGTATTGTTAGGCTGACGTGCCTTGTGATCTCCAGCTGGAGTCCCACAGTTGGCGGAGAGACGTCATGCTTCAGCCAGAGCCCTGACCTCTGGATGACCCTGCTTTCTCAAAAACGTGTGCCATTTTTGGATAAAAGTTTCTGCTAAGTAAATAAAGTGTAAATATAACACGGCCATGGTACACTTAAGAAAGCACAAGTAGCTGATTCGCTCGGAAAGGTGCCCAATCTCTGATTTCTTGTGAAGCTGTGGTGAGGAAAGGGTCCTGTAATGTCGCTACTCATATCCACCCAAGAGCAGAATTAAAAAATGACGCAGCTTAAATAACCCGCGGCATGTTAGTGAAGTACACCTGAGCAACAAGGTCAAAGGTCGAATCCAGATGCAAAATCTGTCCACTCATACTCTACCTGGCACTGGTTGGTCCTTAGAAGTGCTTTGCAGCATGTGATTATAATATTTCCTGTGACCAAGGCGGCGGTGTCTGGGGACACAGCCGGGCTCAAAACATAGTAGAACTTTCAGAACTTTCCAGAGATGATGGCCAGCTGTCGTTCGATGTGCCGCCAGGTTGGGGAGCAGTGTGATGCAGCCACATTTGCAGGTGGTTTGGGTTCGACTGAAGTCCCATGAAATTATGGGAATGGGACTGACACGCAAACAAACACAGGGCTTCTAAATTGCTTTATTGAAGGAAGCCATAAAAAGAGGAATGTGTTATGTCGGAAGATAAATGGCCTGTGTGAGCAGCGTCCAGGTCTGCGAGTCGAGGCGGGGGCAGGGACATGCAGCAGCAGGAGGGCGTTCTTTCCAGTTTGGCGTCACGCCGCCCGGTGGCTGACTTGCCTCGCAGGCTCTAACCTTCAAGGGGAGTGTCACCGGGGCGGGAGGGGGGAACAGCGGTTATTTTTAGTGCAGCTATGCAGAGGACAGGATCCTGACATTCGAACATCAGCTCCTGAGCAGATGTCCCATCAGCAGACCGATCCCATCTGCAGGGCGAGCCTGACACTCAAATGCAGGAAATTTTCGTACGTGGGCAGGTTTCCAGGCCTGTTCAAGTTCAGACAGAATTAGAAGCGTCTCTCTTATTCCTGAACAGAACCACACCGCGAGCGGGCACCCCAACCTCACATCCTCGGTTGAAAATAGGAGCGATCAACTTGTTGACAAACTGTGTTCTTATTTCGGCGCCTCACGCTTAATGTGCATCTGATTTCAGTTGATAATAGAGGCGTCGTGTTGTTTGAGTTTGTTATTCAGCCCATTAAAATGTCCAGCTGCAGGAGTTTTTTCATTTAGCTCTAATGCCAGGGTGGATAAGAGTCTGGTCAGGGTGCGTCTGTGATCTGACAGTGGGGACGGACACAGCCATTGGTCCCCGTTATATAATCCCCGTCTCACTGCCCTTCTGGGACGGGGTACGCCTTGCTCTTCTCCCAAAACCACGGTCTGCGTAATTGGCAGGGTTCGTGCTCCTGATTTAACTGGCCACACAGAAGCTCATTGTGGGTCGCAGAGGCTCACGCTAATCTCCCGCTCTCTCGCTCCGTGACCTCACACGCTCAGCATGCTGGGCTGCTTCGCACCCAAAGCCCTCTTTGGCCACGTCTGCCCGACTTGAGTTGCTGCACCGAGTCTTAATATCTATTTTACTTTCATGCGCCCCTGGTAGTGGACAGCATACGGATGGTGAACCCAAGCGCCGCAGTCTGACGACACAGGTTCCAGGAATAGAAACTCTTTTTTGGGGGGCGTGTGGGAAGAGCTTTGCAGAAGCCGTGTTTTTTTCACAGTGGTCCTGTTTTGGATGAGGCTGTCCTTAGTGTGAAGAAGAGCGCACCCCCCCGACACAAGCCAGCTTGGTGTTGTTTGTTTTGAAATCGCGGGTGACGGAACCGTTTCAAAGGTCACAGTGAGTTCCAGAGACCGTGTGGAGTCAGCAGAGCGAGGGAGAGCTGCTCGGAGTGCGGGGCACTTTCGCTTTTGGCCTGTCAGTGCGGCCCCCCCTTTGAGAAGCGGGGGCAGTTGGTGACTCGTACCAGTGACAGGTCCCTCCGCCACACACTGTGGGAAAAACGGCGACCTCCGCAAGGGATCCAAGCGCAGTTGTGGAGTTAAGTTTGTTCAACTCCCCTCTGTGTGGGGGGGGGGGTCGAGCGGGGGGAAGGCAGTGATTAAAAAGAAAACGGCAGTGGCTGCCGGAAGCCACATTGCTGGGGGAGTGATGGCTGCCTGACCGCCATGGGCAACGTCTGCGGCTGTGTGCGGGGGGGCCCCAAGGAGGAATGCCAGGTGGACCCCGCCAAGGCGCCGTTCAGCCCGGGCTCCGAGGGACGCAGTTCCGGCCGCCGCTACTTCCAGAGGAGGAAGAAGAGGAAGTCCAGCGAGTTCCAGCCCAGTGATTCCTTGAGGAGTTCGCGGTCGGCCGACGGGTGCGAGTGTGAGAGCCGGGCAGCCCCAGCCCCCCATGCGGAGATGGCCAGCGACAGCTGTGGAGTGTATGTGGGAGAGGTGCCGGTGGTCCTGAGTACGCTCCAGAGGCCTCCACGCTTTCGGGAGGCCAAGCGGGGGGGCTCCCACTGGGCCACGGACGTCTCGGCGGTGGGGGACCGGCTGCATGGCGTGACTAAACCGCCCAGACGGCCGGGTCCCAGGGACAGTCCGCTGGAGCGCCGGCTGCGGCAGAACCAGGTCCGGCGGTCGCTGACCTTCGGGGCTGTAGAGCACCTGCTGCAGGCCGGCGGCGTGGGTGGGGGCGGGGGCGGGGGCACTGCGGTGCGGGTGTCTGGCTCCAGTCCCCAAAGACGCCGCACTCGCCGCAGCAGCACTGAGGATCTCCTGACCGGAAAGGTCCCCGGAGTCTCCAGAAGCTCAGGGAGGACAGGGACACGACGGAATGCGTCTCTCAGAGTGCCTTACAGCAGAGGCTCTTGGGACATTTCCCAGGATGCCTGGACACGTATTCCGAGGCAGCGTGAGGTAAACCGGAGCCGGGATGCTGGGGCTTTGCACACTTCCTCAGCCTGTTTACCTGAAAAGTGCTTGTGTAGTTTGTAAAGTTAGACATGAAAACCTTGAGTGGAATTGAATATTAATGTACTGATGATTTTCCAGAAGGAAATGGGAGATGGCAGGCGATAATTTCTTTGAAATCACCATTGTTCCTGTTTTAGTGTGCAGAGCATTTTGAGGCAATAAAATTTATTCGAATAACTTTTTCCATGGCAATAATGATCTTAAGGGTGGTTGGCTGGCACTGGAACAACTGGTGCTTAGCTTAGAGTTTCTGTCGCACTGCTGGGTGGACACAGCGGGCGTTGGGCTCCACAGATGCCAGACTTTTGGGTTATACATTTAGCAGATCCAGAAAGTCCCCGATGGCGATGCCTGAGACAGGAAGTGGTGGTTCTTTGGATGGCTTTCATTCTCATGACCCTGTTTGACTCTTCATTGATGTTTATATTTCCTGTGAGGCTTTTACCCTTCATGTCTGATTGGTTCTGTTAGCAAATCATCATGTTTAGCTCTTTTATTGCTGCGTCTTGTTGGTTAAAATTATGTAAAACCGTTCAATTAGGCCTTGAAGCTGTTTCGCAGGAAGAAGGCTTGGATTTGGGCCTCCTTTAGTGTTAGAAACTCTCACAGAAATAGCTACAGTAAATACCATATAATCCTTTAAGGTTCCAGATAAAATTGAGCTTCATTCAAATATACAAGTGATGAAAATAGTGCTGGTGATGCTTCTGGATGGAGAAGGGTTCCCTATGTCGTTAAGTGTGGACACGGTTTCAGTAGCTGCTGGTGGCTTTAGTTAGGGAGCACTTATCCAATTGGGGACGAGATACTGGATATTCATGAATAACAAGGCCTCACCCAGGCAGAGCTCCAGGCTCCGCGTCTGTGGGAAATGAAGGCTGGACTGAGAGAGGAGCTGGCGGGACTCAGCACATCCATCTCCCACGGCCTCCTGGCCACTCGTACATGGAAAACTGCCGTACCTGAACGAACATCTCCGATAAACGTGTAGCTCTGGGGCGCGGTTTTACTGAGCAGTCAGAGAGCTTACCGTCACGGTAATGCGAGCTAAGGCCTCATTACGGCCGCAAGGCGATCCGCTAACCGTCTTAGCTTATATGACTAAGTGTGTGTACTTTTGGCAAGTTAATCTGGAGTAAACTGTCAGCCTCAGAGACACTGTCATGCTGTCAGGATATTTTTACTGAAGGTAAATTTTGCAGGAGGGACTCATCTATGGAGGCTGGTTTCCGTTGCACCCAACAGAAGCAGTATTGGCTGTCAGCTGTAAATATTTAAGGAATCTAGTTTCAAAATAACTAGCAGTTAATTAAGTTGGCATCTAGCTGGAAACTGAGCTGACTGACTTAAAAGCCATCATCAAGTTAGGATTGGGGTTTAGGGTTAGGGTTAGGGTTAGGGTTAATTATGTTAGCTAGACAGTTTGACGACAGCGGGGCAATAATTCGGTTGCTCTGTAGCTCTGTCGGTCTTGTGACCAGCTCTGCCCTCTCATTTCCATTATGGGTGCAACACAATACTTTGCCTTTTTAGGGGCTTATTTTGGGTGGGTCAGTTTTGTAATAATAATAATAATCAACAATATTCATGTACCAGTAACATTTGGCAGTGGTTTGAGTCATACGATGTGATTTTTGGTTTGGGGGGAGTGAATGTAGTCTCCTGTTTCACGGACTCTCACTGACTGCCTGAGACGTGTAAGATGAATATTCCTGTCGACATTGATACAGATAACGAACCAGCTAAAGAGTTTCAGTGAGCTGTGTTTGTTTGAATCAGTACTGTTTTGTGACATTGAGAAACACTCCGATCTGTTTTACACGGGGCCATAAAGCTATGATACTTCACTGAAGTTCATTCCCTAGCAGCTTGGAGAGTTTTCCTGGATGCACATGCTGATTAGATTCCAGGTGGGCTGATTACACTCGCACGCATGTCTTCATTGTTACGGCAGTTCGGCTATTTGTACGTTTACCTGAGACACTGTGAAAGGAAAAGCTTCAGCAGATTGGTCTGCAGGAGCCTGATTGGTCAGCAGGAGCCTGATTGGTCTGCAGGAGCCTGATTGGTCTGCAGGAGCCTGTTTGCTGAGTCAGCACTCAGCATGACCTCAGTGAGAGCAAAGCTTCCTCACACTTGTGAAGCAGATTGAAATGAGCCAGTCTGAGTCCTTCCTTTTAACTGGGGGTTGTGACTTGAAATGCTTTCCTCTCTGTAGCATCCAGGCGACACACACACATACACACACACACGCACACACACACACACACACACACATACATACACACACACACACACACACAAACACACACACACACACACATACATACACGCACACACACACATACATACACACACACACACATACATACACGCACACACACACATACATACACGCACACACACACATACATACACACATACATACAAACACACACACACACACGCGCACACACACATACACACACACACACATACACACACACATGCGGAATCCCACACATAGCCGCTAACGTTAGCACACTCCATCGAAAATAAGTGCAGCAGCCCGAATGTGGCAGCTCTCAGTTTAAAGGTCATGCTGTGTGTAATTCCAGTGTACAGCCCCTTTCGTGTCCCCCTCATTACTTTAACATATTTAATGACTGTTATTGAAAAGGCTTTGTCACTGAGCATGTGATGCCATTTTGGAGTTTATTTAGTGATGCAGTGAGTACTCAGAATGGGGGGGGAGTGAAAACTGAGGAATTTCCCCTGATCCACCTCCTGCCCTGTTATGCTCTTTTTGCTTTTTAAATGATACAAATCTGTCAAGTCACTAGATAGTAGTTAAGAATTTTTGTGTATCTCGGGTTGAGGGCAAGGTGACCTTGGTGCAGAATCAGAACATCCTAAACAGAATGTCCAGTGTGAGTCTTGGTTTGTCCCCTTTATCTGTCACAGTGTTTCTCATTTTCTTTTTCTTTTTCCTTCATTTTTCTACATTTGCTCAGTCAGAGCAATGGGTGCGTGGGACTTTATGTAAAGATATATTTATGTAAGATAAGAGAATACAGGTCCTGAAAGTTATGCAATGGGGCTATCTGCTTTCACTTAACTTGCGACATTAGCCGCCTGACATTGAAAGACTTGGCAGGATTTCACTTTGGTGCGGGGGGGGGGGGGGGTCTCCCATTGTTTGACCATGTTCATGGTGCAACATTGTGGCTTTTTGCAAGACAATACTCGTGTGAGGTTTATCTCACAGTCTTTATGTTGATTAGCCCCGTGTTCATAATCAATGTTAAGTCAGTAGTGTCTTGTATGTGTGTTAATTTTTGTCTGTGGGATTATGAAATACATGGTACTGTATATTTAATCAGAAATCTTTCTGAAATAAGTTTAGAGATGATGCTCTGGTTTGGATGTCATTGGCCACACAGTGAACCATACTTTGGTGGTTCTGGCACTGATGTTAACAAGATGGGCACCAACTCTTCTCAGATCTCGGAAATCCATGTCACGGGGGAGTCTGAGGACATGACAGCCAAGGAGAGGCTTCTCCTGTGGTCCCAGCACATGACAGAGGGCTACGTGGGAGTCCGCTGTGATAACTTCACTACCTCCTGGAGAGACGGGCGGCTCTTCAATGCCATCATTCACAAACACAGGTGACAGATGTGTCTTCTGGGCTAACGGCGACCTTGGGTATCGTTGCATGGTTTAGGGGGTCGTCGCCAAGTATCTTTTTCATGATCATGTAAGGTTGACAGGACTCTACACACATGCGCGCACACACACACACACACACATGTATTGGAGACTTCTGGCAAATTGATTGTTGCAGATATGCTGTTGACATAATGTAAAGCACCACTTCCTTTGTTTCATGACAGTCAGCCATCCGTTAACAGACGCCCTGTGTTTCCTAAGTCATGTTTCAAGATTTATTTGTGTGTAATGCGGGATGTAAGATTATTCACTGTGTATAATACAATGCAGGTCACTTACAACATGTTCTGTGTTTGTGTGGTTTCAGGCCAGACCTAGTGGATATGAGCAAAGTTTCTGTTCAGAGCAGTAGGTCGAATTTGGAGCAGGCCTTCATGGTGGCCGAGCAGCTGGGAGTAGCGCGGCTTCTGGACCCTGAAGGTGACCTCCCTGGGGTGGTCTTTCTAGTCCTCTGAGGTGGTCATGATAAGCATTGGGAATGAAGAGTGAATACGAACGCGCCCCACTTACCATGGTCTCCTCCCGCATTCTCAGATGTGGATGTGCAGTCACCCGATGAGAAGTCAGTCATCACCTATGTTTCGACACTGTATGACGTGTTTCCCAAAGTCTCAGAGGGCATGGAAGGAATCGGCGCAAACGTGAGTGTTGGGTTTGAAAGGTGTAAAGGAAATGCCAACGACTTCAGTGTTTCTGAATTATTGAGATATTAGATAAATCAGCTGATTAATGGTAAGCTATATAACATTAATAATGTAATGGTCCCTCCGAATAAAACAGTATCCCAGTATTTCGGGGATGTCTTCTGTAATGCTGCTGTATTTATAGGAATTTTTATGCAATTGACATTTTCGTAGACAGTGTTCTGATACTTGATCTAGTATTTGTTCAGCCTTGATGGCTGGTTGGCCAAAAATAAAACATGGCACAGATCACGTGGTTATGTACAGTCTGGTGTTGTCAACCTTTTTTATTCCCAGAATGCTTAGGGGAAGTGAGACATAGATACCTCCTGCATGTTCTAGGTAAAACTCAGAATAAGTTGACTGGATATCGTACTATGAAGGAACAAGGATACTTTATAATATTTGAAAATGTGTGTAAGGCATTCCATCTTGACTCTGTTTTCACTATGAAAGCATCCATCTTGGTTAATTTTTGGTGCAAACATCGATTTGACAGCTTGTGTCAAATTCCCGAAAGAAAGAATTTCGGCCCTGGGATTCCTGCCAGAACTCACAGGAAATGCTGCATAAAGAACAGTGCATTTCACTCGTTGTCTTAAGGGTCTCATGCCAGAGCTCACAGGAAATGCTGCATAAAGAGCAGTCTGCATTTCACTCGTCGTCACAAGGGTCGCATGCCAGAGCTCACAGGAAATGCTGCATAAAGAGCAGTCTGCATTTCATTCGTCGTCACAAGGGTCGCATGCCAGAGCTCACAGGAAATGCTGCATAAAGAGCAGTCTGCATTTCATTCGTCGTCACAAGGGTCGCATGCCAGAGCTCACAGGAAATGCTGCGTAAAGAGCAGTCTGCATTTCACTCGTCGTCATAAGGGTCGCACCAGTGTCTTTTCTTAGGGAATGTTATCAAAAGGATTCCAGTATAATAATATTCTCATCGCACCAATGATTCCTTAACTGTATCAGGAGGGTGGTGATGAAACCTCATTATTTCAATGTATTTCTGCGTGTAAATTCAGATGATTATAATAGTAAATTAATGATTATGATGAACTAATAAAGATTGTACTTGAAAGGGCTTGTCATTACAGTTTAAAATGTTGATGACTCATTGTTTAGATTGGGATTGGTGCCCTGAGCATTTTTTTTAAATTCATATTTAAAATGCAGGTTCAAATGATTTTATATATGCCATTCAATATTGCGTTCCTTCTTGATTTTACCTTAATCCAAGTGATAAAATTAAAAATCTGTATGTTGTACCAGGATGTTGACATCAAATGGGTGGAATATCAGAACATGGTAAATTACCTGAGCCAGTGGATCAAACATCATATAGCCATCATGTCGAACAGAGCGTTCCCCAACAACCCAGCGGAACTCAAGGTAAGAACGTCCTGAATCTCCATTGAGTTGTCCTTGGGGGGTGTTCATAATTAAAAACAATAGGAAGGCAAGGTGAGAGTGACTTTTAAGACCAGTCATGTGAAACGCCTTTGATTTTTTTGCTTTTGTTTTGAAAGGTCTCCTCCTGTAGTCTCCCTGTGCTGAGGTCTAGTACTATTTCTGGATAGTATTGTGGGCTTTTTAAAGGTCCAGGGGCATGTGTAACTTCACTCCTTCGCAATTTATCATGAATGCTTGTACATCTGAATATTAATATTGAGCTGTCAGTAAAGAGATGCATGGAATAGATTCATATATTTCAACTGTTAAACAACTGCTACACATCGACTAGGGGCCTGAGTAGAGTAGTGTGAGTAACACCTGCTTTTTACTGGCGGTAGGTTATCCCTCAGGAGGAGTTTTGTTATAATTTTGTAATTTATAGGTATTGAACATCAAATTCTTTTTTTCCCTAACAGGCACTTTACAGTCAGTACTTGCAGTTTAAAGAAACTGAAATTCCTGTGAAGGAGAACGAAAAGACCAAAATCAAGAACCTCTATAAAATGTTGGAGGTGAGTATGTGCATAGCTGTGGACATTAAAAGGCTGACAAACTCTTTGTGAAAATAGATTGTTAACAATTGAACTTGTTTTCGGAGCAGGTGTGGATGGAGTTTGGCCGGATCCAGCTGCCACAGGGGTACCACCCGAATGACGTAGAGAAGGAGTGGGGCAAGCTGATCATCGCCATGCTGGAGCGGGAGAAAAGCCTAAGGCCAGAGGTGGACAGGTACGCAGGACACCGGTCCTCTGCCGGA
>JAODJU010000062.1:1024844-1064970 GCA_026776725.1 Gnathonemus echidnorhynchus | reverse complement strand
GCCGTGCCGTGATTGATAGACAGGTACGCAGGACACCGGTCCTCTGCCGGAGCCGTGCCGTGATTGATAGACAGGTACGCAGGACACCGGTCCTCTGCCGGAGCCGTGCCGTGATTGATAGACAGGTATGCAGGACACCGGTCCTCTGCCGGAGCCGTGCCGTGATTGATAGACAGGTATGTGGAATGCCAGTCCTCTGCTGGAGCCATGCTGTGATTTATGGACAGGTATGTGGGATGCCGGTCCACTGCCAAAGTCACGCCGTGATTGATAGACATGTGTTTGGGACACCAGTCCTCTGTCGGAGCCACATCATGATTAATGGACAGGTATGTGATATGTTGGTCCTCTCCTGGACTCGTGCCATTATTGATTGGCAGGTAAATGGGAAGCAGGTCCTCTGCCAAAGCTGCATTGTTAATGGTGAACAGGTATGTGGAATGCTGGCCCTGTGCAATAGTCACACCGTGGTTGATGGACAGGCAGAGTATGCAGGATGCTGGTCCTCTGCCTGAGCCGTGCTGTGATTGTTGGACAGGTATGTGGGATGCTGTCCCTCTGCTGGAGCCGTGCTGTGATTGTTGGACAGGTATGTGGGATGCTGTCCCTCTGCTGGAGTCGTGCCGTGATTGTTGGACAGGTATGTGGGATGCTGTCCCTCTGCTGGAACCGTACTGTGATTGTTGGACAGGTATGTGGGATGCTGTCCCTCTGCTGGAACCGTGCCGTGATTGTTGGACAGGTATGAGGGAAGCTGTCCCTCTGCCCGAGCTGTGCAGTGATTGTTGGGTCCTCCTCCCATACGTAATCGACAGCTTTAGCCTAAGTTTACGTCGACTCTTACCTGCGCTGGGTGCTGGGGCTTGAGGGGCAGATGGAGCCACTGGTGATTTTAATTAAAAATTGATGGGTGAGTATGTCTTGCAATTTGGCATTTTCAAGCAGGCGGTGTAATGCTTTTGAGCAGTGAGGTTATGGTTTTACACTGTGTCCATGTTATATTTGGGGTGTGGACTCAATGACTAATGGTAGCTTGTTGGTATAGTTGTTATAGGATGCTTTCCTGAAACGTCTCCTTGCTTTGGATGTGGTTGCAGAGCGTGTCTGAGCGTGGGAAACCTGTGATGGTGATCCGCACCCTTGTTTATGTGTTGGCAGCGATTAAATGTAGCTTTACAAGGGACCTTAACCTGGGCGTTATCAAAATGGGTCTGTTCTCAACAAGTCGTGTCAAACCGAGGCGTACTGACAAATGCACACATGTTGGCAGAGTGAGACGTGGTTTATGTGCTCCATGTGCCATGGTAATACGGTTTTTCTGTGTTTTACTGGGATGCGAAAACACCTTTTTTTTCATTGTCCTGTAAACGAAAATAGATACAGGGTGTGCCATGCATTAAGGTTGTTTAATAAATTTCCCCGTAAGCCATGGATTGTTTGTAAATTGGATCCTGTCTTGCCCTAAGTAACACATTCCACACCACCCTCCCCTGAACACCGCTGCTGTCTGAACCTGTGCTGGACTGTCAGAGCTGATGTGAACAATAACACTTAAGATGTTATAAGCTTCGAGGCCTCGAGCGAAAGATTATGAAGGGGTGGGAGGGGATGGGTGTGGGGCTGTGCAAATGTCACTGGACCCATCCTTCTGTGTCAAGTGGAGCCTATAAATGGGAGTTGCCTCAAATGTGCTGTACCAGACACTGCTGTAGGAACACCAGAGACCAGGCTGAGCGGCTCAGAGCCCAGCTTGGAGCCCAGGTCCCGGCTGGAGGGAGGCGCCGTGATTCTGGTTGAGGGCAGTGGCGGGCCTGAAACAGGGACGGTCTTCTGCCATGCACAGCAACCTAACCTACTGCAGCAGTGATAGTACGCTGACCAGCATCGGTTCCTCGGAGAACCTGCTGTCCGGGTCTTCCGACCCGATTCTTACCAGCACTCCACTGATACTCAATAACAGCACGTTGTACAGATCCAGGTGAAGCTTTCTGATAGCCCACACTGTTTTTTCATTTATCTTGTTTGGAAGTTTTATCCACTTCTTGCAGTCCGTGACATCATGAGGTAGAGCCTCGTCCAGGGTGCTGGAGGCTCCTATGGCTGAGGCTGTTGTTACATTTTTCCTTTTCTTTTGTTTACTGTTGTATAGCTGCATCGATTGTGGTGATGCAAATTGAAAATGAGTGATAGCGTTCTCTTGTGCCACAGATGCATTTTGAATGTAACATCTTTGATTCTGACCTGCAGCATCTGCTGTTCTCTTTTCCAGACTTGACATGCTGCAGCAGATTGCCAACAAGGTCCATCAGGATTGTGTGTCCGGGGAGGACAAGCTGGCACTGGCCAGAAGTGCCTTGCAATCTGTAAGTGGTTAAGGTTCTCTGTTTGGACAAAAACATTTTCAAACATTTTCGTGTGCTAATTTAAGCATGTTGTGAGCCAGGATGTGAAACGACTAGAATCTGGAATCCAGTTCCAGCACGAAGCCGATGTGGCTGGATACCTGCTAGAGTGTGAGAACCTCTTGAGGCAGCAGGTGGTGGACATTCAGGCTCTTCTGGATGGGAAGTTCTATCTGGCAGACCAACTCCTTCAGAGGTACCGTTTAACCACTAGCCACTGACAACCTATTAATAAATATAACATATTGTGAGTATTTAATTAATAATGTTATAATTTAATTAATAAAATTATCATGACGTTGTTAAGGGTATTTCAATGTTAAACATCCCATGAGCTGATGCTACACTGACTTGAGTAGCCTGACTTCTTCTGGCATGCCGTTCTGTCTTTCTTCCATCTTGAAGGGTGTCAAAGCTGCGAGATGATCTGCTGGCTCTCAGGACGGAATGCGGCTCGATTTACAGCAAGGGCCGCACCCTCACGACGGAGCAGACCAAAATGATGATCTCGGGAATAACGCAGAGCTTAAACTCTGGCTTCTCCCAGGGCATAAGCATGGGCCTCACTCCTGGCCTGACCACGGGCAGCCTGGTGTCCCCTGGCTCCACCTTTACCTCCAGCCTGGGCTCGTCCCTGATGCCCGGGCTCACGCCTGGCATGCCGCCCTGCAGCATCCAGAGCTACATGGGCAACACAGGGGGCATCGGTGTGGACCATGGCACTCTTCATCATCTCAAGCACCTGCAAATCCGAAAGCCGCTGGGCAAGTCCTCACTGGTGGACCCCAACCTGAGTGAGGAGGAGGTCAATATGAAGTTTGTCCAGGACCTCCTGAACTGGGTGGAGGAGATGCAGGTGAGAACTCTAGCCATGGCACCTTTAGCTCTATATGAAAATTAGTGTCTGAGAGTGATTTTATAAATGTCATAAGTGGCCCTTTTCCGTTTGTCTCAGCAATATTAGCTGTTGCCCAAACCATAGTTTTGTAGACAAACACTAGAGAATGTGTTTAGTAATGGATGAATAAATGGGCTGGTGTTTTCTGGAAAGGTCCAGCTGGATCAGGCTGAGTGGGGTTCAGATTTGCCAACTGTTGAAATGCATTTGGAGAATCACAAGAGCGTGCATGGAGCGATCGAGGAATTTCAGATGAGCCTCAAAGAAGCCAAAATTAGTGAGGTGAGGATTTATTAAGTGACAGGATTTTTTAAGTGACAGGATAATGTAACATGTACACCGTAAACCTGTAAATGTTCTAGTTTTTTGGAGATATTTAAATAGCAATGGACATCACAGGAAGGTTCCTTTAATGGTGTTTTCTTCTATAGATCCAGATGACCCAACCTCTGAAACTCAGCTACTCTGAGAAATTGGGCAAGTTAGAGAGCCAGTATGGGAGGCTCCTGGTGGGTCTTCACTCACTGTTCATGAGCACCTTCACAGAATGAGGACAGGAGCACTGTGAACTGCAACTGAACATTTTCTGCTCCATCAGAACTCCTCAAGGAACCGCCAGAAGTACCTGGAGAACCTCCACGAGTTTGTGTCCAGTGCAACGCGGGAGCTGATCTGGCTCAACGAGAAGGAGGAAGAAGAGGTGGCATATGATTGGAGCGACCGGAACAGCAGCATCTCAAAAAAGCGGGATTACCACGCCGTGAGTCGCAGCCCTCCGACGGCCTCGTTTCCAGTTCTTCCATAAACATGACCAGCCAGGACAGGCATTCCTGTCCGCAGCACAGGCTTGTTCTGGAGCTGACTCTCCAGCAAACTGCAGCACTTTGCTTTGGCACCATAGGCCGACATCTTACGTCCTCTTGCTAATATGCTTAGAATCTTCCGCTGCCAAAGAAAGTAGGAGAAGGAATGTTATTGGGTTGTGGTCTTCAAAACTATACACTACAGAAAGTAAAGAATTCATTCTTTATATAAAAGAAAGGCTTGTAGTCTGTGTATATTGGAGCCATATGTACAAGAAGTGTTTGTGTATGTGTGCGTGTGTTTGTGTGTATGTCTGTGTGGTCCAGGTATACCTTACCTTGTGGGGACCAAATGTCCCCACAACGTGTTGAATACCTGTTTTTTTTACCTTATGAAAACCAGTTTCCTGGTCCCCATATGGGAGAAAACTATTTTATAAAAAGCCATGACTGCAATGAAAAAACTAAAAATGCAAAAACTCTTGTATTTTGTTTGGCTACTTATGGTTATGGTTAGGGCTGGGTAGGGGTTGTCATAGTTAGCATTAGCATTTTTCCCAGAGAAATGAATGACCAGTCCCCAAAAAGATATGATTACACGACTCTGTGTGTATGTGTGCATGTACTCAGTGTATTACTTCATGATCTGATAGACTGTGGTAGGTCTAAAGCAGACTTCTGACAGTATTGTGTACTATGGCAGTGAGTGCATTAGTGTGTGGTGTGATTAGGGTGTGTTTGCATCTTGGGATCTTGGCCCTGAGGTGTCTGGTCTTGCTGTTACAGGACTTGATGAGGGAGCTGGAGGAGAGAGAGACAGCAATCAAGTCTGTGCAGGACAAAGCAGAGTGCCTGCTTCTGGAGAGCCACCCGGCCAGGCTGACTATCGAGGTAAAGACTTGTCACCCGGAATGTTCTACAGCTTTTGAGAAACTGTGCTTGGTGGTCATGTTTACGTCAAAATTTTGTTTTTGTAACAAATAACTAAAAAGTCTTTCTACACAATCGGATGGTTGAGCAGAACTTGGCAATGGGCCTCCCTTCAGCCCCTAGTTTAACTTCACTCTCTGACTGACTACTCACAGGCATACCGCGCCGCCATGCAGACACAGTGGAACTGGGTCCTGCAGCTCTGTGGCTGTGTAGAGCAGCATCTCAAGGAGAACGCCATCTACTTTGAGGTGAATCCCCCCTCCTCCCGCAATGCTAATTATCTGTATGAGAATCGGGACTGGAACTTTATGTGGTCTTTCTGCTTCATTGCCAGTTTTTCACTGATGCCAAAGAATCCTTGGATTATCTGAAGAACTTGCAGGATGCCATCCAAAGGAAGTATGGCTGTGACCGGACTAGCAGCCTACATAAGCTCGAAGACCTAGTTCAGGAATCTATGGTGCGTAGAAAGAAAAGGAAGCCGTAATGTGACTCGAGATTAGAGGGAGTGTTAGTATGTGGTTGGACCTTCAGTTAGTGAACCTCTGGCTGTGTTTGCCCCTCCAGGATGAGAAGGAGCAGCTCCTCCAGTATCGCAGCACCATAGCGAGCTTGGTTGGCCGTGCCAAGGCCATAGTACAGCTGAAGCCCCGCAACCCTGAGAGCCCCATCCGGACCTCCATTCCTGTGAGGGCCATCTGTGACTACAGACAGATTGAGGTACTGCTCTTCTCACCTTTGTCATGGCAGTTCAGAGATGGCAGCTGTGTAGTGATCACAAACCCCCATAAAATTGAACTTTCAGCAACTCTTCTAACTTGCAAGTCAGCTTTTTGTAACTAAGTTGAATATATTGATGAGAAAAGCATGGGACCTCGTTCCCTCTTTACCTGGCTGTTTTATCCTCACATCACGTGTTATAGACCTGTTGTCTTTGGTTCTTCCTGGCCTTTTCCAGATTACTATTTATAAAGATGACGAGTGCGTCCTGGCTAACAACTCACATCGAGCAAAGTGGAAGGTGATCAGCCCAGCTGGGAATGAGGCCATGGTCCCCTCTGTCTGCTTCACCGTGCCTCCCCCCAACAAGGAAGCAATGGAAACGGCTGCCAGGTGGGACATGCCCCCAGTGGTGGATACACAGTTCTAGGAAAGTGGATGAATGGTTGGATGTTTAGTAATGCTGTATGACCTTTCTCCCATTCCCTTTTTAGGACTGAGCAGCTGTATCAGAACGTTCTTGCCTTGTGGCACCGGTCCCATGTCAACATGAAAAGCGTGGTTTCGTGGCACTACCTGATGAATGACATCCAAGCTATCCGCAAAAGCAACGTTGCCTCCGTATGGATGTTTTATGTGGTTTCTTTAGTTTTGTTTGGAGCAAGAGTTCCCTTATTACATATTGAATTCCAGTCTGTTCCATATGTTATGTATTTTTTTTTTACCCAAACCTTCATTTACCCCGAAGTGAGAAAATTGGACAATTCTGTGGGTTCCTGGTTTACAGGGTCATCAATTTGAAGCCCTAATGCTTCTTCATTCTGACAGCAGTGAGATGTTCTCTATGCTTTCCAGAGTGTTCATAGTTTCCTCCCTGTTCTGTAGATCAAGACCATGCTCCCAGGTGAGCACCAGCAGGTTCTAAGCACCCTACAGTCACACTTTGAAGGCTTTCTAGAGGACAGTGAAGAGTCTGAGGTTTTCTCACTTGCGGACCGCACCCATCTGGAGAGGGAGGTGCAGGCCTGTAGAGAGTTCTACGAGGAGTTGCTCAAGTCTGCAGAGAGAGGCAAGAAGGTTTCCCTAGTCACATGTGGTCCTCCAAGGGCCCCCCTAGTCACATGTGGTCCTCTATGTGCTCCTGTAGTCACATGTGGTGCTCTAAGTTTGTTAGGCATAGAGTAAATTCCTTTTGGAATTTGTACTTTTCTTGCTGTGGCCTTGATCTTGAAACTTGTAGAATGTGTGAGTGGTTTGTGTGATTATATGTGTTCCACTTAGACACTTTCCTATATTGCACAGTAAGATAAAGTTGATGATTCCCCTGTTCTTTCACAGTCCTATGATCATGTCCCAGTTGGAGTGTGTCAAGTCATGCTGAGGTTTTACACTGACTGAGACTTATTCTTTTTTTCCCTCTTCTGGGAAACAGAGGAACAGGAGGAGTCTGTATACAACCTCTTCATCTCTGAGGTTCGCAACTTCCGCATGCGCCTGGAAGGCCACGAGGAGCACCTCATCCGTCAGATCCGTACTCCTGTGGACCGGGATGATCTGCAGAAGAGCATGATGCGCATTGCTGAGCAGGAGGTGGGTGTGCACCCATCAACAAGCTAGTTTGTGAAAGTTTCTCACGTAATATTAAAGGACCAGGGGGCAACAGCACCATAAATGGTGGATCAGGGGATGATTAAGGGAGGCGCCTGGTTGAGGAATTAAATTGGGTATTTGGGCATTTGTTGTTGTGGAAATTCATTTTTAGGTATTTGGTTAACGTATTCCTAAATTGCACTTGTTTCTCCGACTAAACGCACATGTTTGTTCCTTTCATGGCAATTTGCAGAGGATGAAGAAGGAGTTGGACCAACTGAAGGAGGACCTGGAGACCATGAAGGTGAAGTGTGAGACGTTCATCAGCCAGGCCTCGGCCTCACCATCGGTCCCCAACCTCTCCTCTGAGCTGAATGTCCTGATCCAGAGCATGAACCAAGTCTACTCCATGTCCTCCATTCATCTGGAGAAGTATGTGTCAAGCTTCTTTGTGGTTATCTTGGCTCTTCCATTTTTATGAGCCTTCTCAGTACTGAGTTACAGGAATTCTGAGTGACGTTGATGTTGATTTTGTGGCATTTCTTGCAGGCTGAAAACTGTGAGCTTAGTGGTGAAGCACAGTCAGGAGGCGGAAGCGCTGGTGAAGCTGTATGAGGCCAAACTTTGTGAGGAGGACACTGTGAATGCTGACATCAAGGCGATCGAGATGGTTATGAGCACTCTCAAGGTGGGGCTCCCCACGATAGCATCTCAGGGATGGGTATTGATGATGCCGTTTTGCAGTTTCAGTGTGCATTTAATGTGTCTCACAGGTCTCTTCTTGATCATTTCAAGTCTGTTTATGCCAGCGACCCTTAAAGTGTGTGAATCATTATGCACTAATTGAGCTGTCCTTGTAATAACAGTGTTTGCCATATGTTTTTAGCAATGGCGCACAGAAATTGACGAAAAACGCGAGGTTTTCCATGAGTTGGAAGATGAGCTACAGAAGGCCAGAAACATTAGTGATCGCATGTTCAAGACACACAATGAGCGGGACTTTGACCTGGACTGGCACAAGGACAAGGCTGATCAGCTTAGTGAGAGATGGATGAGTTTGCATTCTCAGATTGAGAACAGGTTTGTAACGGAATTCCTTATCAACTCACCATGATTTGTTGAACGAAGGATTGAAAAGGATTTCCTTTTTTTTATTTTCAGACTTCGTGACTTGGAGGGCATTGGTAAGTCTCTGAAGTACTACAGAGAAACCTATCACACCCTGGATGAGTGGATCAACGAGATGGAGACAACACAGCTGAAGGCCCAGCAGCAGCAGCCGGAAGACAGCAAGGCCCTGGCAGAGCTGCTCAACCAGCAGAAGGTGGAGAAGGACACAAAGTGGTCACTTATGGCTCCTTCATAACTAACCCACATCACAGTTCTTATTTCATGACTGAAGTGGGCCTTTCATTATGTTAGGCCTTTGAATTCTGCTTAAAACCATTATATTACACCGTCACTAGTGAATTGTTGTGATTTGCCGGTTTGCTGCTTGATGCCTTGCAGGTCCTCATCTCAGAAATCGAACAGAAGCAAAGCAAGATTGATGAATGCCAGAAGTATTCAGAGCAGTATTCTGCTGCTGTCAAGGTGACTCTTTGCACACGTGCTAAATATGTGACTTTTATTGTCTGGTAAACCACCAGGCTCATTGAAGCTGGAAGGTCAATGTTGTAGTGCTCTGAATAAAAATTTACCTTGAAACAGCTGATTGACTCTTTCAAAACACCTTTTTGATATGGGAAAACATATGAATCAGGGTTAAATGTTCCTCAAACTGCTTCTGGTGCCTGAATTATGGACACCAAGGATTCCGTTTGTTTTGTCCAGGACTACGACCTGCAGCTGATGACCTACAGGGCAATGGTGGACTCACAGCACAAATCCCCCGTGAAGCGGCGGCGGGTGCAGAGCTCCTCTGACGCCATCATACAGGAAGTGAGGGCCGTTCTGCTCCAGTCAGGTGGAGTTTGAGGCAAGTCGCGTTGGGGTCCCTGTTCTGAGAATGGCTGCTTCTGCTGTCCTTGCAGTTCATGGAACTGCGGACTCGATACACAGCTCTGGTGACCCTCATGACCCAGTATGTGAAGTTTGCAAGTGAGAACCTGAAGAGGACTGAAGAGGAAGAGGTAGGGGGTTTCTGTGGGCCTCACAAGACATCATATTCCATTATTTCCATTATAGTCCTAATGCTAGTTCAGCTAAAACTATAAAGTACTTTTCACATACACTATAAAAGTGTAGTAAAAATTGTAGTATTGCTGAATTTCACTAGTATTTTCTTTCTGTACTTCACATACATCAATGACTTTCATGTATTAATTAGAATTCCTAATTGACTGACAATAAGCTTATGCTAAACTGATGAGTGCTGATTGTAGAAAATCCCTGCACACATTTCTAATGAGGCTTGTTTTTTGTCATACCTTTGTGTGGTTGGACCTTCATGATTACGCTTTGAATGGATTCCTGGTGGTTTGTCTGCATGGCCGGTCATTGCATTTGCCTTTCTGATCCTTTACATTACTGTTGGTGTCTCCAGGCAAACTAACACTGTTAGGGGTTGGTCACTCGCCAGAGTTTCCAGTATGGGATACTAGTGTAATTAAATGCCCAATTATTTAATTTGTTCTTCTCGTTCTTGAAGGTAACTTTTATGATGCCTTTGTTTTTAATGTGTTTATATTCATTTTTGAGATACAGATAAAATTGTAAATAAATTATAAATGATGTTGATTTAGCATTTATGGACTAAAATTTATGAAATCTCTTTGAAATTTTTTTTTGAAGAAGTGTTATTTTATTGTATTTTGATGCAATGGTTTTTCATTGTGTTTTTTTTATGTCATTTTCATCATATTTTGTAGACAGTGACTGATGATGTTAATTCCTCTTTCTAAATTGTTCCTAATTGGGTTTTCTGAGTCTGAAATGCTGATACAAAAGACACGTTCCTGGTTCTTTTGTATTGCTGATGGTGATGGATATTTTCCTGCTACAAAATGGTGCTTTGTAGTAAATGCTAGAAAGTCATAGGAGCTTTTACATGCTGAAAGGTGGCAGGGATTCTTGGTGTCGGAGCTCAATGCTTCACCCCGGTGAGTGCGCAAGCACTGGTCACGAAGTCCTAGCCCTTCACTTTCTCTGCTGGACATGAGCATTAGATGATGATGTCTCTTATTGTAGAGGAGGAAGGCCTCAGAAAGGAGTGAGTATATCGCCTTGACTCAGAGTATGGAGATGCAGAAGGCGGCCAGTGAGGAGGAGCTGGTCAGGCTGAAGGGCACCGTGTTGGAGTTGGAGGCAGTGTTGGCTGAGAGGCAGCAGCGCCTCGAGCACCTTGAAGGGGAGCTGGAGGCCCATAGGAGGACCATCGATGACCTGACCCTCCAGAAGTCCAAGGCTGAGTATGAAGTGAAACAGTACCGTTCAGAGCTGGAGGGGGTAGTCAAAGGCAAGGCAGCCGCTGAGCTGGAGCTCAGCCGAGCACGACAGCTTGTTCAGCAGTCCGAGGCAAAGCACTCCGCCCTGGAGTCCAGCCTGAAGCTGCTGAAAAGCAACATCGAGGAAAGCACACTGCTCAGGAGGAAGCTGGAGAAACACCTGCGGAGGAAGGACAGTGATGTGCAAGACCTGGAGGAGCACAAACGCACTCTGGAGCGGGAGCTGAGGGCCAAAGAGAATACTGAGGCTGAGTTGATGGACTTGGTGCGAGGCATGGAGGTGAACCTGGCCCTGAAGTCAGAGTCCAGGGAATCCTCAAGTGACCTGCACATGTCCGTTGTGAGGGAGACCGTGCATCAGTGCAGCTTTGCCAATGCTAACCTTCTGGGGTCAGACATGATGCTTCAGCATAAGATTGAAGAACTGGCCATGGGAAAGAAGAGGGCTGAGTCTGAAGTCAAGACGTTGAAGTCAGAGCTGAATTCGGTGCTGGTGCAGAAAACTATGGCTGAAGAGAAAGTGCAGCGTTTCAAGGAGCTTTTAGATGATGCAAATGGCAGGCTGAAGAAGCTCCAGATGGAAATGGACTCTGAAAGAAGCAGTAACAGACAGAGGCTAGAGGAGCTGAGGCAGGAAGTTACAGAACTAAAGAAGTCTGTTTATGTCTTTCAAGAGCAAGTAAAGTCCTTGCAGAGAGAGAAATCATCCCTGGAGCAAAAAGCCATCTTCCATAAAACTGAAGTTGAAGGCTTGAAAGAGCAGTTAAAAATAAACCATGGAAAGTTGGTTCAGAAGAGCTCTTTGGAACAGGAAATAAATCACAAGATGCGCTGCTTGGAGGACGAGCTAAGCACAAAACAGGCTGACAGTGATTGTTTGAGATTTAAGGTCAACGAGCTGACGAGAAACAATGCTAAATTAGACAATGATCTCAGGAACCTGAAGGTTGCCATAGAAACCTTACAGCAAGAAAAAGCATATGCTGAACAGAAACTCAAAACCCGGAAGGAGGAGGTGGAGGGCTTGAAAGAGCTTCTCCAAAAAACCAAAGAAGACTTTAATCTGAAGACAAAGTCAGATCAGGAAATTCAACTTAAAGCTAGAAATCTGGAGATGGAACTTGAGAAGAACAGTCAAGTTGTTGTTCAGTTAAGAAAGAAGGTGGATGAACTAAAGAAAATTAATTTGGAGAGTGAGAGATCAATGAAAAATTTGAAATCAGAACTTGACAAGGTTTCCATGGAAATGGGCAGCAAAGACCAACAAATCAATATATATAAATCTCAGGCTGAAAGTACAAAAACTCAAGTTAAAATCATAGAAGATGAACTACTGAAGAAAACACAAGCCTTACATGAGCTTCAGATTAAGCTGAGGGACTACAATGAAGAAGTCAGGAAAACATCAGAACTACAACAGAAAAACAGTGCCCTTAGTCTGAGCATAGCTAATTATGAAAATGAAATCACAAACCTGAAATCCGAAATCAACTCTGTAAGCATTGAAAAGAAAATGGCTGACAAGTCAGTCCAAGAACAGAAGATTGAAATCAGTGATTTGAATCTGACATTAAGGAAAGCCAAGGAAGAAATTCAAAAGGAGAGCACTGAGGTTCGGAAATATTTTTCCAAGGTAAAGGAGCTAGAGAGTGAACTTTTTAAATATAAACAGACTATTAAAGAGATGACTGGAAACACTGACAGTATTAATTCAGATCTCAAGAAGGATATTGGCCTTCTTCAGAAGGACAAGGCGGCTGCGGACAAAACACTGATTACTCTCAAGGCAGAATTAGATGCTGTGAAAGCTTCTCTGAGGAGAACAACTGAAGAATTGCAGAAGGAAACCCAAGAGGGGAGGATGAACCAATCAAAAATCAAAGACCTTGAAGGAGAACTTCAGAGGAACAGGTTGAAACTGAAAGAAATGACCTCAAGTTCAGAAAAGTTCTCGACAAATTTCAAACAGGAAATTTTAGTTCTACAGAGGGAGAGAAGTGCAGTGGAAGAGAAATCTCGGGCATTGACCTTGGAGGTTTCTCTGTTAAGACAGAAACTTGAGAAAGCACAGGAGGAAGTGCGGCAGAAGCAGAAGGAATGCTCAGCTGCCCAGCTGAGGTCCCAGAAGCTGGAAGAACAGCTTGAAAATTGCAAACGGATGTTGGATGACTTAAAAGTAAAATTGGATCTGCAGAAAAATGCTTATGAAAGACACCTGGAAATATTCCAACAAGAGATGGAGCAAAAACTTCTGCTGAAAGAATCAGATGCCAAATTTGAATATGATAAGAAGTCAAGAGAACACATGTACAACACAGAAACTGCTGAAAAAGAAAAGAAATACTTGCGTCAAGAGATTGAGCAATTAAAAACTCTCAATGAGAGTACTCAAAAATCAAAGCAGGAGACAGAGCAGCAAATAGGCACTCTTCATTCAAAGGTCAGTCAAGTAGAGAAAGAGAAGAATGTCATCAACCAGGAACTAATTCATGCAAAAACTCGCATCACAGAATTAGAAACTGAAAACACAAAGTTAACAGCGAGTATTTCTAAGATGGACAGCATCCAAAATGTCAGCTCTAAGGAGAATCAAAGGCTGAAGGAAATGTTATCTGAGACAGAGCAGAAGTTAGCAGTAAGGGAAGTGGAAGAGAGGTCTCTGAAGGAGCAAAATGTGTCTTACGTAAAGGAGGTGCAAGGAGTCCAGGAAAAGGTTTTAAAGTTGGAAGTCTCCACCTCTGAATCAAGAAAGATTAAAGACATGGATGGCAGGAGTAATAAATTCCACCAGTGTATGAATGATGATGAGATTACTGAACTGAAGAATGAGTTGCAGGTTGCGAAAAGGATGCTGTTATCTCATGAAGAGATTAAGGGTAAACAAGAGGAGGAACTAAGAAAATTAAAGGTAAAAACATTTGAGAACTCATTTCTTGACATTTTCAGTCCTTTTTCTTCACTGATCATTTTGAAACTTGACCTCACTAGAAAATAGCAGTAGAAACACTGCAATTAATTTCAGAATTGTTTCCGTTTACACACATACCTGTTTGCTGTAGAAAATGTTTAACTTCTAATGGTTCCAAAAATTTTGCATTTACAGATAGCTACCACAGAGAAGAAAAGAGTAAACGATAAACCAGTAATGACAGATGACAAGACTAACATTTATAACCAAAAGAAGATTCAAAATGTCAGTCAGCATGTGAGTGAACAGGGGCACTATGCTGTCATTGGATCCTCAACGTGTGCAGAAGTGCCCCCAGAGAAAGGTCAACCTTGTAAATCCAACTCCATTTCAGCCGACGTCAAATTACATGTGGTTTCTCCAAACGTAAAGGATATAAAAGGCCTTGGTGTGAGACCAGCTCACCTCATGGACAGTATTCAGTTTCACACCCTTAGGGGTTGTGTGAGTATTCAACAGTTGGTGGCACTTAAGCTCTTAGAGAGTGACACCATCCAGCAGTTACAATCAGGCCACAAAACCCTGGAAGAGGTACAGGATTCTCTTGCCAAATTCACCAGCAAATCATCTGCAATTGCAGGTGTTTACTTGGAGTCAAGCAAGAAAAAGATCTCATTCATGGAAGCTGCAGAGAAGGGTTTCATAGCGAAGACATATGCTATAGAGTTTGTTGAAGCACAAGCTGCTACTGGATGCATCATAGACCAGGTTACAGGCGAAGCCTATTCTGTCCTGGAAGCTCTTGATAAAGGGATTGTTTTGAGGGAGTTGAAAGATAAATTGTTAGATGCTGAGAAAGCAATCAGTGGCTACGTTCATGGTGGCAAGGTACTGTCTGTGTTTCAGGCAATGGAGGAAAGGATTGTCGACAGGCACAAAGGTAGAAAGATCCTTGAAGCACAGATTGCCACGGGTGGCTTGATCGATCCACAAAGAGGCATTCGACTGCCCCTGAACATCGCACTTGAGCAGGGGTTTATAAACAAAGCCACCTTGCAGAGTCTTTATGAACCAGTTAGCAACCCCAAGGGTTTCCATAACCCAGACACAGGCCAGAAGGCTTACTACTGCGAGCTGCTCAGAACATGTGTCTTTGATGTTGATGGTCGTGTGTTACTTCTGCCTGTTGGTGACCGGCACCTCTCGAACATCACCCTCACTCGCACTCACAGAATATCAGTCATCAACAGCTGTTACGGTGCTGAAATGTCAACATATGAGGCATATATAGACAAACATATTGACAGGAAGACCTACCTTTTGCTCTCGCAGCAGGAGACAGATTGGAAGGAAAGCTCTGTGACGGATTCAAGTGGCAGGATGCTGCACATTTTGACAGACCATAAAAGTGGAAGGCAGTTTTGCATTGAACATTCACTGACTTTGAAGATGCTAGATAAAGCAGAACTAGGGAAATATCGATCAGGGCTCCTAAGTATTAATGAGCTTGTAGACATTTTGATTTCGAGGAAGACCTTCTATGAAGATCCACATTCTCCTATTGCTGGGCTTTGGGACTTCAGCTTAAAGTCAAGGGTATCCATTTATAAGGGGCTCCAGCAGAATCTGTTAGACAGACTTACTGCTGTAAGGCTGCTTGAGGCACAAGTGTGTACCGGTGGCATTTGTGAACCATCAACAGGCGAGAAGATGAAAGTGGCAGAGGCTGTTAGAAGAGGGCTTCTAGATGAGGCCTTAGCCCGCCAGCTCCTACAGTTTGAGCAAGCCTGCTCTGGCATCGTCCACTCACAGACATCCAAGATCCTGTCCGTGACACAAGCTATGCAGCAGAACCTGCTCCCAAGAGATATAGGCTTCAGGTGCCTTGAATACCAGTTCCTTACAGGAGGCCTGATCCACCCACAGACTCAGGCTCGAGTCAAGATGGAGGAGGCTATCCAGAGCGGCCTTGTTGAGGAAGCTGTTTTCTCGCAACTGAAAGATGAGAAGTCCTATACTAAAAATCTGAGTTGTCCCAAAACTAAAAGGAAAATGTCATTTAAGGATGCCCTAGAAAAAGCCATCTTTGACCGTCATACTGGCCTCAAACTCCTGGAGGCGACCAAACTTCAGTCTGTTGGTGCTTCCTCATCATTCCATTACATCTGGATGTATTGATGATGCTTGAATTATTGTAAGCCAGACAGCATAGGCTTAAATTTCACAACACTTGTATTTGATGCATATGTCAAATGAAAATGTAAATTAAGATATATACTGTTAATAATCTATAAAAATGTAACAGATGGGATTTTGTCCTTTTTTTTTCTTTTTGTGACATTTTAATTGTGATTTAATGTACATGTATTCTATGAGGATTTATGTTTGTTTTGTATACATCTAACAATGGATTTTGATGAATCACTGAATCACAGCTGCTTCCATTGCTGTATTCACTGGTATATATTCATATTAAACAATAACTTAAAATTATTACGTTTTAAGGATTCTAACATTTTAATCCATCTCCTTACTCCATCTGGCAGGATTTACCCTGTTTTACCCTGTTTCTCAACACCCCAGTGGATGGTTGTCCATGCTTTTCCCCTGTTGGCTTTTTTTTCCTTTCCATTTCTGCCATTGTGACACATGACACCACACTGACCTGCTGTAACAGGCAATCTGACTCTCTCTCCCCCGATTCCAGAAATCTGTAGACGATGAGAAGAAGGAGCACGGTGAGAAGGTCAATAAGCTGTTAAACTGGATGTCCAGTATGAAAAGGGGCCTTAGCAGAGAAGATAAGCCTGTGATAGATGATGGTAGCAGCAGCAGAGAAGCACCTAGTCAGCCACAGGTAAATAGTCTGCTAAGGCCTGCAGTTCCCAGCCAGTGCTGTCATTTCTCCAGATCTACATTCAGTATTTCTCAACAGACTTAGTCTGGTGAAATTTTTGTAGAACCAAGGTTTCTTTTTTTGTCCTATTTGTGACGACCAGCAGTGTATCAACCCAAACTCAAAAGTTGTTACCACTTCTGGAGTTTTCTGATCAGTAGACTGTATGTTCATAAGCACCCCCAGAACCTAAAATGTCACAAGGCAAAGAACGACACGTTTCACACATTATATAACTTACATACATAAACGGTTACCACAGATATATCCCCTTTCACTTCATAATGCACATTTAACCATTTGGTTGTGCGCATAACTTCAGATAGCCGCAGCTTAACAAACGCTTTCTCTGATAAATAAGGAGGAGCACTTAAAACATGAACATATCTTTTATCAGCTGACCTTGCTGTATGTACTGCAGCAGGGGAAAGTTGTTCTGCATAATTTTTATTGGGAACATTTATGCAGAATCACACAGAATAAAGTGGTAATGCAAGTTAAAGCGTGGCTGTTTCTCAGTGATACCCCACTACCCACCCCCTGTCCCCAACCCTGCTTTAAATTTGATTTATAGTACTCGGAGAATGTCGAGAAATACCACCTTACGCCCAGCACCCACACGTACCCTGCTGACAGAAATAAGTCAGGTCTCACAGACAACTTTGAAAGTATATTTCACATGCATGGTACAGCCCAATTGGAAGTCTGCTGCACGCTGTTTATGACTAATCATACATGTGATCATGGGAGGAGCCTCTGGAGTGAATCCTGCATCCATCAGAGGTCCTAATGGGCACACTGCCACCTGCCACCATATCCTTACATTTCAAACCTTAACTGGGGGGCTCAGCTTCTGCTCAAGATCATTTACAGATGAGCTAACTGCCACCAGAGAACTAATTCATATCCTTTTTTAAGTTGATCTTGCCACTTTTTTAACTTGGCAAATGTAGGATTCAATTTGAAAGAGAGGAACTAAGGCATCCATTTTATATGTGTTTATTTTTTTCCCAAGAAATGTTGTAACATAGTTAATTTATCACTGTAGAATTTCTTCGGAAACTAAAATGAAAGAGAAAGTATATGGTGTAAAAATAAACCAAATCATTAGGTGGTTGTCTAAAGTTTTAACAGGGGCATTTGATAATCTCACTGCAGACTTAATTTGTGGTAGAAGTGATGCTGGACACGTTGTTTGTCTGTTTAGTTTCTCTGAAGCTTTTGAGTCCACACCGAGAAGTGGGTGAGTGGCCAGGGGTTAGATATGTGCAGTGCGGCTGTTTAACTCCTGCCTGCATTTCAGGTCTCGACAGAGGAACTGGGGGAGATGAAGGAGCAGGTGGCTGAAGCTCTGAGGACTACGCAGATGATGCTGAGCAGATTCAGTGGCAGGTGTGCTCACAGCCCCAGTAGAACCTTCTACTTCTTTAAAAGCAGATTCCTTCCCTTCCGGCTGGGTTTACATGAGCACGCCTGTGTGTTGTTTCCTTTTAATCGTTAGTGTGACATTTTATGAACTTGTGAACGGGAATCCAAAGGTAGAACAAACACATGTTTCTCTTGTGCCTCCGCGTTGCAGGTTGTCTGAGGAGGAGGAAAAGGAAATGAAAGAGCAGCTGAAGGTTCTCCACCAGGAGTACAGCAATCTGTCCCAGCAGTGTGCCGAGCAGATTCCTGCAGCTGACCTGGTGAGGAAACCGCCCCTTCAGCCATTTGTGCTGGTGTCCACCAATGGCTGCATGATGCACAACTAACCGTTTTCTTTGTTTGTTTACTTCTTCTGAGCGTGACCTAATGCATGTGATGCCACATTTCTCTTGTTTCTTTCAAACAAGTGTTTAAAAATGTCAGTCCCATGGACTGTGCGTACATTGTGGGAATTGCAAAACCGCCACACAGGACTGCCTCGTAGGAGGTTCTCAGGAAGGAGTATGCTGTAAACATGCATAGCATGACCGTCTGTCACTCTCACCCTAACCTTTCACAGCAGCAGGTGAAATCAAGGTGCAGATACATGTCTTTTTATCGTCACAGGTGATCCTAAAGTTAAAACGATGCTCTCTGTTGTGTCTATAACTAACTTTGTTTTGGCGAAATGCAGAAATACTCTGTTCACAGATGCATGGCTGCTTTTAATGTATTCTTCATGCTGTTGAAACTGATACAGCCTTGCACTATTGCGTTGACAACTCTTAACATTCATGTGCCTGACTGACTGGTGAGTACATATTCAATTTTGTTTTAAGTAGTAATCAGAAACCAGTACAATGTTAAATAGATATATTGATATATAGATATATAGTACAGTCAGTTTGAAGTTCGACATTCAAGGCCTTTTTTTTCTTGCAGGATTTTCAGAACATTGAAGGGATACTTGAAGTAGCCAGTGGAGCTGTGTACAGTGTTTGTCGCTCAGTACAGAGTGGTCTCATTGACCAGTCTACTGGGCTTAGTCTGCTTGAGGCTCAGATGATTACATCTGGACTGATTATACCTGAATTCAGAAGGTGTGTGGATCTGGAGGAAGCTTACAAGCAAAACCTGGTGGATGAAGCCACCTACCAGCACTTACAACACTTGAACGAGGCAAACCGGTGTACCCTGAGGTATACTTCAGAGCCATTGCCCGTCATAGCTGCAGTGAAAGATGGGACTATTTCGGAAGAAATGGCTATTAAGATAATCGAGATCCAGCTGGCGACAGGTGGATTAAGAGTAACGTACGCAAGGGACGTCCTGAACCTGGAAAGTGCATTTCAGTATGGCCTGATGCCCGCTTCACTGTTTGTTAAGGTACTTGAAAGACAAAATAACTGGAAGGACTTGATCGACCCCAACACGGCAGAGAAGGTCTCGCTCATCCAGCTTGTGCAGAGGAGCTTCCTTCATGAAGATACTGGCCTCTGCCTGCTGCCGGTGAAGAAAGGAAGAGATGGAACCATATCTTTGAAGTCTGGTAGAGAGATCAGCATCCTGAGAGCTGTGCATGAAGGACTCATCGATCGAGAAACGATCCTCCGACTGCTGGGTGCTCAGTTGTTCGCCGGTGGCATTGTTGACCCTAAAACAGGCTTCAGATTGTCTGTCGAGGAGGCCGTAGCAGAAGGCTTGATTGATCAGGACACTGCCTGTGGAGTGCTAAGCCTTCAGGTCCAGAATGGTGGCATTGTTAATCCTCACAATGGTGAAAGATTGACAATTGATGAAGCCGTGCAATGCAACTTAATGAGCTCCAGCAGTGCTCTCTTAGTCCTGGAAAGACAGAAGAGCTTTATGGGACTTATCTGGCCTCATTCTGGTGAAATCCTGACCGTGTCAACCTCTCTGCATCATGAAATGATAACCAATCAGGTCGCCTGCAAGTTGCTAAGCAACAGGCAGAAGATTGCAGCTTTTTACGTACCGGAAGTCTCCGAAGTTGTCAGCTTTGAATCTGCAATGGAGTACGGTTTGATAAACAAATGCACGTATAACGTGCTGAAAACTGTCCAAGTCCCCGATTCATTCCCCGATATTGATGAACCGAATGACACGTTTTCCACATGGCTCTCTTGGCGAGAGCTTCAGCTCGAAGGATCCCACCAAGGTGCAGAAGATCTGCCGATGGATGCAAAGAACGTTCTCGTTCCCTCACCCACAGAAGCAAGGAAGTTGTTTGTTTCCTACCTTATGATGAATAGCTACATGGATCCCAAATCAGGACAAAGGCTTTTAATATTTGATAGCCAATTAAATAAAATGGCTCAACTTTTTACAGAGAACATTATGGAACACAGCCTTGAAATGCAGCACAATGCCACTAATAATATTGATGACTTAGCCTCATGGGAGACATCAACAAAAGATGACACCACTGAAACGTTGACAGGCGCAGACCTTTACCATGACAATAGTGTGGAAGATAAAGGCTCTTTGTATCTTAATGAAGACAGAATAGAGGAGGAGCAAAGGAGCCCAGATGTGGATGAGCTCATCTCATGTCATACAGCTAATGAGCAGTCCCATGGTGGTTATGAAAAGCTTACAAAATCCAGGAGCTATGAGGCTGATACCATGGAGTCTAAATCTGAACTACAGGGTCTTTCTGAAAATGCACTTAAAACCCAGAAACAAAGCATTGCTCACTCATACCAAAAAGGTGATGAACTGAAATATGACGCTTTTGATGATTTAGATGTTTCTGAAAGCCAGGAAAAGCAAAATGAGAATGTAAGTAATGCCAAACAAACAGAAATGGTAGAGACCAAAGAGGAGACATCACCAATGTCCAGCTCAGAGGTTTGTTATGATACGGGCTCATGCTCAACAGAAGGAGTTTTAGCGAAAACAGATTCTCATCCTGTCAGAGCACCAAATGTTCAGCTAAACGTAGACGAAAACTCAGAGTCTTTAGCCGAACATCCAGAACAACGGGCATATGGTGAAAGAGTTTGGCGAGAGAAGGAGGAACAAGAATATGCTGTTCATCTCCTGAAGGCACAAGTTGAGGAAGGTGGAATTTTGGATGTCACATCTGGGAAGCGGTATGATCTCAATGCTGCCCTCAATAAAGGACTTGTAGATGAAGGAACTGCTTTGGAACTCTTAGCCTTACAGTTACACGATGATCACATGCCATGTAATCAAACACAGACTCTTTTGACTCTGAAAAAAGCTGTGGAAAAGGGCTCCGTATCCTCAAAAGTTGCACTGCAGATCATGGAACAACAGAAACTTCTGGGGAGATTCTGTGACTCAGAATCTAAAAAATGCATTACTGTCAGTGAGGCTTTGGAGCAAGGTCTTATATCTGATGACCTGGTTGAAAGGATTTTCAGATCAGACTTGACAATTGGGGCAATAATGAATTCCATTATAAGTGATCTTAAATATGTTCAGGAAAGGCAATGTATTGACATTCTAAAAGATCCTAAAACTGACAGTCTGCAAGAAGAATGCACTGGGCCAGAGAAGTATGTCTGGAAGTATGAAGATAAGACAATGCAGCCCTGTGACCTTACTGATGACCTGTTGTTTGATAGAACTGAAGGAGTATATGGAACAGATGATCAGTACATGTCAGTAAATATTAAGCACGTGATAGAAGGTTCATATTGTTTTGATGCTGTTAGTCAAGAAATTAAAAATAAACCAGGTGATCCATCCATTTCCGGTGAGGTAACGGAAGATCCCGCCATCGATGCAATGACTGATCAGTATGTGCATATTAAAGGATCTGGATTACAACCATCTGTTGAAAGGAATTTATCTGACCAGTCTGTGCTGAGAAACTCTATCCATGTGAAGGACGTGCTGGTTGAGAGCTCAGGCTTTTCCAGTGTAATTGATGAAGTCAAAGATGAAGATGAGACTGTTGCCACACTATGTTGTACACGTTATGCAGAGGAACCTACTAATGCACATGATGTGCAGCCTGAAAAACAACATGATGGATTTGGTACACATGGGAGGGCTGACTCTTGTGTGGCTAATTCATTCATGGTCTGTAAGGAAAATAGTAACACTTTTTTTGGTTTACGAAATGGCCATCAAAATAATGTCAGTGAGATGTCAAACGAGAAAGACTTAATTGACTGTCCCACAGACGTGGTATCGGGTGAGGAGATGCCTTCTAACCTCAAAACTGAAACATTGACTCTGAACGTTTTTGAACCTGGGGTGCCTCCACAGGAGGTATTGGTAGTTCATGAAGAAACTGGCACAGCTGCTCCTTCACACAAATCTGGAAATAGGCATCATCTAGGAATGGCTGAAGCTCAGGGGGATTTTTGTCTGACAGACTGTATGGAACATGAGGGTGAAGGCAGTGAGAAAAGATTGAAGAACATTCCAGCAAATGTAGATGTGGAGGACAGTGTAAATGAGTGTTCGGCATTGATCACCAAAATGCATGGTTTATCCTGGGAGTCTGAAATGTTTGATTCAGCATCAGCCATTGAAATGCTTAGTGCAACTCAGATATCCAAAATTCCTGTTTCATTGCATATTACTGAAATGCTCAATTCAGCACAGATCACCCAGACACATGGATTGTTACAGGCATCTGAAAATCTTGATTCAACATCAAATGAAATGAGTACTTCAACACAGGTATCTGAAATGCCTGTTTCATTATGCATCAGTGAAATGTTCGATTCATCACAGATCACTCAGCCACAACATTTATTACATGCATCTGAAAATCTCAATTCGGCTCCACTCAATGAAATATGTAGCTCAGTACAGATGTCCGAAATGCACAATGCCACTCAGATCACTGAAATGCATGGTTTATCGCAGGCATCTGAAAACCTCAGTTCAATGCCACTCACTAAAATGTGTAGCTCAGCACAGGTATCTAAGAAGCACGATGTAACTCAGATCACTGAAATGCATGTTTCATCACAGGCATCTGAAAATCCCAATTCAGCGCCACTTAGTGAAATGCGTAGCTCAGCACAGATGTCCGAAATGCACAATGCCACTCAGATCACTGAAATGCATGATTCATCACAGGCATCTGAAAATCCCAATTCAGCGCCACTTAGTGAAATGTGTAGCTCATTACAGATGTCTGAAATGCACAATACCACTCAGATTACTGAAATGCATGGTTCTTCACATGTGTCTGAAAACCTCAATTCAGTGCCACTTGCTGAAATGCGTAGCTCAGCACAGGCATCTATGAAGCATAGTGTAACTCAGATCACTGAAATGCATGGTTCATCACATGCGTCTGAAAATATCAATTTGGCTCCACTCGATGAAATATGTAGCTCAGCACAGATGTCTGAAATGCACAATGCCACTCAGATCACTGAAATGCATGATTCATCACAGGCATCTGAAAATCCCAATTCAGCGCCACTTAGTGAAATGTGTAGCTCATTACAGATGTCTGAAATGCACAATACCACTCAGATTACTGAAATGCATGTTTCATCACATGTGTCTGAAAACCTCAATTCAGTGCCACTTGCTGAAATGCGTAGCTCAGCACAGGCATCTATGAAGCACAGTGTAACTCAGATCACTGAAATGCATGGTTTATTGCAGGCATCTGAAAACCTCAGTTCAATGCCACTCACTGAAATGTGTAGCTCAGCACAGGTATCTAACAAGCTCGATGTAACTCAGATGACTGAAATGCATGTTTCATCACGGGCATCTGAAAATCCCAATTCAGTGCCACTTAGTGAAATGCATAGCTCAGCACAGATGTCCGAAATGCACAATGCCACTCAGATCACTGAAATGCATGATTCATCACAGGCATCTGAAAATCCCAATTCAGCGCCACTTAGTGAAATGTGTAGCTCATTACAGATGTCTGAAATGCACAACACCACTCAGATTACTGAAATGCATGGTTCATCACATGTGTCTGAAAACCTCAATTCAGTGCCACTTGCTGAAATGCGTAGCTCAGCACAGGCATCTATGAAGCACAGTGTAACTCAGATCACTGAAATACATGGTTCATCACATGCATCTGAAAATATCAATTCGGCTCCACTCGATGAAATATGTAGCTCAGCACAGATGTCCGAAATGCACAATGCCAATCAGATCACTGAAATACATGGTTTATCATATGCATCTGAAAATCTCAATTTGACTCCACTCGATGACATATGTAGCTTAGCACAGATGTCCGAAATGCACAATGCCACTCAGATTACTGAAGTACATGGTTTATCGCAGGTATCTGAAAACCTCAGTTCAATGCCACTCACTGAAATGTGTAGCTCAGCACAGGTATCTAAGAAGCACGATGTAACTCAGATAACTGAGATGCATGGTTCATCACAGGCATCTGAAAATCTCGATTCAGCATTGATTGTTGAAATGCATAGCTCGTCACAGATATCCAAAATGCACAATGCTACTCCGAACAACGAAATTGGTAATTCAGCAGCTGTACTTAATTTAGTAGAGATGGACAAAAGCATAGTCCCTGCTGAAAGAAGTCCTTTCATATCTGAAGAGACTTCATTGCATAATTTGAATGATAAGGTGTTTCAGAGACATACTTCAATAGTTCAGACATCCACCCTAAATGAGGAAACGAGCATGATGGCCAGCGACCCCCCTGCAGAGGGTCATCCTTCGGCTGAAGTCCTTGCAAACCAATGGGAAGGTACCTTTGTGAAGGAAACTTACGGGAGTGAAGCAGAGAATGCTGGAGGCTTGCCAGGTGTAGCATCTGAATTGGTCCCCAAAGTGGAGACAGAATCTGAAGCTGGGTGTGGTAGCCAAAGCATGGTGTCCATGCACAGTGGTCAGTCAGCGTCTGGTGTTGTTGCACACGAACATTCAGGGGAATATTTGTCAGCAGAAAGCTGTCATTTAACAATGTCATGTGAACATATGCCTATTTTGGGAACTGAACCTTCCAGAAAGGTAACATATCAGAAACAAGATTCTGTTGAATTTGATGTTGGGGATGGAATTCCTGCTTCAGAATTGTATATAACTTTTGAAAATCAATTGGATGAAAATATTCTGGGGGATTTTTATGTAGATTCAGAAAAGAACTCAAAACTGTTGGATCATTCAGCTGTTGAAACAGTACTTTGTGTGGGAACAGGCAGATTGGAACATGATGGGCGAAACAAGGTGACTGATCTTTGTGATGATCCTGCTGTAATTCTACGTGATGAAATCTCACCAAGCTCTCAGGACTTGTTGAGAAGCAGTCTCTCTGAGCAGGGGAAAATGACGTCAAAAGGCCTGGACGCCGATAGCCTGCAGACCTTGGACACTAAGGATGTTATTCCCATAACGTCGATGTCAGACATCGATAGAAACCTCCAAAAGAATTCAAGTTCCCTTTATGAAGAGAGAGAATCAATTTTTGATAAATGGTCAGAGCCTCATGGTGACTCATCAAACCAGGAGGTACTATGGGTGAATCAGTCCCAGCTACTTGGAAACCATGAACACATTTCATGTAAAGGAGCTCATCTTGAGGGAACACCAGAGCAGGAGCAGATTGCTTCTGAGATGTCGATCATTAAGGCTGATGTGCTGCTGGCCGTTGCTGGGAGGACCCCCCATAATGTAGAGAGTTCCTGTCAGGAGGGTGGCCATGAGCAGGTGCTTAGCGCTGATCAAACAAGTGTCCTTAAGACCCCTGAAGATACTTCCCATTTGGGGTCTTTTCCCTCAACCATCGCTTTTCTGCAATCAGGTGACCATGAATCAGCTGAAGGCACAGAAGACCACGACAAAACAATATACAAGGTAAGAAAAACTGTGTGAAACTTATTTCAGAAGTACTTGTGGTTTATCTGAGCCAGTTGTGAAACAGTGACAAATTTAGCACTTTTTTTGTCAGTTGCAGTACTCCACTCAAAATTATTTGGAACTTGTGGGCAGACTTCAGGATCATGCAGATGTTATTGAGGATATTAAGAATGACTTTGAGAGTCAAGGCCTTTTGAGCAATAGTATGGAGGGATTGCAGAATCAGCTGGAGGAAACTACGGTCAGTAATTTTCATATCAGTAGAAGCAGGTTTTCTCTCCTTAGCCTCATCTCTGCCCCGTGGTTAAGCGTCTTTGCATGTGCAGGTGCTTTGTTCTCCTTCACGCCTGTCCCGGTGCTGACAAAGTCACGCTCTCTCTTTCCAGTCACTAGACACACAGCTTTCTGCTTTGGCTGACACCCTCGCTACAGATCTGGGTGTTGCGGGACACATGCTAAAGGCTGCTAATGGACACGTTCCTGAACAGATCCGCCGGGATCTGGCTGCAGCGCTCCGAGACGTGCAGCTCAGGTTTTCTAATGTTCGTGAAATGTCTGCAACAAGAAGCGAAGTTATAGTGCAGGCCATCGAGGCAGGAAAGGTCAGTGCCCCGACTGGGCTTCTGGCTTCAAGTGTCACGTATATTTCTGCTTTTGTAAATTTTTACATTTTGAATAAACTGGAATGAAGAAAATTTTTTTCCCCAATTTGTTTTGGTGGGTTCAAGCATCAATCTAAATATATTTTTCTTGTGTAGTTGCATTTAGAGTCTTCATTCCAAGATCTTATAAGATACCTTCAGAAGATTTCAGTGTCTATTGATCACACTTCTGAGACAGTCTCCAGACTTGGTATTATGAACATGGATGACTTGGATAAGATAAAGGAACAGATTCAGCAAATCAAGGTACATCTTTCTGAAATGGCATGATTTTCAGATTAGTTGTACCATTTACTCAAGTTATTTTTAAAGCCCAATTTCATTATTTTTTCAGACACCTTTGAAGGTCTGTTGAAGTTTATATCTCTTTCTTGTCAATAATATGGAAACAGACTGTATTCACGTTTTATTAATTATTGCTTGATATGGTATTGAAGGACACGGAGGAGAACCTGTCCGTCACTCGCCAGCAGCTGGAGGACATCGCTTTTGAGGTCCAGTACTTCATATCGGAACATGCCCAATACCTGAGTCCCTCTCAGAGTAGAAATCTGCTCCAGTCTCTCAGCGCCACCCAGAGGGCATTCAAGGACTTGATGGAGGAGGTTTCCACTCAGCGGCACACTCTTGATCTCCATCTGGAGATTAGGGTGGACGAGAATCAGCTGAAGGTTTGAAGAGCGAAGGCCCCTGGTTGTCTGTGTGCTTCGAATTGTTGATGAGATGTTTGGCTTTATGTCAGATCATTTGCCCTGGGAGAGGCTCTCCGACGTAAGCAGCTTACAGACTTAATGATGTGTGACACAAAGCCACCATCAATCTGATATGCAGATTTTTACTTACTGTTCACTTATTGAAGTGTGTCAGTAATGTTAATACTGCATGTGTTTTTTTTTTAAACAAAACTTGAAAGAAAACAAAACTGCTATTTTCCGCTGGTGAAACACTAACCCTCTCTGGTCATGTTCATGTTCTTTCAGGCTGTGAGACATTCGGTATGCTCTGAAATCTAACTGCAGTTGAGGGAACGTGTCCGGCCTGTGCATGGACTTGACACACTGGCAGAATTAACACACAGGCCCTGCCACTCCCTCTGTCACTCTCCTGCCTCCTGCGTGGCCCCACCTATGGGCCTGAGGACGGCCAGCATGTTTACAGCATACTCTAGTCATTGTGGCGGTGGCGCGTTCTTGTCAGATGGTGCGGAGACATGGAGGGCCTTTGCAAAGCGTCTCTTTCTCACACAGAGTGCTGTGGAGAAGCAAAAGGAGTACATGCAGAAGCTGCAGGAGGTGTGTAATAGCCTGACGCAGGTGGAGAACAAGCTCATCGGCCACCAGCAGCTGGCTGGGCGTGGAGATGCCGTGGACGTGCAGCAGTATCAGAAGACCCATCAGGTTGGTGCTTCTGCTTACCTCAGCTCTCAGACTCCGGTGATGTTTCATGTCATACCGCTATCGTATAGTGTGACTTCATCTGTAATGATGGTCATTGTCTCGCTTAATCCCTGGAATTGTGTTGGTTCTGCAGTCCTTGCTGGAAGACGTCCAGGCAAATGTAGATGCCCTCACTGAGGTTGTCAGCAGCACCAAGAAGTTCCTGGAGGAGAACCGGGACAAGCTGAACCCCGAGCAGATTGCTGCCATCGAGGGCAAGCTGGAGGAGGCCAGGAGGAAGTCTGAGCTGCTGAGAAACCGAGCTGAGGACTCCAGAAAAGATCTACAGAAGGTCATGACCACTGCTATTAAGCAGGAGACTGCAAAGGTAAAGAGAGTTTGTTTGGTCTGATATTATATTAGGAAATAATACGTCTCTGTGTGTTTTTTCTCATTTTTATTGCAATTGTCCTTATAAACAATTTCCCAGTGTTAGAAGAAGCAGAGAATTATATTGGTGAACTGGTTCCTTGTATGACTTTTAGGTTGCAGCAGTGGAGCAGCTGGAAGAGAGCAAAACCAAAATCGAAGGTCTCTTAGACTGGATATCCAATATTGGGAAGGACAAAGAAAAGAATGAGATGGCCACGCAGAACGGGAACCCGCTGCTGGAGAAGGAGACGAACACACTGGGCAGTGAGGACGACGCCAATGGGAACATCTCCATTGTGGACGGGAGGGAGGAAAACGGCCACGACATGGACTTGGACAAGCAGCTTGACAGAGTCAAGGTGGCCGTTGGTTCTGCTTGGTTATTTACCCAATTAGTGTCAACCCAAGTTTAGCTTGTCCCTGCAACCCTGACTGGAAAGAGCAGTTAGAAAATGGATGGATGGACATCTGCTTTGGGATGTAATTTTTATGGGGAAAGATCAGTAGATTGATTAATTGCTACTTGATGTCTTGATGATCTAATGCAGAGCATTTGAGTCTGGATTCTGAGCTAGTTAGATGCTTTAAGTCTTCCTCTGTCTGAAATCTCTCTTTGGGCCTGGATTCCATGCTGATCCACTGAGCCAAAGCCTGGCTTCTCATCCTGCAGGCCCATCACCAGGAAATCCTGTCCCAGCAGCAGGACCTGATCATTGCCACCCAGTCGGCACAGGCCGTGCTGGACCGGCAGGGCCAGGTCCTGTCCCCGGGGGAGAGGGCAAAGCTGCAGGGTGACGTCCAGGAGCTGCGCACCCGCTACGACACGTCCCTGGCACGGGCCGAACTGCAGATGAAGCAGGTTCAGGCGGCGCAGGAGGAGATGCGGCAGTTTCGGGACGACTGCGGCGAGTTGGAGGCCTGGCTGGCGGAGGCCGAAGCGGCCGCCCGGGAGCTGGGGGAGCCGAGTGGCCGGTTGGACGTCCTGTGCGAGAAGCTGGCAAGGCAGAAGAGCTTCTCCGAAGATGTCATCTCACACAAAGGGGACCTGCGCTTCATCACCATCTCCGGGCAGAAGGTTCTGGATGCTGCCAAGGCCTGCGGCCAGGTGGACCCTTGTGGGATGGAGGTGGACACGTCAGGGGCCTGCGTCGCCGTGAAGGAGAGGCTGGACGCGGTGGCTGGCCGCTACAAGGCTCTGCACTCAGAGGTATGCTGGCTGTGCGGGTGTAGGCACGTCAATCGTGGTGTCACATGAACGTCAGGAGACCTCAGCACTGTGATCAGCCTGACATCACTGCATCACAGTGGTAAACTTACGAGGTGCTGAGCCGATTCGCAATGCTGCATTTATGCAAAAGCAATTCACCAGTAATGAGCCAGTTGTTCTGCAAGTTTAGCTACATGTACAGGTTTATTTATGATGCTGGAAATTGTTAACTTGGCCACTGGGTGGCGACATTTCTTTAAAAACTGCATTGCTCACTGGTGGGTTCGTCTCAGTATACTCCGCTTCTGAGTCACACTGTCAAAAAAAAAATGAATGAAAATGACAAACATAAGCATTTTCCACAATATTGCAGTGCTTGTAAGCTGCGTGACCCACAGTGTGCTACCCTTTCCATTTTCCATCAGAGTTGTCATATCTGTATGAATGTAGACCAAAGTATATCCAACCATTTTCACCAAGAATCAGACCTCATTTGGAAAAGCTAAATATTGACCTGAGCTTTCTAGACCAGCTTGGGAAACCGAAGGTCATCCTGAACTTGACTAAAAACCAAAAGTCTCAGGCTCAACCTACCACCCCCCGTACGCAGCCGCGGGGCGTTGGGGGAAGGGTTCCGCCTCACGGTCCCATATGTACGGATGTCAACCAGCTGAACAGCCGAATTCTAGGGGAAAGTTCTGCTCTTATGACAGAAGCCTGCGCCCTGCTGTAAGCTTTCCCAAAGAAGGTTATTTACTTTTAACTGACTCAAAGCCTTGATTGCAAGATCTGGATAAAGATGGATAATCCTGTGGCTGTACAGAGTTTAACTAGTCTGTCAGTCCTGTATGCACAGAAGGGCAGTGTACGTTTTTGTTGGGCGGCCGGTCATGCAGTGTGTCGGGGAATGAGCAAACGGACACCACTGGCAAGAAGGCCGTACACTCAGATATACAGCAGTGTTTAATACCACCTTCAGATCTTAAGCCTCAACTCTTTTGTCATATAGTGACAAAAAGCTGAATGGGATAAATATATTAATAACAAATTTTACAAAATTGATCTAGTTTTTGGATAGTTGGCAACAGTTAACCTTAAAACCTGTTGGAAGCGGGTTACCTATACAAGGCGTCACATGCTGCGCTGCTTCATGTCTTTACTCCCCTGCAGGTCCTACATGTAACACTCCTTTAACTGTTAAACACCTTTCATTATATTGTCCTCCTTTGAGCTCCCTTAGGTGTGGTTTCCCTTTTACTTACTCAAGCCAGAGGCTATTTTCTGGGATAATCTTAAGTATTTTATTTGGATTGTTTTAACTGTAATATTTTATAATTATTTCTGAAGTTTTCACTGTTTTGGTTGTTCAGTCCATTTTAATATCCATAGATTCCCACCATGAATATAGCCCTAGTGGCTGGCATGGCATTACATCAGCACAACTAACTAAGTGCCCAACTAAGTAACGCAGACAGTGCTGCAGAAATCACCGCTGCCCTTGTGCTTTCAGTGTAACCAGCTTGGCAGCAACCTGAAAGACGTGGTGGAGAAGTACGGGCAGTACCAGGCAGCGAGCAGCAGCCTCCTGGCGTGGCTGGGCAGCTCGGAGGAGGCGGCGCGCAGGCTGCAGTCCGAGCCCATCGGCGCCGACCCGCAGACGCTGCAGCGGCAGCTGGAGGAGACCAAGGCAGGCGTACCGGCGCCCCCGCGCAGCCGTCACTCAGCACGCACGCCCCCCGAACACCCCCATCACACGCCTGCAGCCTGACTTTGCCTTATAAAGTCCCTCCTCCTCATGAGCCTCTATTTATAGGCATGTTCTGCCCTGAGCCTGGAGCTCAGCACTCCGACGTAACGGCTCTGCCCAGCCTCATGTGGCGCTGACAGCCTCCCAGCTTCGGTATTTGGACGGGGGTGTTTCAAAGTGCTCTGTTCTGCTTCTCTATGATTCACCCTGATCAAATTCCTCCCTGACACACACACATATGGGATAGGAACCGAATCCATATCAGGTTACATCTTCTTGCGAATTTGTGATGATGGGTTGAATCAGGCATTGGAACAGAAAGGCTTTGTGTCTCCGATAACATGATTCCCCTTTAGATCCTGGGACATGTCTGTCAAGAACTGGGTGAATGTCCTGGATTTATTCAGGGGGACTTCCCTTTGGAAGGGGATTCCCTTTGGCTGGCCAGTACATACTGCATTATCTTGAACATTGGATATATATTTGACATATGAGGCAACTTGTTGGTTCCTCATTTTCTATAAAGTAAACACGAGCATGATAGTCTAGAATAGAATAGTCTAAGATTGTATGTAAAACCATAAAATTCTGGACATAATTTGGGTAGCTGTGGTATCCCATTACAGAGCTCATCACATCAGTAAACCTGTTATTCGTGTGCTGTCAGTCAGTGTGGCTTCCATTCCCTATCTAACCTTCTGGGGGCGCTGTGCCCTTCTCATCCTCAGGCCCTGCAGGGACAGACCTCCGGACGCCAGGCTGCCATGGAGACCCTGCGCAAGGTGACCGATGCCCTGGTCACGGCTGAAGGTGGCCTGCTGACCAACCAGGATGAGATCCAAGAAACTGTAGGTGAGGGGAAAAAAATGCCAGTGAAGCAATTTTCAGCGAGGTGGATGGTTCCAGATTTTATACTATTCATAAGGACGTATGTGACAATGCAGAATCAAATGGCTTTGGTTTATGTTGTTGTGTCCAGTGTCACTTTTTTATTAAAAGATCTATAACATAATGAAATGACGTTATTGTAAAGCGCTGACCTCACTTCCTGTGACATCTGCCCTCTAGAGGACATTGCAGAAAGGTACGACAACCTTTCCAAGTCTGTGAGCGACCGTCATGAAAAGCTGCAGGTGACCCTGACGCGGTCCCTCAGCGTCCAGGACGGGCTGGATGAGATGATGACGTGGATGGAAAACGTGGAGAAGAACCTAGGGCAGAGTGACCCCCCAGCCCTAAACTCCATCGCCATGCGGGACATGCTCAGCAAGGAGGCGGTAAGGGTAGGGATTGGCAAGCAATACATGATCGGGTCACACGAGTTTGACCTGGTGTATGTTATCGTAACGTGCTCTCTTAACGTTCAGAGTTTGGTCATTTCCTCCTGTTTTGTAGTGTGTGTCCCAACAGATGGCACTGTTCCTCAATACCCCATGTGTCTGTCATGTCACCAGGCCATGGAGCAGGATATGTCGAGTCGTCAGAGCAGCATCTCGGCAATGAAGTCCAAAGTGAAGAAGTTCATTGAGACGGCAGAACCATCAGCGGCAGTGGCTCTCCAAGCCAAGATGGACACCCTGTCTCAACGTTTCACTGACGCCTGCGAGAAACACAAGAAAAGGGTGAACAAGCTGGAGGAGCTCAGGGACAAGGTGGAACTTTTTGAGAAGACCTCGGAGAAGGTGCAGCAGTTTGTGACCAGGCGCTCGCTGGACCTGTCCGAGACGGAGGGGCCCGGGACCAACGTGAATGAGCTCTCCCAGATGATGGAGGTAGGACTGTGGCCATTTAGCCCCGGGTGACATGGACACTTTTGAATTGTAACACATCCATAAAATACTCTGTGATTCTGCAGGAGACCAACACAGAGCTTTCGGAGCACACCAGGGACATTGAAATGTTGAAGCAGCTGTCCACTGAGTTGGTGGACATGGGCTCAGAGACCAGCAAAGCTCAGATCCAGGGCAAATTGGAAACGCTATCCAACAGCTTTGAGGCCTTCAAAGACACTGTGAAAGAGAAGTGAGTAATGCAAACGCATGTGGGAGATGAAGTGGGGATTTCTGTTGGACCTTTGAGTACTATAGTAACTTTATTACTGTGCGGGACTGACCCACATCCTCTTTTTTAGAGTTTAAGCATAGACTGTTCCTCTTCTAGTAGTTGGACATTCAAAAATCTGGTTTTAAATTCATTTTTAAGTTTTGACTTCGATAAAATGTGTATCTGTACTGCTGTGTTAAAGAGGAAGTCCACACGTTAACTTCACATTGAAACCTGTCCGAAATACACCCTGTATGTCGCTTGGAGACACAGACAGACAGACGGAGACACAGAAGGACGTATTCGTTGACGTTGACGTCTGCCCTTGTTTCAGGGAGGCTGAGGTGTCCTCCTGCCAGGATCAGCTCGGTGAGTTTAAGTCGGCTGCAGGAGCCCTCTGGAAGTGGATTGAGGAGTCCAGGGGGAAAGTGCCCGTCGCCCAGGCCTCCTGCAGCGAGGATAGCCTGGCCAGGGACCTGCAAACAGTCACCGTGAGTCAGAACCCGCCGCTGGCCTGGGGCAGGGGCGTAATGGCCGTTCCACTGCGTGACCCGTCCCTAGTGCTGAGTCAAGTCATAGTCAGAGTATTTTATTGCTGTCCTAAGCGGTATGATCCATGGGTCAGACACTGAAATGGACCCCCCCCCCCCTCGCTGGTCATGCAGCAAATGGTAACAAACAGAATATAAATATAAAAGTCATTTAAACACAACATATTTAAACATAGACATAGATAGAAATATGCAATTAAAATACAGTTTAAGATATACAATAAAATAATATATCTCTATAGTTTTATTTATCGTCTTCTACTTTCCCCAAAGCTGAAGTTGCTCAGGGCTGTCCTGAACCTCGCTCACTGCCGAGCGATTAAAAAGGGAGTCCTTCAGGCCCGCCGAGTTTGGCTGATTCGGGAGGTGATCTCATGCGCGAACTCGCCACAAACCTGCCATGCTTACAGTGGTATGGTGAGGCCATGAAGGGCTGGTGTTTTGAAGTGGCGTGTAGATCTAATGAGAGGCGGATGTGTGTTACCGGGAGATGAAGGGATGGGTGATGTGGGGGCGATGTGGGGGCGATGTGAGGGTGTGAATCATAGCTCACAAAAACCTCCATTTAGACAGGCAGCACTGAGGTAAAAATCATCAGACATGAAAAGAAAAAAATGAAGCTTTAATAAACAAACCTGACATGAAAGTGGAGAAGGTCTTTTCCCGTTACAGAAACTCCCATTTCTGGTGAATTTACATGCTAGAAGTGCGCCCTGGGTGGGCAGAGCTGGGGGCATCTTTGGATTTGGGAGCGTGGTCGAGAACATCGAGCCTTCAGCTCAGACCCCCTTCCACCATGATGCTGTTATTCCCTCCGTGCTGGGGCTGGGTTTGGTCTGACTGTAAACTCTCTAACGGGCCTGTGTACGTTCTCTCCTAGGCCTTGCTGGGGCTGGGTTTGGCCTGACTGTAAACTCTCTAACGGGCCTGTGTACGTTCTCTCCTAGGCCTTGCTGGGGCTGGGTTTGGTCTGACTGTAAACTCTCTAACGGGCCTGTGTACGTTCTCTCCTAGGCCTTGCTGGATGAGTGGGCTTCTAAGGCAGCTGCTGTGCAGGATGTTAACAGCAAAGGTTCCACTCTCTGTAGCCTTATCACCGCTCTGACCTCTCCGGCCAAAACAAAGACGTCACACAAGTCAGGTACACCCGTCATCAGGTTTCCCATAAATCCTAGATGCAGCTTAATGGTTTGACGCATTGACACAGAGTGGGGAGGGAGTCAAAGCAATTATTGTCTTCAGCCTGAGATGGGAAAGAGCCCGGAGTTTTAAATGTGGGGGTGGATCACTTTTGTTGTTCTGAGATGATACAAAACTACACACACTAAGCATCTTTATGATTTTTTTTCCCTGTCTTGTTTTTGTAGGATCTGCTGTTATGAATGGTTCAGGTGCTCATGCTTATCTGACCAACAAAGGTAAAAAACGAAAAAGCATAATGGAACACGGTGACTTAGAACAAAATGACAGAGTCCTTATGCTTCTTGGGAACAAGCTAGGACCACGCAGCGAGGGCCAGTAATAGATTAATTATAGTTTGGTGGGACTTGTAGTAGGATTACTGGAATATATGCTCTTCTGAAACATAATGAATGAACTTATGCAGATACTGAGTGGTTCTAATGCCCTATACCAGCCTGACATGCCGTTATAATGGCTTATCAACAGAAACCTGAGAATTTACTGTCGCCTGAGATGTGCGACTGTATGTGGTCGTCCTTCTGTTTAACCCCTTGACAGAGCTCATGGCTGTAGAGCAGGACCTCTTACATGTAAACGATGGGTACCAGAACCTGGGCGAACTTCTGAAGGCCCGGGCCAATGAGCTGAATGGAGTGGTGCTGCGGGTTCGAGAGGCACGGGAGGACACAGGCTCTATCATGAAGTGCCTGGAGGAGTTGAAGAACACGGCAGCCAGCTGGGACCCCGTGTCGGCCGAGAGGAACTCCATGAGGACCCAGATGGAGCAACAGAAGGTACCGGACAAGTCAGTCCTTAGTGATAGACATGGAATTTTCTAGACTCAAGGTCTTTGCACTCCCTATGGCTATGAGATACTGTTTGAAAATATCACCTTTGATATCGTGCCTGTAGCATGGGTTGTACCCTTAATCTCTCTTAGGCTTTTGAAGAAGGCATGAAAGTGAATGAGGAGAAGGTTCAGAAGCTAAGAGGGAAGCTGCTGAAGCTGATCGAGGATCATCCCGATTCTGCTGAAGTGGCGAAGTGGAAGCAGACCCTGAATCAGATTGGTGAGCTCTGTTTGCAACCCTGAGCCTGATGTCAGAATTTTATGGAGGAGTCACTGGAACACGAGAGTGTGGATTTCTCACGGTGACATACATCCTGCAGAAACCTCTAGAAATCGTCTCAAACTGATGGTGTGCTGTGATTGAAATGCAGGAGGTTTTGTGTGTGTGTGTGTGTTTGTTTGTTTGGACCAAATGTATCCACGATGTGGTAGAACCTGTTACTTTTTAAATGGTAAATGGACTGCAGTTATATAGCGCTTTTCTACTCCTACAAGTACTCAAAGCAAATTACGGTTCATGCCTCACATTCACATACCAGAGGCGGAGGCTGCCTCACATTCACCCATCCACACTCACATTCATACACCAGCGGCAGAGGCTGCCTCACATTCAACACTTACATTCACACACCGGTGGCGGAGGCTGCCATGCAAGGCGCCAACCTGCACACCGGGAGCAATTTGGGGTTCAGTGTCTCACTCAAGGACACTTTGATGGGGTCAGGAGGATCCAGGGCTCAAACCTGCAACCCTCTGGTTGCCAAACGATAGCACTACCTCCTGCGCCACCATCTTCCCATCTTTTGGGGGACATTTTTCAGCTCCCTACAATATAAACCTCAACATTATTTCTTTATAAAAATCTATGTCTACAATCAAAAAACTAAACATACCAAAAGTCTTGTATTTTGTTTGCTTACTTATGGTTAAGGGCTGGGTAGGGGTTAAGGTTGTCATAGTTGTGATGTGTGTGTGTGTGTGTGTGTGTGTGTGTGTAATTGAGAGACAGGGAGAGATGAATGAGTGGCTCCATGCTGCTGTTGCCCCACACAGATGAGACCTGGAAGCACCTCGTGGGGACCATGGAGGACCGCCGGCAGCAGCTGGAGGCTTCATCGCGCCACCTGGGCCTCTTCCAGGCGGCTGAGGAGCAGCTGGGCCAGTGGCTGGCAGAGAAGGAGCTTATGATGAGTGTCCTGGGACCTCTCTCCGTGGACCCAAACATGCTCAACACCCAGAAGCAGCAAGTGCAGGTATGCCCCCCTGCCCGCTCCCGCCCCCGGGGGTAGCCTGCTCCACCAGTCACTGAGAGGCTCCACCAGCTTCCCATTGGTTGCTCTTCCAGTCCCCAAGGGGTTAATCCAGTCACCAACTGACAGCACTAAGTAATCCCACCAAAAGAACCTTTTAAAGACCTCCAGCAGGTAAACGGTGGTATGGATATTCGGTTCCCATGGCGATATTGAGCATAGGCCTGGGTGGCAGCATGAGGATGGTATGCTCACTTATACGAGTCAGACAAGGCAAAGCATGGTGACACTAAGTGCTGTTGGTTATTGGAAGTCATCAATGGATACATGTATATTTCTAAGTTGCACTTTTCCTGTCTGTCCTCTGCTAGATCCTGCTGAATGAGTTTAACAGCCGCAGGCCACAGTACGAGCAGCTGAGCCAGGCCGCCCACGCCATTCTGAGCACCCCTGGCGAGCAGAACCCCACATGCGCTCCTGTCAAGGAGCGGCTGGCCACCCTCACCCAAAAGTGGCAGGCCCTGACCGGCCAGCTGGCCCAGCGGTCCGAGCGCATCGACCTGGCGTCCAGCAAGAGCGCCCAGTTCCAGGGCCTGCTCCGGGGCCTCACCGACAGCCTGGGCGTCCTGGGCGGCCAACTCCAGGAACAGCAGGCACTCAGCAGCCAGCCTGACGCCGTCAAGAAGCAGCTGGTGGCCGCTAACGCCATCTTGGCCCAGCTGCGCGAGGAGAGGAGGAGGCTGAAGGAGGCCGAGGCCTTGTGCTCGGAGCTGTCGGCGCTGGTGAGCGAGGAGTACCTGCGGGAAGATCTGAGCCGGCAGCTGGAGGCTGTCAGCAAGCCCCTGGAGCAGCTGGAGGAGAAAGCAGGTCAGTTCCTGTACATCCCCAGCACGGTTCCGGTCAGTCAGCTGGGGCTCATGTTCAAGCAAGGCTGATAATCCATCGTAAGCATACAGCTGCCAGGGAACTAGCCTAGTCACCACTCCATGTGGAGATCAGTCAGACACCCCGGGTTCCTCTCAAGTTCCTTTCAGTGGGTCATACTGATTTTGAAATCTTTCCATAGTGCGCCAGCATGGAGTTAACCATGCACTAAAAAAACATACGTAATGGAGTTACACTGATTCCCCTGTTTTTTCTTACCTCTGTCAGTGGTGATGTGGTCATTGGCAGGGATAAGTCACTGCATGCTTTTTAGATAACGATCACTCTCGCGATGCATCAACATGGCTCCTTGTACACAAGATAAACTCATGAGCCAACAAAGGCTATGGGTACACACTCGTAGAGCTTAATTATGGCAGCCTGAAGATATTAGTTATGTTATTAAATTTGATTTAAAAAATATATATAATAAACTATGTTATGAAAGTGTGTTCCATGTGCCAGTAGTGGTTGTACATATGTATGCCCTAAGAAATGAATTTTATATCTCACAGGAAAGAAGATCCAGCAGCTCAATTCTACTTTTGCCAGCTCCAAGCAGTTCCATCAGATGTCCAAAGACTTCCAGGTGTGGCTGGATGAGAAGACGAAGGAGCAGCGGCGGCCTTGCCTGGTCTCGGCCAAAGTGGAAACCCTGCGACAAAGCTTGAGAGAGCAGGAGGCTTTCCAGAAGGGTCTGTGTGAGCAGGAGACACCCTATGAAACCATCGTCAAGGAGGGTGAGGCACTACTACAGAGCACGGAGGGTGCTGAGAAGGTGGCTCTGCAAGGGCAGCTTTCCTCCCTGAAGTCCACCTGGGACGACGTTAGGAAGACCTCTGCTGATTGCATGGAGAAGCTTAAGACGAGTCTGCAGAGGGCTGAGAAGTTCAAGGAGCATGTGGAGAAGCTCAGCATCTGGATCGAGGAGTGCAAGGCCAGTGTGGACCAAGTCAAGTTTGGCATGGAACCTGCCGAGGTGGATATTTCCTCCACGCGTGTCAGAGAAATCCAGAAGGATCTGGATAAGCACCGGGGGGTCGTGGAGATGATGAACAGCGCTGCCAATAGCCTGCTGGAGGTGGTGAACGCAGACAGGGAGGCCATTGAGGATGAGAAGACGTCCATCAACAAGAGAGTAGATGGCATGTCAGAGACGTTACAACAGAAGAAGGAGTCTTTGAACAAGATCAGCCAGAAGCTGAAAGTCTTCAATGAAACCAAAAAGGAGGCCAGGAGTCAGCTGGATGGGGCTCGGAAGCAGATGGAGACCCAGACTTCCCTGGGTGCTCAGGCCTACAGTAACAAGAATCTGACCAATATGAAAGCCCAGCAGAAGGCATTAGCTGGAGTCCAAACACAGGTCGATTGCCTCAAGAATCTGGCCCAGGAGCTGGTCATAGATGTTCCAGATGCTGAGGGAGTTACTGACCTTCTGCTGCAGGCTGACAGCCTGGAGAAGGACTTGAGCTCCATCAGCCGGGAGATGGAGGAGAGGTGCTCCTCCCTGGAGGGCAAACTGCAGGGCATCGGGCACTTTCAGAACAGCATCCGCGAGATGTTCGCGCAGTTTGCCGACCTGGACGATGAATTAGACAGCATGTCGCCAGTGGCACGGGATCTTGACACACTTCACTCACAGCGGGATGACATCAAGGGCTTTGTCACTAAACTACGGGAGCTGACGGCGAATGCCCTTAACGCTTCCAAAAGCTGCAAGACCATGTTAGAAGACGAGGCCTCACCAGACCTGCTGGGCCTGAAGCGGGACCTGGAGGCTCTGAACAAGCAGTGCGGCAAACTGATGGACCGGGCAAGAGCCAGGGAGGCCCAGCTGGAGGGTACCCTCAGCCGCATGCAGGAGATGTACGAGCAGCTCCAGGAGTTCACGGAGAAGCTGACGGAGGCTGAGAGGCAGGAGGGCTGCCAGGAGCTGGTTGGCATGGAGACCGAAGTCATCAACAATCAGCTGGAGGCCTTTAAGGTACCGTAGGATATCATTATGCCATGAGTCATTTGCCTGGTGTACTTCTTAACTTGGTTCCTTCACACGTAACAGCTTCCATATTAAAAGTACC
>JAODJU010000062.1:1013987-1024819 GCA_026776725.1 Gnathonemus echidnorhynchus | reverse complement strand
GGGGGGCTGATGGTCACTGGCCACATGACGGTTGGGGGGGGGGGGGGGCAGAACAAGCTACAGCAGGAGGCAGATGTTACTGTCGTAGCTTGAAGTCAATAATGATGGTAAAGTTGAGTGGTGTGTGGACACGCCATGCTGTTCTCCGTAAAACTCTGCCGGCTGTCTGATCTGGAGATGCTTCAGTTGTTCGTATTGGCTCACGATTAAAAAAACAAAGTTAATTACTGTTCGTTTGCTTGCCTGTTTACTCGCTGGTGACACTCAGAACGTTCAGTTCTGAATTTCTAACATCCTGAGCCGATATCTGGCGGTCTGAGGAGAACCTCCAGGCCTCGCGCGGCCACGTTTACAAAGCTCATTTGTCAGTTTAGATTAATCAGCTCACAGTTAAAATTTTTATAAGATAAGGAAAAAATGACCATCAAGTAGAACAAGCAACAGAAAATAAACAGGCAGCCTGGAATTTTCTGTTAGTATTTTCTCTGCTTCCTTCTCTGTTTATCCATTCATTATTTTCCCATCCCCCTCTGCCAGCCAGGAAGGGGGGGCTGTAAAGGCCCCCTCCCCTGAGTGAAATGTCCATTAAAGAGGCTGAGCAGTCCCCCCGCAGGATCCCCACGGACGGCAGTAATTGAACTCTCCGGTGGTGGCGGTCTCGCGCCTGCGCCCTCCGCTGGCCCATCAGGCACATGCAGGCCAGCCCCTGGGGCCTTCACTCCCCTCTTCCAGCAAGCATCTGGTCGCTGGTGAAACACACTCCTGCCCTGGGCTATTGTTGCGGGTGACAAGGCCCAGGGGCAGATGGCCGTCAGCATGGTGTCGTATGTTAAACAGCCTCATCCCGGTCTGGGGGGGGGGGGGGGGGGGGGGGGGTGACTGTGGGCCTTTAAAAGAGCCCCCGCCCCAATGAGGCGGCCCCGCGACACCTCCGTTTGTCTAAAGAGGGCTTTGTTACGATGTTTGGCCTGGCCGCTAGTTCGCTCATTCTGCAGCATCTGCTGTGGCCTTATCCATTGGAGACCTTTCTCCAGCTCCGCTGCTCAGCCTAGAACAAGATGGTTTGTGGTTCACATTTAAAAAAAAAAGTGATTAAGGGAATCTTGTTGCTTTTGTATATTCTTGGCCTGGTTTCCAGAAGTTTCCCTCCGGTGTCCCCTCACTAATAGATCACTGATGGATGATTGATTATGGGGACTTGGGTATACTGTAACTTCTGGAACGTTCTGGAAGGAGAAATGTGTATATTCCCATGTAGCTGTCCGGCAGCGATGCCCTGGAACGTGTTATGGTCACTATCCATACCACTCATGACATCAAAGGCCATCAGTGCTGCATATGTATGGATTTATACGGTGCTGAAGGGGATGCAGGAACATTTTGGAAGTATTAAGCTCGCATTTATTATTTTTCTTCCCAGAGTGGGGCGGGGGAGGTTCTCGTATGCATTCCTTCTGTAATCCCAGCGCCGCCTTCAGGTGCTCTGTCAGGGAGGGAGGCTTTGCCATTTGCTGTAACTCCGGGCGAAGTTCCCCAGGTTTTTCTTTGGCTTATTGTCGTCCTTCTGCTGGGTGTTTGATGTTTTGCTTGACATTTAGACTGATTGTCACTAAAGTTTTTTTTTATTTTTTAAATTTTTTTTTTGATTTCCTTGCCAAACGCTAGTGGTCTGAATCACACTGGGATCATTTTTGTGTCGTGGTTGATGACTCATGATTCCCACACAGTTAGGGGACCTAATTCCTGCCCCCTGTCTCCTGTCCACCTCACTCTCTCCACCTTGTGCTGCCTAGAAGGTAACATCTCAACCCGAAACCGCGAATTGGCATCCTGACCTATTGTACTATTATCCGGATCCAGATTCCCATGGAAGGGATCTGTCTTGAGACAGTTATGCCATAAACAGTGTCTCAGTGACCAGCATGCCCTGCTGTGATGGAGGACAGTTTGGAGGTGGGTGGGGGGGGGTGCGAAACAAGGATGAGGGGGGAGAAGCTACAGCGGGACGCCTGCTCACCACGGCCTCTGCTGTTTGGATGGATGGATGGATGGATGGATGGATGGATGGCTTCAGGGGATTCATCTGCTTTTCCAGCAGCACAGACATGACATTGTTACTGGTGAGCTGGAAAATGCAGCATTTTCACACACCGTGGTTCCTCGCACAGGGGGAGCGTGTGCCTTGGTGAGGACCGCTGTGGGGGTGGGGGACTCAGAGGGTCACAACCCGGAGCCCTGGAGGTTAGGCCCTGACGTAGGTGGCTGTGCTTGTCATCGCAGTGCTTTTACGGTCAGCCTGAGACGCTGCCTTTGCTGTCCCACACCCGGCTGTGCATCTCACTCGCGTTCTGTCGGCTCGGCTGTCCAGTCCTGAAGTACAATGGCTGCTCTCAGTAGCATCCATTGTTGTTGCTGGGGGGTGAAGCTGTTGTGTCTAAGGGTTTGCTTTGTCAGACCAGCTTCTGTCTCACAAAGGCAGCCTTCAGGCGCATTCTCTCTGACCTCAAGCACAGCTTTTGCAGCAGTTTCCTGCCATCCCACCATCCCGCTGCTCGCCATCCTGCCATCCTGCCATCCCACTGCCCGTCATCCCACTGCCCGCCAACCCACTGCCCGCCATCCCGCCATCCTGCTGCCCGTCATCCCACCATCCCACTGCCCGCCATCCTGCCATCCCGCCAACCCACTGCCCGTCATCCCACCATCCCACTGCCCGTCATCCCGCCATCCCACTGCCCGCCATCCCACTGCCCGTCATCCTGCCATCCCACTGTCCGCCATCCCACTGCCCGTCATCCCCCCATCCCGCTGCCCGCCATCCCGCCGCCCGCCATCCCGCCATCCTGCTGCCCGTCATCCCGCCATCCCGCCGCCTGCCATCCCGCTGCCCGTCATCCTGCCCTCCCGCCGTCCGGCATCCTGCTGCCCGCCATCTTGCCACCCGCTGCGGGGTGTTCCTGAACTTCCTGGTGCCGCTGGAATTTTGAGCTGAAGGTCAGGGGGGTTCCAGCTGGATCAGCCCAGAATGGCTTTGGACCAGCCTGCCTGGATTATATCTGGGAGTGTGGGATTCCTCCACTGAACATCCGCTCCCATAATCCCCCCCAAGCCTCTTTCTAACTCATCACTGACCAGCACCCCCCCCCCCCTCCAGTCCTGGGCAGCTGGGGGCACCTCACCTCTCCATTTGAGCCACCGAGTTCCCCCATGGCGTCTCCACCAACGCCACTACCAGAACCACCCCCCACCTCCCTCACGCAGTCTGCTGATCACACTGGGGGTGGGGGGTGCCTGTGCAGATTTTCTGGTGTTAAATTTCCGGAGACCAGCCCTGCACTCTGCATTCCAGGTAAATCAGTGAAACCTCTAAACCAACCCTGGCCACCACTGGAAAAACATTGAAAAGGGGGGAGGGGGTCTGTTTCTGCCCCCTGTGAGGTCACCAGTAATAACCAGCTGCCCCATCCACCTTCAGGAAGGAAAAGAGATGATAAACAAGCCAGTTTTCTTTACCTCCCACCCCGCGCTGTCCAGCAAGTGAAGACAGATCACACCGGGTGAGAAAGATGACTGAGGACTGAAGTCATTTGGGCGGCAGAAGAGGCAGGACAGGGGAATTAAAAGGGTCAGACATCCACCAATCAACATGTGCCGGGCCGCTCCGAATAATGGAAGGAGGCGGGGCCTGCACCCACTGCCAGGAGCGAGCCTGTCATAGCAGGGAGAGCCAGGCCGTGCGAGCAGGAGAGAGGAGCCTTTTTGTGTGTCTGGCTTTTTTTCTTCCACGGGAACCTTCGCCGGTCGCGGAGTGGCCTTTGTTTACTAGAACTGCCGGATTAGCGCTCGGATTTGCCCCGCCGACAACGCAGACTCGCCAGGCTGCCCCAGGATGTCGGGGGCTTTTTAGGGAAAAGGCAAAGTGAGGAAGCGGCAGGCTGGAGGACGGCGTGTGGGAGGAGACGTCAGTAAGGTGTATGGAGGAGCTGGCTCTCAGGGGAAATGGGGCACCTCCATAGGTCCTGCTATACCTTTTATATTCAGATAGTTATATTTCCCTTATATATTATTTATAACAGAATATATTTTCTTTACAGAAGATGTACAGTGAAAGTAAATAGTCAGTCTGGTCTCAGTTAATAAATTTAATAATAAATAAATTTATTGTGTATTAAAATGAATAATTATTGATAATGTTTAGGTATATGTGCATTTTTTCTTCAATTGCACAAATGGCACAACTTTTGAAAATGTTTATATAAATGTGTAATGTATTGATAGCATTATATTTAAAGCTGGTTATGAATGTATTGCCCCGTTGCCTGTGTACTGTAGTTGACAGTGTTGCACTGATTAGTTTACCTCTATATTAAAGTCATTGGAATGAACTGAGCTTTCGTGGGAAAGTCGCACCATTATGGGGAAGCCCCTAAGCAGGCCAGACTGTCTCCGACAGAACCCGTCCTGTGTGGGACAGGGGGAGGAGGAGGACCTCAACATGGAGGACTGCTATGTGCCCCAGAGGTCCATCTATGACACGGTGCGGCTGAACGAGCAGATTGACTCTGGTTCTAAGGGCAGCCTGGCATCACGGCACTTTGCCGGGACGCTGCCATACAGCCAGCGCACGCTGGACATGCTGACCCTGTGCAGTAATGGCGCGCTGTCCTCCTCCAGTGTCTTTGACCTGCACGGCCGCGAGGCACCCGGCGACACGCTCCTGCACAACGGCAACGCCGTCTGCGTCTCAGGGATGGCCCTGCCCTGGCAGGCGCTCCACCCCCCCCAGCAGGGCCGCCGGCGCTCCTGGCGCGCTGTCGCCCCTCCTGCCCCTGGCAGCGGGGGGCGCAGTTACCTGCAGAGTGGAACAGGCTCGCTGACATCAGAGGATGATTCGGGGCTGTGCAGTCCGACGGCAGAGCGGGGACAGTGGGTCCCAAAGGTAGCTGGGATGGAGATGGACACTGGCACCAGGAGCCTGTCCTCCGCAGAGGCTCTGCCTGCGTCTGAAGACCTCCAGACAGGCTGTTCCTTCAGCTCAGGGCAGGAAGAGTTCCCATCGAAGTGCGTCCATGATGCCACTCCCACATCTTCGTACTACATTGTGTCTCCAGGCCAGGAAGTGCCATGGGAAAACTGCACGCCTGGCATCGCCTGCAGGACTGCTGACAGGACTGACATGGGTGGAGACTATGGATACGTGTTAAGTGGCATTTTGCCACTGCCATCTCCCGGGGAACATCAGTGCCTGGAATATAATGAGCTGCCCACCACAGAGCTTCTGGTGGGCCTCCCAGACCAGGATGACTCTGAGCTCATCAGCGTGGTCGTCACGCAACCAGAGCCCTGTCCCAGTTACGACCTACTACCTCAGATGGCATCTGTCGAGAAGGAAGCACCGCGTGTCCTGGAAGGGGGAACCTTGGAGTACGACATGCAGGATCTGGAGGACTTCATCCGTGCGGTTGAGAGGGAAGCCTGCTTAGCCAATGGCGGGAACCCGATGTGTGGGTCCATGGTGGAGGAAGAGATTGAGCATCTCTTAGCAGCGCTGTCTGCATTTCCTGAAATCAACCTAACTGGGTTTCCCCCTCCACAGGTACCCCTCATATGTCAGACTCTAGGAGCTGGAAAACACCCCGAAATCGTCTGTTTTGGGCAGCCTGAGTGAGCTGGTCCTGTGTGCTGTTTTGGTAGTAGGATGTGTGGATTGGGTTTGTCCTGATATACCTCAGATCCAGGCCTTGCATCACAGCAAAGCTCTTAAAGAAATTATATGGTATTAAGCTGCCTGCTCACTCTGCAGGACGCGATTTCTAAATGGTTTGATAGGTCTTTATTTGTTTTGTCATTTTTCAGCACTACAAAACGCACCGAGGATGTACCGGACTGATGCTGTTACTTTAGTCACGGTTTGAGTATTAAAATCCAGTGCATTTACCAGTTATTCAACAGTTACTGTTTATGATCTTCTTGCACTGGCGCAACAATAATATAGGAACATGACTGGATTTCAGCATCACATTAAATGGCTAAAACTGGTTTTATCACATTGGTAGCTGAGCATAAATGTTATATCTCTGAATAAATGTCACTTAAAGATGATGGTGTAGGGCGGTGACACTGGAGCAGCTTTTAAGTGCAACTGAAAGAAATAGACGTTTTCTTTCCTGTTTCATCCTCACCTGCTCTGAGCTTTAAAGGAGGTCTTTGGTTCCAGGTTTTCCAGAAGGATGAAATTGAACCACTCCAGGCTAAGCTGCAGGACTTGAACCAGCTTGGTCAAGGTCTTATTCAGAGTGCTGCAAAGAGCACAAGTACACAAGGCCTTGAGCATGACCTGGAAGACGTCAACACGAGGTGGAACACGCTCCACAAAAAGGTTACCATTCTTCTTTGAACTGCTAAATCATGTATATGTAAGAGTCTCAGGCGTCTGAAAAAATCCTTCCATAATGTAAAACTACTATCCCAGCCAGGCTGATTTGTGTTAGAAATCAAGACATGTACAAACAACCCAAAACTCACTTATATGGCTGTGTTTCTTTGAAACCTGTGCACAGGTCGCAGAGAGGTCAGCCAAGCTGCACGAAGCCCTGTTGCATTGTGGGAGGTTCCAGGATGCTCTGGAATCCTTACTCAGTTGGCTGACAGATACAGAGGAGTTGGTAGGCAACCAGAAGGCTCCATCAGCAGAGTTCAAAGTCGTCAAAGCTCAGATCCAGGAGCAGAAAGTGAGTGCTTTCGAGCACACACCAGCAATTTGGTTACGGCTTAAATTATGAAGATCAGTCCAGTAAAATAATTCACGTGGAGTACGAGCTGGACGCTGAATTCAAATCTGCAGCTGAAGCGCTTTATTGCGTGTATTTTCACATCGCCGGTAATGAATGCCGTTAATCTGAATGCCTGACTCCTGTGTGGCAGCTCCTACAGAGGTTGCTGGATGACCGCAAGCCCACAGTGGAGCTAATTAAAAAAGAGGGGGCAAAGGTGAGCGAGCTTGCAGAGCCAGCAGACAAGGAGAAGATTCTGAGGGAGATCGAGAGTCTGGGCCAGAGGTGGGACAGCCTGTTGAAGAAGGCAGAAAGCAGGTCAGTACAATGGGCCACGGGAGTCCTAGTGTAGAATCCCAGTGTTACACGGAGTTGTTCGGAGTTTCATTTTCTGTTCACTTACCTGTTGTAATATTTAAAGGGATGGTTCCTTTCTACCAAACATGAAGTGGGACATATTTAGCACTGTGCCTGGAGGTTTTTCTAGGACAGACGACTCAACAATTGTCGAAGAGGCGAGTGCCAAACAAATGATGGGCGTAGCATTACTCATACTGCATTTTCCCTGATCGAATTACTGCAGACACAAGCAGCTTGAGGGCATCCTGGTGGTAGCGCAGCAGTTCCACGAGACACTGGAGCCCATGTTGGAGTGGCTCAGCACCACAGAGAAGCGACTGGCTAACTCCGAGCCCATTGGGACCCAGACCGAGAAGCTGCAAGAGCAGATCACCCAACATAAGGTGTCTTGTTTTATCCTCACCGCTCCCAACTTGACCTGGTTCATTTTGTTTCCCTTGTGCTTTAATTTTGTGGCGTTCTCCATCTTTCTGGATGATTTATGTTATATCTGTGTATTTTAGTTACCTTTCTTATAATCATTATGAGTTGGTTTGTGTTGGGTTTTGGTTCATCATCTTTTGTTTTCTTTTCCATTTTTGTTTCCTCTTGATTTGTCCTCCGGTCTTGGCTAATCAGGCCTTAGAGGAGGAGATTATGAGTCAGGCTAAAAGACTGCACCAAGCCATCAGCCTCGGTCAGGTGCTCCGGACCATGAGCTGTATGGATGACAAGGAGCTGGTCCAAGCGAAGCTAGATGTCGCTCAGACCAGTTACATAGATTTGCAGGACAGGTGTAGGCACAAAGCTGAAATGCTGCGCCAGGCTCTTTCCAATGCTCATCTGTTTGGCGAGGATGAAGTGGCCCTCATGACCTGGCTCAGCGAGGTCCATGACAGACTGGACAAAGTGTCCGTCCAAGACTACAAACCCGAAGTTCTCGAGAAACAGGCAGCGGAACAATTGGTATTTTTGTTATTGTTCTTGTGTTTTTCAGTTTTGTTCTTCATTCATCTCTCAATGTTTTGGATTTTCACCACTTTTCTGCTTTTGGCTGCTACCTTGTCTAAGAATTGGTGTGATTTTTTTATTCTGGCCACATTTTAGGCTCTTCATGAGGACATCGAGCTCCGGAAGCAGAATGTCGACCAGGCGGTTTCTAATGGGTTAGAACTGCTGAAGCAGACAACAGGTGAGACTAACTTACAAGACAAGGTTGATGATCTGAGGTATAGCTGACCAGGTTTTTCTAGATCATCAGCATGCATGAGGTATCTGATGTCTGGATGCTTGTTCAGATGTTTTTACCTGCTAAAGTCTCATATTAAAATATAATAAATGAGTTTTCCTCCCAATGCAGGTGATGAGGTCATTGTTATTCAGGGGAAGCTGGAAGGAATCAAGAGCAGATATGCAGAGATCGACACGATGAGCAGCAGTGTTTCCAAAACCCTCGAGCAGGCTCTCTCACTGGCCGTCAAGCTGCAGCACACCCACGAAAAGCTGTCCGTGTGGCTGGACGGGGTGGAGGCCGAACTGAAGGGCTTTGGAGTGCAGGATCTGCGGGGAGAGCAGCTCACCCAGGCCCAGGAGCGGCAGAAGGTTTGCTCTTCAGCTGGCTTGTGCTTTCCGTTGACTGGGCTTTCGGGTATCTCTCATGTTGATTGGTGGGCTGTGGTAGACTGTGACCATATTTAATGCACTGGTTTGCATTTTCAGAACCTTGTTAGTGTGATTTAGCAGTAAATTAGGTATAAGCAGGACTAGTCAAGGTAAGCCGTCTAGATCTCTCTACAGGATAACTTTTACATGGTAGAGGGATTGTAACTATGGGTTGGAAGACGGGTCCTTTGAGACATAAACTCCCAGCATCCTGTTATCTTCTGATCTGTCGCCTGTTTTCATTTGACTGGGAGTTGCTCCATGCCTCCAGTAGAGGGCAGTGTTTTTGCTGTTACTCCTGAGGGAATCAGTGGGGAGCAGTGCAGGGTTAAGATGACGTCTTCTCCTGTGTAGGAGCTGCTGAAGGAGGTCAGAGAGCACAGGGCCGAGGTGGACGTCCTGAACGAGGTGAGCGGCGCCCTACTGCAGCTGGTACCATGGCGCGCTCGCGAAGGCCTGGACAAGATGGTGAGCGAGGACAACGAGCGCTACGGCCTGGCCAGTGACACACTCAGCCAGCACGTAGCACGGATTGATGCCGCCATCCTGCGGCTGCAGCAGGTGAGGGGGCCCCCGAGCACCCGGGGGGTGTCTAATGAGGGGTAAATAAATAAACAGGGGCACAAAGGGCCTGCTGCGCCCCTAACAAAGAGAGCCCGTCGATCAGAATGCAAATGGGCCTTTTATGGTGCAAATCCCGCCTGTATTCAGGGGACAGCTCTGCTCTGTTTCATCTGGGAGGCTGATGGGAGCCTCCGGATCTGCCACGGGTGCGAGCAGGGAACTCGCTCTCTGTAAATTTGCATGTGATTATCTGCTTGTTAGGAAGGAGAGCCTGAGCACTGTGTGTTTTGGCACCCAGAAAGAAAGAAGAGACTCCATGTTTTCAGTAGTGAAGTGGGTTTTGTGCGGCTCTGTGGGTTTTGGCGTCGTGCCTCTGATCAGAAGGTCACCAGTTCAAATCTCAGGGTCAGAATGATGATCCCTTGACCACCAGTTGTACCAGGCTGACCTTGTTTTATAAAAATGTGAAAAAAGAAAAAAAAAAAACTGTTGAACACATTCCCGCTTTGTGGTCCATCCCCCTCAATCAGTTTGAAAGTGCAGCCCACAGTGAGCTCCGCTGGCTGACTGATGCGGAGACGAAGCTCTCCTCGTTGGAGGTGATCAGGCTCGAGCAGGACCAGGCCACGGCCCAGCTGCAGGCGCAGAAGGTGCGTTTCCCATGTGTCCAATCCCGGCCGAGAGCAGGCCGGTCTCCGGCCTGGCCTGCCTTGTAATGGAACGGCCCATTCTGATTCCATCCAACAGAGCTTCTCCTTGGACATTGTGAGGCACAAGGACGTGGTCGATGAAATCGTGAAGACTGGCGAGATCATCATGAGCACCAAGAATGAGGAGGAGAGGAAACCCCTGAGGGTAACGACGCATCAGAATATCCATGCTCATCTTCAAGGGAACGTGACAAAATCAGGGCCTTATATAAACAGAAATATTTTTTTTTACCCAGGACACCATCCAGACACTGGTCGAGAAGAGCAGCACCGTCAGCCAGCTGAACTCGGACCGCTGTCTCCAGCTGGAGCGGGCCCTGTCGCTGGCTAGCCAGTTCTGGGAGACCTACGAGGAGCTCTGGCCCTGGCTTCAGGAAACCCGCAGCAGCTTCAGCCAGCTTCCCGTGCCGGCCATCGAGTACGAGATCCTGCGGCAGCAGCAGGAGGAGCTGCGGGTACGAGTGTGCAGTCGGCCAGGACTCCGTCGGAGAGTCTCACCCAGACATGGTGTTGTCCAGTAAAATACGTAATTGCTGATTTTTTTAACGGCATTCCTGAGTAATGCTCTCCTGTGACCCTAATGGTCTTCAGTGCTCTGTGAGTATATGTGGGGCCGTTTCTTTGCTGATCGCTCTTGTGCCAGGCATGAAGCAGACGTCACGGTTTAATAAAGCTGACCGTAAACGTGAGCTCATTGCTGCCTTTGGCCTCGCGGTTAAGCCACGTTTTTTTGTCATCCCTTGTCCAATTGTGTCTGGCGGACCCATAACCCCCCTTCGCCCCA
>JAODJU010000062.1:968567-1013982 GCA_026776725.1 Gnathonemus echidnorhynchus | reverse complement strand
CCCCACCCACGCAGCAAATGCGGGAGCTGATCGCGGAGCATAAACCCCACATCGACAAGATGAACAAGACGGGCCCACAGCTGCTGGAGCTGAGTCCTGTGGAGGGCCAGCGCATCCTGGAGACGTACTCCACTGCCGACCAGCTGTACAGCCAGCTCAAGGCTGACGTCGGGCAGAGGGCCGCTGCACTTGACGAGGCCATCTCCAAGTCCACCCAGGTCACCACCCTCCCCGGCTCTAACGTTCTGTTTTCCAGGGCAGTGTGGTTCCTTTTTTTCCAGCAGGCCGTTCTGTTGAGTTTTTTGCACTTTTGTGTGTTTCTCTGACTGTTGTTAAAACACTTCAGTCTCTGTATTTATTTAACTTATTCTTCGTGATTCCCTGCTTCTCACAGTCCCTTGTGGGGGACCATTCTTTTCATTGTGGCATATTAAGACCCATTGGCTTTGACGTCTGCCTTGAAGGTTCCATTGTTTTACAATGACTGCCTCTGCTGGCCCAAGCATTTCCTTGGAATGAGAAACACTGACTGCTTTGGAATACCTCCTAAACACATATATTATTGCTGTGTCTGATAATCTGTGAGACAGAACGTGAAACAACAATCTTGTGACAGATCTGGCTTATCATAAACCATTAAACTCTGAAATCCTTGCTCTACAGGGAAACCTTTATGAACAGGGAAGGATCGGCAGTGACTCCGAGGGCTTTGTGAAAATTCTGACATGATCAGTTCAAGTTTGGCCTTAAGTGTCTTTTTTAACACTGCCAGTTTATACCTTGTATGAGCTTCTATATAAATGAACCAGACAGCTGTAAAAATTAATTGCAGCATTTCCCACTTTTGGATCTCCTTGAATTTCTTTCAGCCATAATTTTGTTTCTTTGTGTGATGCTAACAGGTTTGAGGCCAAAAGGGTCTCAGTCTTTCACCATAAATTAAAAAAAGAATGAATTAAGGATTGTGAGAAGCTGTTTTGTCAGCGTGAGGTTCTGGCTGAGAGGCCAGCGGCAGGGATGTTTAGATGAATGAGGATTTTACTACAAGGTGCTGTTTAGACTCCCAAAGACTCCAGCTCAGTGTGTGAAAAGCAGGGAGGCGTCAGGGTTCTGTTGTCGGCTTGGTTCATATCAAATCACTTCATTTGTCACTTGACACTTGGCAAGTACAGATCAGTGACTAGTGTACAATGTCTCAAACAACAGTGAAGAAATACAAAAAAAAGCGCGCAATGAAAACAAAAAGTACAAATAGGAAGTATACAGAAATGGTACTATACAGCAGCCATTCCCAACCCATGGGTCGTGACAGGTTCTGAAAGGGTCACGAGGCAGAGTTGGAAATGTAAGCATTTTAAAACCAGCAAGCTCCCATGCTGATCCACGATCAGATTTCCTAGCCCCAATCCTAGAATTAACCTATATAAATGGGTCTTGGGTCTGCAAATGCTTAGTGCAAAACTAGTGAGTACTCAACCAATCCAAGAAGCCAAAAAACAGATGCTTCACTTAAAATTCACTGGCACATCCAGTCAGATTCTTGCTATAGGCATTGATTGGCGTAAATTGCAGAATGCACTGTGTGCTTGATCATAGAGTTAATTTAAACCTATACTTGATATAGGGTTACCACTGAGCTGGCATGGTAAAAATTGGGTTGTGGTGCAAAAAAGGACGACAACCACTGCTATACAGCATTGTAGTAATAAATATTGTGTACATTACAAATAAATGTAATGAACAGTCATAGGAATGTGAATTTGGGTGACTGCACATGGATTCACTGAGCAGAGTTCAGCATCTTGATGGTCTGATGGCACGGTTCTCGTTCCTGACCCGGCACAGTTCCATGACAAGATCGATCCCATGCTGGAGTCCCTGGAGCGCATCGCGGAGCGACTACGCCAGCCCCCTTCCATCTCAGTGGAGGTGGAAAAGATCCGGGAGCAGATTGCAGAGAACAAGGCCGTGTCGGTGGACCTGGAGAAGCTGCAGCCGGCCTACGAGACCCTGAGGCAGCGTGGAGAGGAGATGATCGCGCGCTCTGAGGGGGTTGACAAGGACGCGTCGGCTAAAGGTAGACCTGGGCTTTGGAGTTCCTGTAAATGACAGGGCAGGTGCTGAAGTAATTAGTGTGAAATACCACTCTGTTTCTTGTAGGATTGAAGGTCACAGGTGTGTGCTGTACCTGTTGGAATGTGGCGTGCTGTCTGTGTAAGGTCTTGCTTTTATTTCTTGACTATAAGCTGTGAAAGACAAGCTGGACCAGATGGTGGTCATCTGGAATGATATCCAGGCACTCATGGAAGAGAGGGAAGCCAAGCTCCTCGATGTGATGGACCTTGCGGAGAAGTTCTGGTGCGACCACTGCGCCCTTATCGTCACCATCAAGGACACGCAGGACCTTCTGAAGGAGATGGAAGAACCAGGGGTGGATCCCTCAGTGGTCAAGCAGCAGCAAGAGTCTCTGGAGGTGAGCAGGGGAACTTTCAGCTGAATTATGGAAGTCCTTTGAGGTTTTCTTTTTACTATTTGGGGGAGGGTGCAGTCCAGTCAAGCCAGGTTAAATTATGCTTCTCTTTTCTTCTCAGTGTTTCAAGGAAGAAATCGATGGACTCCAGGATGAGCTTGATATTGTTCAGAACCTTGGAGCAGAACTCCTGGCCGCCTGTGGGGAGCCAGATAAACCTGTCATCAAAAAGAGCCTTGATGAGGTAATGATGTCATCAGTGAGGGACCAAAGATTTACATCTCAGAAACACTCACCTCCAATTTATTGTATAAGCATGAGATGATATGATAGGGAAAACACATGCAGTGCCATTATTGTGCTCATCTCATGATACAATGGCCACTTTTCCACCAGGTGAACTTGGTCTGGGAGACACTGAACAAGATGTGGAAGGAAAGAGTGGACCATCTGGACGAGGCAATGCAGGCCGCTGTGCAGTTTCAGGATGGCCTTCAGGTAAAATCACAGCTCTTTCATCACAACAGTGCTGCTTGTGAGTGTCTTCATCTTATTTTGGTATTTTCCTCTATATTTTTATGCTTGGGTAATTGTATCTTTTGTTGAAAGAGAGATTTTCTGGTTGGGTCTTGTCTCTCTTCTCCTTCTTGATCTTGTCAGCGCTTCAAAGCTCTGTAATCCCCTGCTGTAGTCGTTAATCAGCCGGATGATCAATGACTAGGAGTCTGCCCTCTGTCCATGATTAAGCAAACAATCACAGGAGGTCTGAATCTTAGATAATCCCCACATTGGTGCTTTTTGCACCTTTTAAACACATTAATCAGGACAGACACCATTAGTCTAAGCTTCAGACTGGCAGTTCAGTATAGACCCTGGGATACCTGAGTTCACACAGAACTAAATAAAGTTCATTCATAACTTTTAGTAAGTTTGAAGTCTTTGACAATGGTTGTTTTCAAGAAGATATACTGGTTTACTAAAGTAAGTAGCTGATTTTTTTCCCCATTTGATAATTTGATGTGTTTGCCATTTGAAAATCTCCGCATTCTAGCACTTCTCTACCAGTGCAAAGTTGAATTTCAGTAGGATATGACTGGTTCACATTTATGTGAGTGGTGGAGGGTTCAGACTGGATGAAGGAGGACAGTGAGGCTTTTCTCAAAGGCCCATTGCGGTGTTCCCTGTGCTGTGCCCTTGTGAAGGAAGGTATCTCCACCCGCAGGGCATGTTCGACTGGGTGGATATCATGGAGAGCAAACTGGATTCAATGTCCCCTGTTGGAACTGATCTGGAGACAGTGAAGCAGCAGATCGAGGAGCTCAAGGTATCGTGTTTTCTGCAAAGCTACCATGACCATGATAAAGAAGAACCTGCACAAGTCACTTTATCTCAGATGTTTCTAATATGCAAATCAAGTCAGTTATAAAAATATTAAGAGACATAAGTTTTTTGTGCCCTGTTTCATAGCCGGTTGTGAGTCAGAGGTCACTTAGTGTACGGCCTGAAGCTCGATGACTGATGTGTTGTACTCTGTTATAGGAGTTTAAGTCCGAGGCGTACCAGCTGCAGATCGAGATGGAGCGTCTGAACCACCAGGCCAGCCTGCTGCTGAAGAAGGTCACTGAGGAGATGGACAGGTGTGCCATCCAGGAGCCCATGACGGAACTCAAGATGCTGTGGGACAACTTGGACGAGAAGATCATCAACAGACAGGTGTGCTTACCCAGATATTCATGTATGCTGCTTTTTGGTTGGATCTCCTGGTTTTCCTGCTTTTTTCGCTGTTTGTGTGACGTGGTTTTTAATTACTGCAGCACAAGCTAGAGGGCGCTCTGCTAGCACTGGGGCAGTTCCAGCATGCACTGGATGAGCTGCTGACGTGGATGACTCACACTGAGGAGCTACTCAATGAACAGAGGAAGACCAGCGGTGACCCCAAAGCCATCGAAATCGCACTCGCCAAACACCATGTACGTTTCAGTCCATTTCATTTTCCAAATTACTAGCAGGAAACTCCAGTTTGAAGCCGCTGTGTTTAGGTTACATGCTCCTACTTTTAAAACTACTTGCTGCCTAATCACAAGTTTGCTGTGCATGTGAAGTCTGACCAGTCAGAATGGTGAGTGTAGGATCTTCATGATCTCACATATTTGTTTGGAAAGGAACAGGAACTATGCTGCCTGTTCACATGAAAAAGAAATTAGTGCCTTAATTTAGTATTTCAACCTAAGTTATAAAATTGAGGGCATTGTGCCAAATAAATAAATAGCTATTATGAGTCCATTAAGCTTTCTGTTTTTTCATCAAATAAGGAAATCGTAGGTCTCTGGAATTCTCCCATAAGCCTTAGCTATATAGCCAAGATCAACAGCAAGCGCTATCCAGCCAGACCGAACAGGAAAATCGCCAAGCTCCATCTCCTCCAGGACGTGGTCCTGCCTTTAGGGCCAATCAGATCCACGAGAACGAAGCACGTTGTTGGTTAACAGTTCCTCGGGTTGGCAGATGTGGGATGTGCCCCGGCAAACAGCCACTAGGGGCAGTGCTGTGCAGTGTGTGCACTGCACACCTTGGAACTCAGGCGTATTTTGCAAGCATGTGCTGTTTTCCTTTAGTATTTACTGTGATGTGTTGCTCACTTTTCTGAGAAGTTTGGACTGCACACTTGTGATTCAACTCTAATCCAGAACTGTATTTGAGAAGCACTATATTTGGATAAGGTGCTGAATATCTCCATATCTGCCTTGCCTCTGTAAACCGAAGGTTTTTGGAAAAATAACACTACCACCACTGACGCTCCAAACCATGTGATGGCTGGGAAGTAGTGATAGCACATCTGTTATTGTGCTCTTTTGGCCCTTTGGATTTCTAGGTGCTTCAGAATGACGTGCTGGCCCATAAGAGCACGGTGGAAGCGGTCAACAAGGCCGGAAACGACCTCATGGCGTCCAGCGCCGGTGATGAGGCAAGCAGCCTGCAGAGCAAGCTGGAGAACCTCAACCAGCGCTGGAATGCCATCCTGGAGAAGACGGAGCAGAGGAGGCGGCATCTGGACACAGCCCTGCTCCAGGTGCGGCTTCCCGGAACCCTGCGGGCACTCGGGATCTGGCCAGGTGCCATCGTTTTCCGGATTGGTTTTGGGGTGCTGGAATTTTGGCTGCGGGGGTGTGGACGTTGAGGCCTGGTTCAGCAGGAGTTCTTTTTATCCTGCCCGGGTTCTTGACATCGAGTAAATGTTTTCGGCTGTGAAACGGATCGAAGGCATGGAAGTAATTGGAGAAGTATTTCGTACTTGTGAGGAATTTTTGGAAGCCTTGTTATCGGACGTAAATCTCTGTGTGTTGCTGTAGCAATTGCATTGTTAAGGAAACGGGAATGTTTACAAGACTTGGAACGTATAAATGGTCTTCATCAAGAATCATAAAAATGATGCATTGGCTATTTTTAGAAAGTTTTGAAATTAAAAATCAGGGGAATGGCCTGAAACCTGCAGTATGAACTCTGCTGATTTAGAAGCAGGCAGAAATTACTAAAATTGATGTATGAGAATAAAACAAAGGAGGAGCTTAGAAATGCAGTGTGAGTGAGTGCTGCTGTTTATCCTGTGAATTCTGCTGTAAATACTGTGTCTGCTGGTGGAGTTAATAGGTCACGCATTAAGGCCCCCGCACGGCTGCCTGCCGCCCGCTCGCCTGGGCCGCCCCGTCGCCATGACGCTTTGTTTCCGTCCCGACACAGGCCCAGGGTTTCCATGGCGAGATCGAAGACATGCAGCAGTGGCTGAAAGACACGGAGCGTCAGCTGTTAGCATCAAAGGCCGTTGGAGGCTTACCAGAAACGGCCCGCGAGCAGCTTAACACCCATCTGGTACGTATTTAAGGATATGAAAGAGCTGTTACAGATGGCTGACTTGTGAGACACCACCGGCTCTGGCTTCTTCTGGAGTGTGAAAAGTAGGTGACGTCACAAATAGCCGAAAAAAAAGCAGGCAGCAGTGACCCTGCTAGGCGTGCTGGACAGAGAGTGCATTGGATGACCTCTGCCTGACAATGGCCCAGCGGATTTTTTGGAAACAGTTGTGCATTTTCTTTCTTTTTTTGTTTCTTTGCTAGACACAATGACCTCAGACACTTATGGCTGAGATTGATGGTTTAGCTTTGGCCCTGATGCTGGAGGCGGGGGAGAGCTCCAGATCATTCAGATGATAAAGTTATCAGACCGTTATGTGCAGCGTGACATTACTCATCATTATGGGGCTCTGTTAACTTTCTCTGGTTAGAAGAAGCACTCTCTGGAGTCACGATTGTAAAACGGCAACAAATCTACCTGATTAAACATGAAACCCTTTAATACAAACCACAGCAGATACTGGCTTTGTTTACAGCAAGCTGTAATCGTGCCATGTGATGGAAACAAATTCACCTTTTTTATGTCACGCATGATGACCTTCAGTCTGGCAATGAGATCTGAACATGTCTGAGTATTAGTGAGCATCATTAATTTGAATATGGATGTTTAAACAGTGAAGATGTGTAGAGAGACAGTAAGTCTTCGATGTCTGGATAGTTTATATGTTTTGGTAAGCATATTAAAGTGTGTTCTGCTTATTCTGTATTTGTTCTTCTTATTGTATGTATATGTAGACTGATTACTGAAACTAGGTTTATGTAACATACTGTGTTTGGATTTGGATGCATGGATGCTGTCTTTTTAAGAAATGTGCAGCGTAGAGTACTAATTAATGCAGACCTGGTGCGGAGCAGCTGTGTTCCTCATGGTTTTTCTGACATATTTGACCATGTTTGACTGTGTTTGTGTTTGCCTGTGTTCGACTGTGTTTTGCCATATTTGACTGTGTGTGACATAAGAACATAAGAACATATAAGAACATAAAAAATTTACAAACCGTGGTGGACATGACTGATTGTGTTCAGCTGTGTTTAAATGTGTAAGATGTAGATAGAAATAGAGTGTATTTAGTTAATGGACTGGATTTGCATTGATTTTCTTGGCTGTGTTCTTTCCTCCTCAGGAGCTGTGCAGTGCCTTGGAGGCCAAGGAGGAGCTCTACCAGCAGCTGATGCTGAAAGGTCAGCAACTGCTCACCAAGGCTCCTGAGGGCCAGGACAGCAACACCGAGCTGGATCTGAGGAACCTGCGGGAGAAATGGGAGTCCGTCCAGGCCAAGATGGCAGAGAGGAAGGTTCGTGGCCCTCTCCCCTGTCGCTTCGCTCTTTGGGGGATGGCTGTCCATGTTTGTGTGGGATGGTCTGGGCCTCTGTGCCTATGTTCAGAAGGTCACCGGTTCGATTCTCAGGGTGGGTTGGGTAGCTACATCTCATTTCAGTCCAACCCCTGTATGTGTATGTGTATTTCCACATAATGCAATTGTACTGTTTATTAGCTTCTAAAGATCAGAGAATATGTAGAACATTATGGTTCCATAATTATGGCTGGATCAGTTCCTCTGAGTTGATAAGTAACTGCAGGGGACGTGGGGACGGTGGCCACTGCATGATGCGGGATCCCATCAGACGAGCAGAACACACATGTTGGCATGGAGTGGCGTGATATTCTCCTGTGAGCCCTAGCTTGGCCCCTTTGGCCCCAAATGACATGGTCTCCACAATGAACCAACCATGACCATGCTGCTCGCCATCAGAGATGGGGGCGATCCAGAAATAAGCCTCGCCGTGTGTGCCTGCTGGCTCCGAGCGCAGTGGATGAAGCATGCTGCTGGGCTTTTCCTGTGTTGATGGTTCTCGTTAAAGTCCAATTTGGTCTCTCTCCGGATTTCCGGACCGTTTGATAAAGGCGGACAGGAACCTACCCAGAGATATGTCATAGGTTTATAAGTGAATGGATTTAATTGGGATTTACTGTAACTGTTGTTCAGTTAATCCTTTGGCACAACTGTGCTATCACTGCAGAAACACTGTTTTGTTTAAAACTGAGACAAATTTTCTAGGGTTTACTTAATATATCCGTGAACTGAAATTTCCATTTGGCGCAGACTGGATTAGAGTCTAATGATTTAATCAGTCTCTGTGAAGAAAGTGTCCCTCGTCTTAATCCAGCATGATAGCTCTGGAGATGGCTCTCCTGAAACAGGGAAGATGAGGCCTCAGCATGGCAATATTAACTTTCCATTCCCCCACATAGGTCAAACTGGAGGAGGCGCTGAGCCTGGCCATGGAGTTCCACAACAACCTGCAGGAGTTCATCAATTGGCTGACGCAGGCCGAGCAGGGGCTCACCATGGCTTCACCGGCCTCCCTCATCTTGGAGACCATTATGTTCCAGATTGATGAACACAAGGTTGGCCAGGGCATTGGGGACATGTGCATGGTGCTCCTATGGAGCGTGTTTTCCATGAGGAGCATGTGCTGGCGATGGATCAGTGTGGTCTGCAGCGTCAGCAGAAATTGCTAGCAAAATGCAAAACTGAGAGCTCTGGAATTATTGGAAAAAATGTGGTGCTTTTTAGAACTCAGAGAGAAACTCTCCCTAGACTGGGCCTATGGACCAATGAGTCTTCACGAAGTGTCCAATGTCGTGGTTGCCAGGTGTTCGTGACGGAGGTGAACGCCCACCGGGAGCAGATCATTGAGCTGGACAAGACAGGGACGCACCTCAAGTACTTCAGCCAGAAGCAGGATGTGGTGCTGATCAAGAACCTGCTGCTGAGTGTGCAGGCCCGCTGGGAGAAGGTGGTGCAGCGCTCGGTGGAGCGGGGCCGCCTGCTGGATGACGCCAGGAAGCGTGCCAAGCAGGTCAGCATGAGTTCTGAGGCCCTCCTGCTCCGGGGCCTCCCTAGGGCACCTTCCCAGTAGGACTTGGGTTCACCTTTCAGCTGGCGTCTGTACAGCTGAACCAGTGTGCAGGAATTATGTCGGTTTAGGTCGGAAATAGTAGTTGTACCATACAATAACCAGTAGTTTCACTGGTGAGTAATGAAGGCCAGTCCAACTGCTGAAAATCCCATTGGAGCAATTGTTAGGTGTACTGGCTTCAACTGGAATTTCCAGCAGGGTTGCCAGATAGTACAGCAGATTATCTGATCATCATTTATTTCTTCTGCTATCTTTCAGTGTCAACCCATTAATTCACAGTAAAAGCACTTTATGGCTATTTGTATCTAAACAAAGCTAGGAGTCATCACTCATGAGTCTTTCACAGTTTTATCTCTGCATGTTTCAGCTGTAATAATAAAGAAGAAAAACGCCAGATTCTGTGTAATGACTGATCTCAGTGTCCGTGGTAGAATAAATCAAATTTATCAGGGTTAACTGCCGCTTCCAGATGAGATTCATATGTAGACCTACTGAAAATGGGCCACGTTTCCCCAACAGGTATTGTTAATAAAAAGCCCAATAGAAATATTTATGTAAAAAGGCCTTTCTTGTCTTTCCAAGTTTCACGAAAGCTGGCACAAGCTCACAGAATGGTTGGAGGAGTCGGAGAAGGCCTTGGATTCGGAGTTGGAGATCGCCAACGACCCCGACAAGATCAAGATGCAGCTGGCTCAGCACAAGGTAACAGTTAGCTGTTAACAAGGATCCACCAGTGCTGACTGTAAGACCTTGTGAAAGGTTTTTATCTCCCATGGTCACCTGGTTAAGGTATCACCTGGTTAGCTCCATGTGAATCACCGCTGCCCCCCTCTGGGTGCTTAGTGCACAGCGGAGAATGATAAGGCTTTGTCGCCCTTTGACTCTGTGACAAACCGTTTGGCACCACTTACATAATCCTGTCCTAACCCCTAAAAACACACATGCCATCAGCACTGAGCAAGAAGACCAGCTCCATTACCCTCACAATGACCCGGAAAGCCCCCTGTTTGCCGCCAAATCATTAGCGACACTCAGCGTTTGACTGGTACTGACTAACACCAAAGGCCACATCTGGCCCAGCAGGTGGAAAAGCACATTGCTGTGGACGCCTCATCCCTTTGACTTTCTGTGACTCAGGGTCGGTTCCTACCTTCAGTCACCTGTGCACAGCTGCTCTAACCAAAAACCTCTTTAATTGTCCTCTCTCGTTAAAATCACGAAGTGTCTTAAGTCATTGCCAAAAGGCCGACAGCCATGCAGAAGAAAGAGACATCAGTTAAACTGTAGAAATCATAGTTGAAATGATGGCTGTTGTTTTAGGTTCACAAGGTTCTGAAAAGGGCAGATGTCATGAGCTGAGAGATAGTTGTTCACAGTGGTTTTAGTGAAATGTCTGTAAGCGTATGATTCCATGTCAGATGGAGAAAATGTTTGCAAATATTGGGGTGTGCGTGTACTAACAGACCAAAATGTCTAGATGTTTGAAAGTGTTGTCCTCCTTCAAACGATCCTTCTGCATCTTGAAGGTAGGAGATGTACATTGAGGATGGACACTAATTATGTTCCTTCTTCGGGGATTGATGGCTGTATACTCAGGAGTTCCAGAAAGCTCTGGGAAGCAAACACTCCGTGTATGACACCACGACGCGTACAGGCCGCGCCCTCAAGGATAAGACGTCCCTGCAGGATGACAAGCAGAAGCTGGACGACATGCTGAGCGAGCTGAGGGACAAGTGGGACACAGTGTGTGGGAAGTCTGTGGAAAGGTATGCCCTGGGGGGTCAAATGTCACTCTGCAACTGTCATAGGGACATTGCGGGACCTGGATTAGTGATGCTTCTATCAGAAGTCTGGTAGTAAACACGACCTGCTGATGGTGCGGGGGTCAGATCCCATGAAGAGCAGCATTAATCTTCTCATTTGTGTATCTCCTTGCAGACAGAACAAACTGGAGGAGGCCTTGCTCTTCTCTGGCCAGTTCACTGACGCCCTCCAGGCCCTGATTGACTGGCTCTATAAAGTAGAGCCCCAGTTGGCAGAAGATCAGCCTGTACATGGAGACATCGACCTCGTGCTGAACCTCATCGACAGCCACAAGGTGCGTCTCACCCGTGGTCACCCCCAGCTGTCACCCTGGCAGTCAACGTCACCCCCTTCTGACTTTAACAGCCGGGCACACTGCTAGTCTGCTGTTACAGTTCGGCGTATTTCTTCGTACTTCGAAGTGAAGCGCATGACGCCTGGCCTCACTTTTTGCACTGGAAGCATGTGGTTTATGTCTCGACAGCAGCTTGGATTAAGAGCAACACGTCGGTAATGAAGCCTTTCCAGGGAGGATAAAGAGAGTGTGGTCCAGCGCTGTCATGTGATGCTCCTTACTGAGTGATGTTTGGAGCGCGGCTTCGCTGTTAACATTGTTATTTTTAGCGTCTCCAAGCCGCGTCGAAGGTTTAATGAAGTTACAGACGGTGCATTGTTCTTTGTCTTCAAAGTGTGTTTGTCAGAATTACGGTCGCTAACAACCGTGACGCTAATGGCACGATGATGGAATTTCTGAGTAACTATCCGGGAATAGATTAACACTCTGAGCTTGGCTTGCAAGCACTGGGTTCTGACCCGCTCAGCCACACTAGCTGAGATGATGAACTGTCCGCTCATTTCTTGTTTGTGTTTTGTATGTAAGTGTAGTATAAACGTCTGTCATCAGACTACCAGCATCTGCATTACTCACGGGGGTCATATTCTGCTGCATGTGTCGCACTGGCCTTTAAATGAGCCGTGTCCCCCCTCCCTGAGCAGGTGTTCCAGAAGGAGCTGGGCAAGCGTACAGGCAGCGTGCAGGCCCTGAAGCGCTCGGCCCGCGAGCTCATCGAGGGCAGCCATGACGACTCCTCATGGGTCAAAGTGCAGATGCAGGAGCTGAGCACCCGCTGGGAGACTGTCTGCACGCTCTCTGTGTCTAAGCAGACGCGGCTGGAGCAGGCACTATGCCAGGTGTGTGCCCCCCATGGCCTTCTACCCCCCCTGCCCCTCATGTTTCAGCCCCTTTTTTTAGCCCTGATTTGTAAATGCTTCAGGCATCACTATGGGGTATGCATGCACTAACACAAATGCATGTTTGATAGATTCTGTATGACCCCTGTACAATCCCTGCATGACCTCTTTGTTCCATGGTCCCATACCCCTAGGCAGAAGTGTTCCACGCCGCATTTATGATGCTGACCTCTCTGTGACCTCTTTGTGACCTCTGTGTGACCCTTGTGTTCCATGGGGTTCACCTCACCCTTCAGGCAGAGGAGTTCCACTCCACGGTCCACATCCTCCTGGAGTGGCTGGCTGAGGCGGAGCAGAGTCTGCGTTTCCATGGCACCCTTCCAGATGACCAAGAAGCTCTCCTCTCACTAATCGAGCAGCACAAGGTGAGTGTCTACCGTTTCTGTTCCACCGTGAAAAGGCCGTAGCTAATGAAGCCCGTTATAGTGCCACAGTGGCACTGTATGGTCATCTTTAACCCACCCGAGGTGGGTGCTTACAGGTACCGTGTTAAACCAAAAAGCTGACAGGACTTATCAGTATAGAACCAGGCACCAAGCACTGAATGGGATGCCTTACATTAGCCTTTGTGTCATTGAACAAACCTCTAGCAACAGATACATGTTAGGATCAAGAAAGAATTGTGGTATTGTTTTTAAAAATGTGTATTTTTAGATCAACAGATTAAAAAAAAAAAAACAGCCGCTTTTGTTGGCTATACATATTGCCATACATGGATTTTTCAAACTGGCTTTCCATCAATGTTCTTTTACCAAGTTTAGGCTGTTCCTACAATATTAAGTCTTCTGTGAGAATGATCTCATGTTTGAATCTAAATTTTCTGCTCCACTTGCATGTATTATTCATTTTGGAATAATTTGACATGGATTAGCTAGAGAATGGCGCCTTGGCCAACTGACCTTGACCACAGTTACTGCCAGTGGGTAATGGGAGGCACGTCTTGTTATGCTGCAGGAGTTCATGAAAAAGCTGGAGGAGAAGCGTGTGGCACTGACCAAAGCAGCGGGCATGGGGGAAGCCATCCTGGCCATCTGTCACCCAGACTCAATCACCACCATCAAACACTGGAACACCATCATTAAAGCACGATTCGAGGAGGTCGGTAACAGCATGCGATCACCCTGAGGGGTGTTACTGCAGTGTTTGGTGTGGGGAGTTACAGCCCCCTCATCCATCACTGAATGAGAGTCACTATTGTGCGTTTGTCTGGGTATAATTATTTCAAGAGGACCACAATAACCATGAAGATGTCTTTTGAACACCTCAGTGTTGCAAAAATTATGATTTTTGTGAGACTGATTGGAATATGGAGTGAGTCTTTGGTAGTTAGTGCCTATGAAATTTACCTTCCTCTCCTGGTTTGTTGTGGACCACCAGGTCCAGGCCTGGGCGAGGCAGCACCAGCAGAGGTTAGGAAGTGCCCTCAGTGAGCTGCTCGCCACCCAGGAGCTTCTGGAGAAGCTTCTGGGATGGCTGCAGTGGGCTGAGACCACACTCAGTGAGAAGGACAAGGAGCCGCTCCCTCAGGAGATTGAGGAGGTCAAGGCGCTCATCGCAGAGCATCAAGTGAGTCTGCTTTTTATCTGGAACATTCCAGAAATCCGCTTGCTGCACCAGAGATTGAGATGAGAACATTTTGGACACCTGTGTGCTCATTGTACAGATTGTCCTAATTTTCTCATTTATTCTGATTACAGAGTCATTTTCCTTACATGTACATTCATTATTTGGACCATAGATCCAGCTAGAGCTAAATCAAATTACCGAAATGTTACTACTGAGACCTTACGTAGTCTGTTTTGTTTAAAAATGTCCCTGTTCTCTGTCTGTTAGACGTTTATGGAGGAAATGACTCGGAAGCAGCCAGATGTGGACAAAATTACGAAGACACATAAGAGGAAGGCAGAAACGCCAATCCAGTCCCAAATTCCAGTCCTGGATAAAGGTCGCACTGGAAGTGAGTCTGCAGCTGGCTGGATGTGGATGCTGAGCAGCCGACATTAGGAATCATGCCATAGTGCTGTGTGTAGAGACTGGAACTTTCACCTTTTGATTGCAATGGCTCTTCTTCCCTTTTATCTCAGGAAAGCGTTCTCCAACCCAAGGGATGTACCCATCAGCCTCTCAGACCCAAATCGAGACCAAGAATCCCAGAGTTAATCTCCTGGTCGGCAAATGGCAGCAAGTGTGGCTGTTGGCGCTGGACCGACGACGGAAACTCAATGATGCCTTGGACAGGCTGGAGGAGGTGTGTGTTACATCCTCAAGTGATGTCATGGTTAGCTGGTCTCCTTAGAGCCCTTCATGGAGCTTCCTTTAGGGAATTGTGTAGAATGATATCTGCATACTACTGATCAAGTTTTAGTCTTTCCTATGTGTAAGTGCTTGTTTTGAGCCCGTCTTTATAGGTCTAAGAGATTCTCAGATCTAAAGCACTTTTTCAGTCTGGGTTATGTTATCATTTTGCCATCACTGCAGTGGTAGATCGCAATTTGCAGTCAAACACATGGACAAGCCAGTGTTTATTAGCTGATGATCCAGTAGCTGAATGGACACTAACTTCCACTTCTGCACAGCATCAAGTGACCTGCCGCCAGCACGCAGACACACAATAGACAGGGAAATGAAATACGGTGTTCTGACCAAAAGGAGAGTTGGACTGAGGAGTAATGGTTTGCAGGGAATAAAAAGTAACATGTTGGTGACACTTTTTTTCATGGACGTTTCAGCAAATTGCTGAAATATAAACACAATTCCTGGATGTTTTTCTAGCTGAAGGAGTTTGCCAACTTCGACTTTGACGTATGGCGGAAACGCTACATGAGGTGGATGAACCACAAGAAGTCACGCGTCATGGACTTCTTCCGTCGCATTGACAAGGACCAGGACGGCAAGGTCACCAGGCAGGAATTCATCGAAGGCATCCTCTCCTCTAGTAAGTTTTCCAGTGCCGGTCAGAAACCTGAAGTACTAGCAGTTCTGAGAAACCCAAGGCTGACCACAGTGTTTCTGCCATTCACACCTCCAGAGTTCCCCACCAGTCGACTTGAAATGAGCGCAGTAGCGGACATTTTTGACCGCGACGGCGATGGCTACATCGACTACTATGAGTTCGTGGCTGCCCTGCACCCCAACAAGGACGCGTACAAACCGCTCACTGATGCTGACAAAATCGAAGATGAGGTGTTTAGCTTAGCTTGCCTGAGAAAGAAATTCTTGACATGAAGAAGATTTCCTACTTCATTTATATATTTTGTACCCCTCCTCCCCACAGGTGACACGGCAAGTCGCAAAATGTAAATGTCCTAAACGATTCCAAGTGGAACAAATCGGTGCAAACAAGTATCGGGTAAGATACCGGAGTGGGTCCAACGGCCTTGTCCGTCACAAAGGCGTTCAGTTGGCTTGTCTCAGTTGATTGTGTGTCAGAGGCACCTTTTGGTAACGTGTAATGATTTCCGGAAGATGAGTCCACTCTGGGGGCCCATTTCTCCAAGGTGCCCCCGGCGTCTCTGTGCCTGGTGATTCGCAAGCTCACTGACTCAACATCTAAAGAATGCAGCTTGCAAAAATATAGGGGGGGGGGGTCACTCATTTTGAGCCCGATGATGAAGAGAGGGGTCTAGGGAGGAAACGGGACGGCAGCTCCAGCAGTGGAAACTTGGCCACTTTCCCTGCATCCCTCTCTGTTAAATGTATCCCGAGACGGACCTCTGTGGCGCTCCTCCCTCTCTGCCAAGCGGCATGACCTCATACATCATCTATGTGCTGTAAGGACACATGGTCCCTTAGACAGTGTGGGAGCTAAGTTCACTTAGCATAGCATGTTAGCATGCTGACAACGCTGTTGCAGCTCGTGTGAATCTTGCAGATCACATTCATAGTGAGCGGAGTCTCTCTCACCTCGGTACATGTTTTAATCTCACTAAGACAAGACCTGGTACTGCAAGTACAAGTGTGCTGTGCGGAAAACTAATGGGTTCTTTCTTTTTTTATTGTCCCTGTCATCTGCAGTTCTACCTTGGAAATCAGGTATAGCCCCTTCTTTTTTATCTGTGATGCAATACTGGGCTTAATTTTGTCACATTTTCTGTTTTATTTACTTTTCTGCTCTATTAACATCTGAAGCTTGTCATACTTGTCCGTGAGCCATTCTGAATTGATAAGTCGATAGACTTATTGTGGATAGGCTCACTAGGCATCCTGCTTCTGGCCCTATATGCTTCCTGTTCCCTACACAATAGGTTCTCTGCTCCCGGCCTGATAGGCTCCCCGTTCCCGGCCCGACATGCACACCACTCCCGGCCCGATAGGCTCCTCGTTCCCAGCCCGATAGGCACCCCGCTCCAGGCACGATAGGCACCCCGCTCCCGGCCCGATAGGCACCCCGCTCCAGGCCCGATAGGCACCCCGCTCCAGGCCCGATAGGCTCCCTGCTCCTGGCCCGATAGGCTCCTCGTTCCCGGCCTGATAGGCTCCCTGCCCCAGAGGTGCTTTCTGCCTGGTTGGCTCCCTGCTCCTGGCCTGATATATTCCTTGATCCCGGCCCGATAGGCTCCCAGTCCATTTTTTCAGACACAGTGCCTGTTGGTCCTGTCTGGCCAGCCTGAGCGTGGGAAAAGCCAAATGCAGGTGCTGGAGTGGGAGGGGCAGGGGTGTGTCATGTGCCATTTGTCCTATCTGCACAATAGGCAGTTGGCACCCACAATGGGGTGGCGTCAGTGGAGAAGAGAAGGGCAGGGTCAGGCGTGGACTTGGGAGCAAAGCACAAAGTATTTCCCTATAAGCTTTTGGATGCTGTCACTCACAATGACAACACTGGTGTTTAGTGCAGTATGAGGGTACTTCTTCTAACCATCTGGATTAGAAGAAGGGAAATGGATGGGAAGATTGAGCATTTTCTCATTAGCACTGCCATCGTGATAACTGGTAAATGATCTCAGTGCTTCTGTATGTGACTTACTGAAGGTCCCCTATGACCCCCGGCTCAGCGATGATGAATAATGGATGTTTTCGGGTTCCCATTTTCCACCTCACTCTTTAGTCCTCCCCTGGGTTTAGGGCTGGGGCTCCCTCCATGGTTGTGGTGGTCATCTGCCCTGATTTGGCACTGAAGTCACTCTGCTGGTCTCCTCAGTCCTGCAGGCATGCCTGTGTTTTTTCTTTTACAGCTTGACAGAGGATTTTATGTTTGCTTTTGTTTCCTATTCTCTTGCTTCTACTCCCGTGTTTTTGTTTAAACTAACTGGTTTTGACCCCAGTGTATGCTGACATCCAGGCTTCATAAACCATACTCTCATGGGCCACCTGCTTTCTGAAATTCTGCTCTATTGAACGCTCTTAGGAGTTTATGGGGATTTGATGAACACTGAATTTTGTGACCTGTGTTGTGTTTTAATTCCTTACATTTGTGTCATGTGACCCACTCTGACGTTAAGTGCTGAAACAATTCTTTTAACAGTTTGGTCTTGTACACTGCTTACATGACCCCTTAATCGCCGATGAGCCTATAACAAACAGGGACAGTCAAAATGTATCCCCACAGCTTCACGTTGCCGTTTTGGAAAGCTGTATACTGGTAAATGGTCATTTTTCAGCATTTGATGTGACTCTCCTTCCAGATCATTCTCCAAAAAACATCCCCCTTTATCTGATCACCAAATTTATCTGATTCACCAGTTTCATGACATTAAATCATTACTTGACTCGTATGTAAGACAAGTGTGGGGAAAACCCAGAAAGACAGATGACAGATGTCCACTAGAAGGTCATTGAGATGTGGTGGTGTTGAGTGTGACACTGTGATTGGTTAATAAGACCATAGGAGCCATCCCCCATTTCGCTTCCTCATTTCCCATTGGAGTTTAGATGCTGTGGACCACATTGTTGTCAACACATCAGTTTTGAATATGGTGGTTGGTAGTGACAGAGTGCAGCCTTGTTCTTGTTGTCAACCTACAGGAGACTTTTGTTCGTTGTTTTTTTAAGGGAGAAAGCATGAGTCCATAACTGTTGTGTGATGTGTGAGATTGCTCTCCATGGCCACATCCAACTGGCTGACTTACCAGCAGAGCGTGTTGCCCAATTTGGCCATGTTCCCCCTGTACTGTATAAACTCTTAACCAGTAACATCCCAGCATTCAGACTGGCCAAATAATTTTACATTAGTCTGGTGTGTCTATGGAGATGTTACACCCCCTAGTGGCCAAAGGAAAAAATTCTATATACAGTCACCCCTTCACATTCATGATCCCCCACGCATGTGAAAAATTTGAGATTAATACTTGGGTCCATTATTAAAAATGCAAAGTTAATGGCACTGAAAAGTTTAAACATTGCTGTGAGAAACATGACATTCCATGGTCACAGGCCAGCTAAGGCGTGAGTGAGGCTGGTTGTTGAGACAAAGACGGCGTACTTCAGCCAATTTGTGTAGATCCCTCAGATCTGTTTCTTTTCATTTTTTTCCCCAAAAATAAGCTTTTGGTTATATGATTGGTTGGTTATATGATTTTTTTTTTGGTATAGTTTATACATTTTTGGCTGGAGGGGCGACTGTATGCAAATTCTGTGATATATGAACAGTTTAGTGAAACAGATGTATGCAGCATATGAGTAGCATCTTTTCATGCCTTAGATCTACATTGTTTTACCAAGGTAGCTTAAGATAGGGGCTTAAGGCCCAGCCAGTAAGGAGACAGCGGACGGCATTGGTCTGCTCATACAGCACTTAGGTCACAGTGAAATGACAGCCGCAATCAGACCATCCTGAGAAGTTCTGTCCAGTTGGATTGACCCTCCATTTGTGTCTCTGGGAATGTGACATTATGTCTCTGGCTGTGTCACCAGCCAATGGCCAGAACTGTGCACCAAGAGAGAGAAACCAACCCGGCAATTTCGGAAATTAAATCTGTGTTTTTGTTTTTCATTTTAATTCTGATTGACTCATCACCACAAAACAAATTTCACACAAGATGACAATGCTTTTCAAAATTATTAATAATTAAAAAATTCTCTTTGAATATATTGGAATTTGAAACCTCAAACACATTGCTTCAGTAATCTAGTTTTCTCAAGTTGCACGATTGGCTCTTGCACAGTCATTGTGCCAGATGGCTCGTCCTATCTGCTCTCACCTGTACCCCCCCCCCCCCCCCCCCCCCAGTTCGGCGACTCGCAGCAACTGCGATTGGTGCGGATCCTGCGCAGTACAGTGATGGTGCGGGTTGGCGGTGGCTGGATGGCCCTGGATGAGTTTCTTGTGAAGAATGATCCTTGCAGAGGTAAAATATGCCGTGGGTGTGGGGCAGAGCTCACGGAACCGGGACGACAGGCGGGGGGGGGCTGGGGGGAGCATCCACTGACATGTTCACATGTTGCCAGGCGTGTACGGCTCATAGCGTGTTAAAGCACAGCACGTACTGTGTGACTGTGGTGTTTGTGTGTAGTCGGTGGGGCTGATCTCCCACACCCTGCAGTTGGCTGAATGTGTAAGCTTTGCAGTCTTGTGTCTATTAAGTTTCTCTATCTCTCTCCTGTATTTTCTGTTTGTGTTTTTTCCTTTTTTTCCTGCTAAACATTTCTACTGCTTCTCTCCGTGACAAACCCTGCAACCATTTCTTCTAGTTCATCACCACGGGAGTAAAATGTTACGCTCGGAGTCAAACTCTTCGATTACTCAGAGCCCCATAGGTTGGCAACTCTCACACTTTCTCTCCTTGTTCCATCCTGGTGGTATGTGTGCATCTGCTTGTGCCTGTGAGTTTGTGTGTGTGTGCGTGTGTGTTCACCTTAAAGGTATACTCCCTTAAAGGCATACTCCCTTAAAGGCATACTCCCTTAAAGGCATACTGCCTTGTAGGCTTCTCTGATTGGCTCACTTATCTCATGGCTTTTGCAGTGCTTTTGATGAGCTGTTTGCATGCTGCTGACTTGCGCCTGCTCTCACGGCCCTGCTTTGCTCTCGGGGCCACCGTCAGCAGCCAATAGAATGCAGACTGGCTGTAAGCCCCACCCAGGGCAGCTTCCAAATCTGCCTTTTCCTCCAACGCAGGGAGATTTGCTTCCCTGAGTAGGATTTTAGAGTCTGACATAGGACAGAGGGGTGTATCCTGCGATGCTGGGGCCTGGCAGCCCGTCTGTTGTAGTAGCTGGGCTTATTATAGTACATTTGAGTGCGTAATTCAGTAAAACATCACAGGTGACATCATATAGCAGGGGAAGGTTGCTGGGAAATTTAAGGTGCAGAATGTAATGCTGAAAAACACATCCCCATCGCTTCAGACATTGGGCTTCCCACTGTTACCCACACTGGATTAGGTGTGATGCCCAAGTTAGCATGTAAATGCAAGAACATTTGCTAAACGGTGCCAGAGAATTCCTGTTTGACAAATTGAAATGTTAGTAATTAAATATTTTTTGTCGGAAACTATAGGACCAATGATTCCTTAATTGTTTTCCCCCAGAGGATTTCTTGGTTATGCAGTCAGCTTGGGGTCATAGTGACACTTCTAGGAACTCTGTGGGACCATCACATGGTTCATCACTCTTCCGTGTAGGTCTAGGCCAGAGTGGTTGTATGATCATTTCACAGTCGTGGTGTGTTTTAGTGTCCCAGCGAAGGGGATGTGGATCCATTTCCTGTCACATGGTGATGTGAAAATGCATGCCTTTCATTCACATTGTGCTGTTGGCTTCCTGTCCCAAACTCTGACTGTGTCCACTGATCTGAGGCTCACTTGAGCAGATCTGCTTTCTTATGAAGCAGGCAGCAGTCACAGATGTAACAAGTGATGTTTGAGCTGGGTGGGACGAGCAGCTCCCAGAGGGACCCTGACACTCTGCGTGTGTTACTGTTACCAGCCAAAGGAAGAACCAACATGGAGCTTCGTGAGAAGTTTATCCTTCCTGAAGGCACCACGCAGGTGATGGCTAGCTTCAGGTACAGGGGTCGGAGGTCGCGACCCTCTTCCAGAGCAGCTTCCCCCACTAGGTCAAACTCTAGCCAGAGCTGCCAGACCCAGCCAAACCCAGCGATGACAAGCACCCCCAAGGTGAGAGGAAACTGTGAGCCATGATGTTCTGATGAAGGACACTAGCCAGCCTCACTAGATACCCCATGATCACTTTGTTGTTGGACTTACATAGAGATGGAGACTTTTACACCTTTTGTCATCCAAAGCTGGCTTTGGAATAAATCTGACATTGTAGCAGGTTTGCACCTCTAGAGGGCGCCCTCGTACATCACGTCAGCTTGCTCTGAACGTTTACTTTTATATTTAACTTAAAAATGGCTGTCATTTTGAATTTCTTTAGTATTTCTTATGTGAAAGATGCCTGTTATGGATTGATGTTATTCTCATTCTTTCTTTTTCTTGAACTCCCAGTCAGAAACAAGTTTGATTATCATTATAATATCTTTTCCATGAATAGTTCATCCATTCATTTTGAAATGTCTCCCGCTGTTCTGTCACTTTCCTCACCACATTCATCCTGTCTATAAACTGTCCTTCTTCCATTTGTCTTTTTGCTTCTCCCCATTTCCCATGTTTACTTTAATTCAGCCAGTTGTCTTCTCTCCCTTTGGAATCTCTCCCTTAAAGCCCTTTTGTGTTTTGATTTGCCATTGTTCCTCACAGACCACCCAACACTTAACGCGCAATTATGATAAACCGTGGCTGACAAACAGCAAAGCCAGCCTTAAATCCTCCGACTCCTTTGAAAGCCAAGGTTCATCTACAGAGGTATATTGAAGATGTGCGCTGGGCGGGGCGCCGTTAGACCACCGTTCTAACCAAACAGGCACTAAGATGCTCCCTCCTTGTTCAGCTGAAGTCTCCAAACATTGTCCAAAGGTTCACAGATGCACTGCCATGGGCCCAGCCGATCTGCAGAAATCTGGCCAACCAATCAGCCGTCGCAAACACCCAGCAGCAAGTTTTCCTCAAATAGTTTTTTTCCCCTCATCTTTCTTTTGGCTCCAAAAAGTAGTTCTAGGAACCCACATGGGGAGCCTAAGGCCCCAGAAACAATCCACCCCACTGGTCAAATAAACAGGCTCTCTTTGTCTGTCATGTCCGTCTATCCATCCATCCACCCACCCACTCGTTTTCTGCTCCGTAGTGAGCAGCTGCAGACTCATGCTGCAGCACCTTCATTCCGTGACATCTCTGTGAAGGACAGTCCTATGTTTGGTGGATTTCAGCTGCATAATGGGTTTTGCGCCTCAAAAAACTAACCCTAGAGCAGCAGGTGCTCTGTGTGACTCTCTCTGCCTCGGCTGCGATAAGAAGTGGGTCAGCAATGTCTGTGTTTGCCTTTCCATAGTCCTCTGTTCATCCAGCATTTGCAGTGTTTGTCCTCATCGCATGTGTCTTTTCCCTTCTTTATTACATGAAAGTGCTGGTCAACGCTAACATCTTCACCCTTAGAATTATTGAAAGACCCATGACAGTGAAAGGGCAGTTTGCTAACGGTCATATTTTATTTTTACATCGGTGACGTGTTTGGCTTAAATGTTATTTCATCTTTTTATATGAATGACAGTGTGCATTTCCTGAGATTCTGGTTAGAATGTCATCATAGCGGGTGGTTAAAACATCTCTACCATGTCTAGTAGCAGCCAGTACGGCAACCTCAGACCCACTGCCCTCCAGCACTCGGACTTTGAATCCATCGCTCCTGTTTTTGCAGAGCACACCAGTACAAGGCAGCAAACTCCGCCTCCCCGGGTATCTGTCAGGAAAGGGATTCCAGTCTGGGGATGAGGGAGCGCTGATATCCGCTGCAGTCACCAAAGCCAGATCCACAGGTCTGTGCTGTCTCTCTTGTCTCCGGTTTCTGGTCTAGTGTAGTGGTTCTGAAAACCCAGTTTGACAGTAATATTTCTAGACCTGTGGTGCTGAATGACTGTGACTGTGGTGCTGAATGATTACCATGACTCTTTATGCAGCTCTACATGCTTTTCATATTTTCAGATTATAGCTGCTTAAATTCGACTTTTACCATTTTTATAACTGGGTATTTGATTGCTTGGGGGTGCTGTATTGGCAGCTTTTCGTATCACATACCCTGATCCCCCCCCCCCATCCCCCCCAGACTATAGACGGACGCCCAGTCGACCCGGAAGCAAAGCTGGCAGCCGAGGAAGCAGCCGCAGGGGCAGCGACGCATCTGACTTCGACATCTCTGACATCCAGTCTGTCTGCTCCGACATGTCTGAGACCGTGACCGACTCTGGCCGGCCAAGCCCCCGGGGCGGTGCCCGCCCCCATGCCGGGAAACCCTCGAAAATCCCTACACCCCAGAAGAGGTCGCCTGCCATTAGCAAACTGGCCAAGGTCTCCAAGAGATAGTCTGGAGTGAAGGGCCCTGCTGGGGGTCGGGTTCAGACATGCTGCACGGCGCTACGTTATGCTACGACACTACGCTACAGCGCCAATTATTTAACGTGTTGTAAAATATTGTTAAGGATGAAGAGTGTTTAATAATGAGCGAGATTGGAATGCTAATGGCCTTGTGTATTTGTCTTGTATTTTACTCTATGTGAATAATGTTACGTCAAACTATATTTTATTTTATTGATGCCAAACCTGGAAAGGTTAGCGCAACAAAAAAACACACAACCAGATAACTGTTGTAAACTAACAATTTTCCACACTAACATCATGATAACCATGTATTTATTGCTGAGAAGCATCGCTGAATGTACAGCCCCTCCCTGAACGCTAGTCTGCATGTGCTGTACGGCTCAGCGCTGGACTAATTTATATCTAACATGCAACAACGAGCTACCAAACCGCATCACAGGGCAATACACTACAGCTATCGCTTGGCACTGTGTACGTTTTAGCCTCACGCTAATGTGGGATAAAGGGCCAGCCAGCACCGCCATGTGCCAGCCTTCATCTCCTCCCGCTTAGCTGTCTGACGTCATCTAACAGCGACGTGCCATTTCTGTGTGGACGGCTGTCGTCCACTTCCTGCTCGTAGACAATGAAGTGCACTCAAGTCCATGTTTCGTTCGTTTTGCTATGATGGACATAAACACTGTAACCCTTTTTGTAATAAATTTGCTTGCAGAAAGCTACCACGGTATAACAGATTGCACTTTGTCCCACTTGTCTGTGTGTTTCAAATGTACCCCCCCCCCCCCCAAAGCAAGAAATGTTTTTCTAGCATTCATTTTTTAGTTTTTTGAGTAAAATTGAGTAGGTTACTGATCTGCATTTTCTATGATATCATGTTGGTCAATGACACTGATGAATAGTATGAGAAAGGCCTGAATGTTGCAGCGTAAATGGATTTAAAGTCTGTATGAGGTGTGGGTGGGTCCGCCATGCTCAGACTGTTCCCCAGTAGCTAATTGTATCTTATCATCTGGGCCAAAAACAAAAAAATTACACATCAGTTGTGGAGAAACGTTCAGTAATCATTTTCATTTGCTGTGTGCATTCACATTTTGTTTGATTGGGTCTCTTTGATTTCATTTGTACTTTTGGCCCTACATCCAGCTAAACCAAAAAAACTGAAATATCATCAAATACAAAAATAATGAACATGCATAAGTAGTTTGGCACTGCATTGGTATGTGAATTGTGCTGGACTGTTTACCATTGAGTCTTTAATGGACAGAAAGAGGAAATGTCATAATAAAATGACTGATTATTACTCCTACAGAGAAGTAGCACATGATACATATTTCGTAATAGTATGAGAGACACAGAGCTTTTTTTTGGTCATTGGTGATGTGACTGCGCAGACGCCCACTGACGCCGTGGTCTGCGATATGTAGCAGAGACATTACCTGAACTGGGTTGTTAAACATTCCCCATTAGCAGTGACTTCGTCAGTTAATGTAGCCGTTATTAAAGATATTTCAATAACCTCAATGTCTGCAGACCCTTATTTCTTCCTTTAATGTTCACAATATTTAATAGAACCTCATTTATGTGGGTGGCTATTGAGCTGGGAATTACTAAAAGGATGCTGTCATATTTTCTTTGTGTAGTTGCGTAAAGTTGAAGAAAACTTCAGAGGTTCACCTTCATGACCCCTAACCCCATCATTGTTGCAGTGGTGAGTGGTGAGTGACCCCATCACTGTTATGGTGGTGAGTGGAGAGTGACCCCATCACTGTTACGGTGCTGAGTGGTGAGTGACCCCATCACTGTTATGGTGGTGAGTGGAGAGTGAGCCCTTCCTGCTCGCGTTGGCTAGGAAATTTCAGCCCGAGTAACATTCCACAGCAGAGAACCACTGACACCCCCTGGTGGTAATTATGTGGCAGGAAATATCATACTGCTCATTTTTTCAGGGAATAGCCATAATTCTCAAAGGCTTAAATCCTCTACCATCTGCCACAGGGTTTATTAGATATCTGTGTTTTCATAGATTGAACTATATTTATCCCACTTATTTCAGACCTCAGAACAGTACAGTGTCTCCCTGAGGACTTTGCTGGAAGTTAAATGAATCCATTCCCTGTCCCTGGGATAATGATACCTAATCATTTGGCTCTTGGTGGAGATGTTATCTCCAGGCTTCTCACCAAGGCTTCAAGGCTTTTCACCATGATGAACGGGAAATTCTCCACAGAGCTTGAACCCTTTGCAGGGTCCTACTGTGAAACTTGACATTCAAGATACAGTAGGATGTTCAATAGCTTTATTTAATGCACACAAGCTATCTGGTGTTAGTCAAAATGTCACCAAGCTTAAATAATTGTTCCTGACCCAGACCTTTTGTTTAACAGTTTTTTTCTTTCACCCGGTGTTGCCTGAAGCTCAGAGTATTTTAACAGTCAGTAATGGCAGCAAAATCCTTGCTGTCCTTTGCTAGTTTACAGTTAATAAACACTATCATCCCTAAGTCTTCTCAGTCAGTATAACTAGGTAATTGTTGTCCAAACCAAAGTGCATTTAAATTGATAATAGACTGGTCATTAAAAGCTAACTCCTCAAATATATTTGTACACTTGGTACAGATCTGCTCATTGTAATATATGAACGTCTGTCCCTGTTGGTGAGCATTGGGCATGTCACCAGTTTGTACCATATATCTACTTTCTGGTGATTAATTTATTTGCTATGTGAAATTGTAGTTATACCTTTATCTGTCTTTCATAGATTGCTTGGGAGTTTGTGTTCTGGTGTAACTTACAGTATGAAACGACCTTATTCCTGCTTTTGTTTATGGCTGTTGCAAAATGGAACAAAACGTTACAAAATAATTATACTTTGGGAATCAGTAGCCATGTGTGATCTATCACAAGGAACATAGATGGGATCCCACATTAGCTAATTGTTACAGTTAAATACAGACGTGTGTATGTGTGCAAAGGGCCTACCATTCTCTATGTGCATGCAAAATCCAAAAAGCGCGATATGCACCAACACAAGACGCATGATTGGCCCGAAGAATAAGATACTGGGTTACTCTGTGTGCTTGAATACTGTGCTGGTGTGTTTTTACTGATACAAGCATAAATACTACATCGTCGAAGCAACAATTTCCTGTTACTTGACCAGGTACTGCTGCCTTCTGATACCTCATTGCCATTGTAACCTGCTTTCCCTTTGCAGGATTTTAAGATAAAGGTGGCAAACCTAAAATTTTGTAAATACTTTTTTAAAAGACAATTTTGAAGTGATACTTGCAAAGTCATTACCTGAAATAAGCAAGGAGAAAGCACTGCTGTTTTCACATCTCAAGCCACTACATTGGCTCATAAGTTGGTTTGGGGTTTCATTACCATGTAAAATGAATGTGCCCCTTCAAATGAGTCCTTGTTTGTGAAGCATGTGAGACCAGCTTGTGACATACCGCACCTTTCCGCCAAGGGACGGTGCCCTCAATGTGTCTGCCATCCAAAAGCCTTCATTCCACTTTCTGTGAATGCAATGCATTTTAATCTCTCTAACTGCAGAATTGACCCAGTAAGTCATCATTATATTTCACAGTAGCAGCCTCATTTGCTTTAGGTATCAGAGCATGCATGCAAACTTTGATTACACTCTGGGCTGCAGTTAAATGAAAATGCAATAGAATAATTTATACCTCAAATGAGTGCAACAGCAATGGTTTATATGTGGTTCTTTTAAATGGTTTTGTCTTGTAGGCATGTTTGTATGGACTATTATGTAGAGAATTGTTGATAGCCTGAAGGGCACTGTAGGTGTCAGAGAGAGGTAAACGTCTTTCCTCCTCCTTATGGAATCCCGGGTCTTACTGTCCAGTGAGAAGCTGAAGCCGGTGACACTGGACCTATAGGAGAGGTGGGATCCCGCCTGGACCGCAGGGGGAGCAGTGCGCCAGGGGCCAGTGCAGCCTTCGGGGCTGCTCCTCAGCTCAGAGTCCGGGTCTTTAAAGTGGGCCATATACAGGCAGCAGAAGAGAGGACCGCAGTCTGGCCCGGGGTTTCTCCCTCAGGACATGTAAGTGCACCGTGCGTCATGAATGCTGCACATTTCATGATCTATCAACAAATGGAAATATTTATGTCACGTTTGTGATTTTATTTACGTCACAGGGATAATCATAATTAAGTCTTGGGACATTTTCTGCATCGGAAATAAATGTATCAAAAAAGCAAGATTTCAGAGAATGTGCTGGGATAACATGGGATGACAATGGAGTAATTACAAAACAGTAACGTTTGCTAACAAAAAAGCTAAGGGCAGAGACTTTACAACCGAGGAATTCATATTTAAATGTGAATTCAAACTAACGTTTTCAATATGAAATGGATCCAAAACACCTTTTCTTAACACCATGACCCTAGATACTACTAAACCACAATTTATTCACAGATTTAATTTGAACTGATTTGAATCAATAAAAAGGTTGTTTATTGTGACATTAATAATTGTTACACTTACAAATAATGTATAGGGAGAAATTATATTATTATTGGAATTAGTAAACTGATCTATCTATCTATCTATCTATCTATCTATCTATCTATCTATCTATCTTTCTATCTATCTTTCTATCTAGCTATCGTCTGTCTGTCTGTCTGTCTATCTATTGATGCTTTTAAGTTCTGAATATATTTATGCATTTCACAGGTCAACTTAATTCTTCACTATCATCGAAAACGAAAATCCTGCTTTAAATATGGTACTGATTTGCCTGCTTTTCATTGCTTTCTGTGGATTCACCAAATGCCAGGACCTACCAAGTAAGTATGAGTGTAAAATAAAAAGTATATAAAATAGTGCACTTCTGTAGATGCATCCACAATGCTTCCCACAGTCTCTTTAGGATTGTGAAATCTCACTATGACCAGCAGGTGGCAGCATAGCAACATCAATGTCCCTCAAATTTATAAACGGTACCATTTTAGAGCCTAAATGTGTTGGTAACAGATAAAAGGCTTTTAAAAGGTTTTCTCTCGTGAAGCATTATGCTAATCTTCCAGAGGCTTATGTTTTTGGAGACTGCTATTCTTTCTGTAAGCCTCCACCACACACTTTGTTCATTTGTAAACAGCAACAATAAATGCAGTATGATGTTATGTCCATTCTAACAGAGGCCCTAGAACAGAGGGCCAGTCAGAAACCACGATGTCTGCAAACGCAGGAATGTCACTGGGCCTCCCTGAATGGGTATCTAACCGAGTTCTGAGACCAGCCAATTGCCGATAAAGACATACACCCCCTCTGGGTGTCATTAGAAGAACCCAGCCATCCCATACATCTCAGTGGTCTTCTTACAGACCTGACGGAGCTGAAAAAGCCCCTGTCTGGTCACTAGGTGGCAGTGTTGAGCCAGTGTGCAGAGCCGAAGGCTGAAGGTGATGGGCGGTGGTTTGGCAGGGAAGCTGCACACAGGTCACCTGTTGCCACTGGCTTTTGAGCCACATTACACTGCAGCCATCCAGCTTCTGTAGATCTCAGAAGGGCCACACCTGGTCCCAGGAAGCATCAGGCTGCAGCTTTGTGCAGATGCTTGGCTGGATCACCACGTCACCTTCCAACAGCGGAGGTCTCACTGTGCCGACTGCCCACCTCCTCCTACCTTTTCTGGCTGATGCCGTATCCATCTGGTAACCAGACATCAACCGATGTTTCTGTTTGTGTTGAGCTTTCGACCTCCTGGAAGGGTTTCGTTTGTCTGAGTCCGATGGAGTCAGGACCGTGGATGGGTCTGATCCCCAGGCTGTGGCTTATCGCATCAACCCCTCCGTTCAGCTGAGGAGGACAACGAGGTACGCGGTCTTCTGCATGAGCAACAGGCAGAGATGCTTCTGGGAAAGAGCCGCTGTTGGCTCTTTATCGCCATCTGCTGTCCGTTTGGGCATAAATGCACTTCCTGCTACAAATATCGATGTTAGTGATTTCCGAAAAGCAGGCAACCACAAGAATGTAAAACCAGGCCATTTCAAAGCTTCAGCTCGATTTAATAATTCATTATTAGATGATTAAAATGTAAAAATAATGACTTTCCATCAGTGAGAGTAACTAATTATAAATTTAAAACAATCTACATCACCCTCACATCTGTAATCTTTTGAATTTTGAATTAAAATCAGTAGGAGACCTGCAGTGACCCAGCATGTACACATGGAGATTAGTGTCATTTTATTGAAGTTGTTTATGAAATAATACAGGTTTTCTGTCATCTAAATGGATTCTCAGATACCCATAGCGGCACTGAACATGATGTAATTCAAATATTAAAACATTCCGCTGAGGCAGAACAAGTGGACGTATTTGTTTGTTACACATTAGGGAATCAAAATCATAATCATCTGATTACCATCTGAGACATGGTTCACCTCGGTTTTAAAGTCAGGGAGGCCACCTGCTGCTCTATCTGTCTGTTTAGTGTCCTGGCATTAATCAGACCTGGGGTAATTCTGGGATTTTAAGGTGGGGGCATGAGAGGGGCCATAATTCATACAAAGGGCCCGACCTTGTTTTGAATTGGTGAGTGACAGGGGTGGGGGCACTATGGGGGCCAATCAGCTTTCAGCTGTGCCCCCGCGCCTGCCAATGGTTGGACCGTTGTGTGCAGTGAGGTCTACCCCGAGGGCCTGCCCCCCGACTACGCCATCATCGCCACCTTCAAGGTGGCCAATGAGAGCATGAGGAACAGCTGGGACCTGTGGCAGGTCAGCGCCCCCGATGGCCAGGAACAGGTTGGCGTCCGTTTCCCTGGCGATGGCAGCTCGCTGGACTTCTTCTACACGGGGCCTGGTGGCACCCGGATGCTGCGCACCTTTCGGGATGTGGGGGCACTTCTGGATGGCCAGTGGCACAAGCTGGCACTGAGCGTGCAGGGTGAGCGCGTGCGGCTGCTTGTCGACTGCCGCGAGGTCAGCGCCGTGCCCATTGACGGGCATCGGGCCACCATTCGCGCTGGCTTCACCTCCATCGTCAAGCGGGCCGTCGGAGACCACTCCGGCCCGGTGAGTGCATCTCCACCGCCGCTGGTCTCTGGGTGCATCTGTCATAAATGGGGCCAGACAAATTTACTAATGGCAGCTGTAATTTACAAGTCTAATAGCATTGTTAGCAAAAGGCTAATATGCATGTAACCTTTGAGCATAATAATGGTCTAGTGTTTCATCTCATTTTGTTGGTATAAAATGACAAGTTCATCCCACTTTATTCATTCATTGGTTCTCATTGGGCAAAATCAGCTTTTAATTGACGGCACGTTGTAAAGCCCGCCCAGTATGCGCTCTCATCACCGCATACGAGAGATGAGTGCGTGTTAAGGCCTGTGTGCCTGGCAGGTGGACCTCCAGCAGATGGCGCTCTCCTGTGACCCAGACCAGGCATACACTGAGGGTTGCTGTGAGCTCTCCAGCGTTGTGAGTTGCCTGCCATGTGTGGTGAGGGAATTTTCAGCAGTAGGTTAGAGTTCAGCCCTAAACACTTTCTCTCTCCGGACTACAGTGTGGGGGCCACGCCGAGATCGGCCTGACTGGGGGGCGCGCCCCCTGCAAGTGTGTTCATGGCCAGCCGGGTATGCAGGGGGCCCCGGGACAGAAGGTCAGTCCCCAAATGCTTTGCCCAGCCAATCACATCGACCCCAGATTTCCCAGAGCGAATCCCGAGTTATTCACTTTTCACGAGGCAGGACCAGCCGATTTCCCAGATTAACCCGGTTTGTATTTATCTTCAGGGTCACAGAGGTCTCCCAGGCAACCAGGGAGAGCCAGGCAGAGTGGGAAACTGGGTAAGAGCCACTTGTGTTGGGTAGAAGCAAAGCAGTGCCTGGTATTTAGTGCCATAAACAGCTTCATCCCCCTCGGCCGTGGTGTTCCAGTGTTACCATGAGCGATGCTGTGGAAGTGGCCACTGGAAAATGCCACGGTTAATTTCAAGTATAACGAGCTAAACCTAAAGGCAAATGGAATCGGAAAAGCCCCCCTCGTAAGATAGCCCTGGAGTTGTGGAAAATGGTAACAGATTCAGAGCCCGGCGATGGTAGGATGGAAAGCAGGCTGGAAATGGGCTTCCCAGCGGCCATCAAACCCCACACGAACATCAAGCAGAACGCAGGAAGTCATGCCTCATTGGGGTGCCCCCTGTGGTGTGTCTGTGTATTACGGGCGTGCTCTTACTCAACCCTGAACACTGGCAGCAGGGAAAAAAAGAGTCACATGTGTGTGGGCGGGTGTCCTGCTGGGGAGGGGACGCCACGAGAAGGGGGGGTTAAAATGCTTATTTTTGGAGCGGCAATAGGCTGCCAGAACAGCACTGACTTTGGAGTCGGTCGTTTCCTGCTTTAGTGGGATTTCAGTGAAATCCTCCACTCCCTGACAGAGACATGGGGACACAGCTAAGCTGAAAAGCCACTGACTGCGATAAATATAGATGAATGTGAACTTGACAGTTTATACAAAGGGAAGTGGCTTTGTTATGTACATGTGTGCATAAGTTCATGTGAGAGACTGCGATCTGAGCGGGTGGCAGGGAGATGGGATTTACAAACGCACTCAGAAACGGGATAAACGATTCATTCCCATTTCTGATATTCCCTGACTGACTCTTTCCACTACTTGACCTTAATTTATTAAAGCAAATCTTTTTTTTTGGAAATTTGGCATTTTAATGAGGAGCTCACGCTGGGATGCTGGAAAATCCGCAGCCGGTTGCTTAGACACAAAATAGACTGTCAACATACATCCAGAGCCTTTGTCGCACCATTATCATCAGACTCCATGATTCTCAGGGTCTGTGCAGATTAGTGCTGAGGGTCCAGGTGCTCCCTGCGCTCTGGTGGGACATTCTTATCTTCACCACGGAGACGATCTTCATGCAGACCCAAGCAGAAAGTGGGATTTCCAGAGCTTGAGGGAATTTGCTTCCTGAGTCAGGATGCAGAAAGTTCTGCAGAGTGGAAATGGTTGATTTTTTTGCTCTCCCCAGGCAGATATTCCTGCCCCTGGGCTGAGCGTCTCCTGCTCTGAGCTCCAGGCTTCAGGGGCATCAGGAAGCTCATGGCTGTGTTATGGCCACACTGAGGGCTTCGCCGTACCTTAGCCAGTCAGCTGATGGCAGTCCACAGTGAGCTGGGGTGGAGGGGGCTGATGGATCGTATGAGTGCACACACACACACACGCACACACACACACATTCACATATGCAGTCAAATTCATGCACACACACACACGCCTCCAGGGGGTGTCCATTGGCCGGAGCCAGTGGTTTTGGACAACAAATGCATGTTTAAGTATCAATAAAAAAAATAATATATACACATTCTGTGTTTTGCTGATGAAACAATTTGTACAAAGATTTTATATTACAGCCACAGCCTCCCACAGCAACTGTTTCCATTTGTATGTTTAAACCGGTTTAGCTGTTGGTTTGAGGCCCAGATGGAGCAGCATTGCTGTTTACAGGTGGCTCCCATGCCCTCATTGAGCTGCCCTAACAGCCACCCAAATTAGCATGTGAATCCCTGGGCGGGGCTTTGTGATGGGAACTGTGGCACAATAATTAGAGAACGTAAATAAACAGAGAAAACAAACAGAAGACAAACAGGGACATCTCAGTCAGCCACACCAGCAGCAGTCCCTACACGGAGCGCAAAAATGTCACCAAGAAAATGGCAGCAGCTGAACAGGGTGTATGGGACAGTGACGGTAAAGTAAAAGTGCCTTAGAATCCCATACGAGCATTAAAATGTCTCATTGAGAGGACAGACTTGGTTCTGATGAAGCTTCCCATTAATTAACCAACTTTAAATCAATACAGGAAATGAAAATGGCATTGGTAGGAAAGCAAATTGTGATACCTGCCGTTTCTCTGAAAATCAAACATTTATCATTTTAATTCATTAGATGTGCAGTTTCCTATGTTTTCTTGTTGCAAATGTATGTTAATGTTGCAAGGGTTTGTAACTGTAAGTCATTTTGAGATGCTGCCCAATGGCCCCATTCTCTCTCCACCAGGGAGTCCACGGGGGCACGGGCGACTACGGTCCAGTCGGGGAGACGGGTTCTAAGGTAGGAGCTCTCCTGTGAGCTACCCATAATCCCCGGCAGTGATGTCTTATCGTGAGGATGTGAGCACTGCTGTGTTTTGTAGGGTTTTCCTGGAATTAAAGGGGAGAAAGGAATGAGTGGACTGCCTGGGGCTCAGGTAACCGAATTGTTTATAAGGACCGTCGCCTCACTATCCTGTTTGACGGTGTAATGAGCCTCTTTTCTGTAGGGCGGGAGAGGAATGAAGGGTCTCAAAGGGCTGAAGGGAGCTCGTGGATTCAAGGTAAGCTGCATGCTTACGGACGCACAATTATATAGGAAGACTTCTGCTGTAAGTAGCTGCCCATGATCTGGATTAGCTGTCAGCCTGACTGAAACTCCATGGGCCTTCCCAGGGTGTACAAGGGAGCCCCGGCGAGAGGGGGGAGACGGGACAACAGGGCCCAGTGGTATGTTACAGTTAAACGGCCTGTTTGAGTGGCGTCATCCTATAAAGTAGAGAGTACTGTGCTTGATTAGCTACATTTTTATCTCCAAAGGGGGCCCCAGGGGAAGTGGGCTATGAGGGGATTCTGGGATATCAAGGAGTGAAGGTAACATTGAAGAGTCATTCACACATCTGTCCATCTCCACCAACACCAGCCTAACCAACCCCATTTTGTCCCGGTAGGGGGAACAGGGGCACCTAGGAGCGGACGGCCGCCGGGGGCACAAGGGACAACAGGTATTTTGTGACTGTCACTTTTATGGAGAGTGTGCTTTCAGTAGGCGTGGTGACAGATGTTCTGTCAGCACCAGCTCATGACCTCGTCTCTGCTGTGAGGTCAGCTCGTGCTCACATGCACATGTCTGCTGGAAGTGTGAAGCTGCACCCAGATGAAGACCAGACAGGGCAGATCTGCCCTCAGTCCCTGGATGAAACACACCTTCCATGTTCTGCTGAGATTAGTCAAAGCATTGTAGCTCATTTGGGGAAACATGACTTGATTTCTTGATTTATGTTCAGCAAAAGGGTGTAATTTTTGTATCCTTGACACTATTTTATGCAGTATTGTAGAATTTAACATACCTGTTGAAGGTTATCATTGAAAGCGGGGTTATGTAAGATCATGAACTAACCTGTTCAAATTGTCTCTCTGGATGATGTTGAGAGGCTTTGTTTTCCCCACATTCCAGGGTATTGTTGGAGATCCTGGAGATCGTGGAGCATCAGGGCTCAAAGGGAAACCGGTACGTCATTTACAGTCAGGAGGCCTTCCTCAGAGAGTTTAATGCTGCTACATGCTGTGGTTCTTCTGCTAGTTTTATGAGCCACTAATAGTCATACTCCGAGTTACACTATTACATGTTTTAAATTACACTATGGAATCAAAACAGAATTGTCTCTCAGGAAGAATTCCTGTCCTTTTCTCATCCTTTTCATCTTGTAATCTGATTGGTCATGGCCAGAATGTAAACACTATCAACCTATCAGATACTGTTTTACAGCAAAGACTTGAATGACCATATTACTTTTTTCACTAACACTAACAGTGCGGAGGCCCTCCACAGACCTGAGGTCATTTTCTTTATCTTTAACTAGGGTGTTCAAGGGCCAGCTGGGAAGCGTGGTACCATTGGAGAGAAGGTGACATATACGGGACCCACTTCATTAAAAAAGAACATTTGTTTTGCTGCTGAGATCCCAGCGAGCTTTGCTCATTACTGCCTTTGCAGGGCATTGTGGGAGACCCTGGCTTTCCAGGGAGAGACGGGGACCCGGGAGCAGAAGTAGGTCAAGCTGCTCATCTTCATTCAGAGTTCTCAGTTCGGTGCGTAGCTGGAGTGCTAAACGTGACCGTTTCTGTGCACACAGGGTTACCAAGGAGCCCAAGGTCCAGAGGGAGGGTCAGGTCAGGCGGGGGAGAAGGTAACGGACCACTAAGCTGCAACAGAGTAACCATAACATGATGAGTGTTCCCGGTTTGGGGTAAGTTCAAGGTGTTATTTGTTTTTGACAGGGAGAGAAGGGGTCATGGGGTCGCCCTGGAGACATGGGGCTACAGGGAATGCCAGTAAGCCACATTACTATATAGTAGTACCACACTGATCTAAAATGCTAATGTATGAATGCAGTCTTTATTCATTTTGAGCAGTTAAAATGAATTATTTGTAGACAAGGTACATGTTGATGTGCAGTACATGGTTCCTTAATGAAATAGCGCCCCCCTCCCCTGCCCTCCACAGGGCCCACGAGGCTACAAAGGTTCAGCCGGCAAACCGGGCCGTCCAGGATTTGTTGGCCCACCAGGGCCCATTGTGAGTCTTCCCGGCCGGTGTTCCCAAACCTTCCTGAATCACAGATCGTTCCTGTGCACTGCATATTAAAATGTGGTGTCTCTTTCCAGGGACACTTGGGAATGACAGGACGTCCAGGCCCCAAGGTACCATCTGACTCATTAGCACGTGCTCATCTGTCACAAAAACAATAATCACTTTTTATTACAACATCACCTTTGCGGAAGCGTGGGGCCTTCCCTCCAGGGTCCGCCACTCAGTCGGGTCTAATGCTGTTTGATTATTTGTTGTTGTGTCTATCATGCCGGTTCCCCTCCTTTGTTGTGTGGGGGTCTCCCTCTTTACCCCTGTGGAGTTTCTCCACCTCCCTCACCTCGTAAAAGCATCCTGGAGCTGGTGTCCTGCAGTTGCTCATGGCCCAGGTCTTGGCTGCCATTCTGAGCCTCAGAGCCCTACTGGGAAGCGTTAGCAATGATTTACTGCGCGCAAATCCCTGCGTTTCCGCAGCAGATCCTGAGCTGGAGTCACGGTGGGAGTGGGATTTGGCGGGAAGTTCCCATCGTGATCCTGACATGGTTTACAGCGCTGGGCGTTGGACACACGCCCTTTATGTGTACGCAGCTTCGTTCCGTGACCGGCTGTTCCTATAGTAAGGAAGTCAGCACCGAGTTTCTGTAGCCTGGGAGCTGTATGTTTGGGAATACACGTGCGTTGTTAAGAGATGAGACACTCTTGTCGGAGGAATCATTCCTCACTGGGGGAGAAAAACTGACAAACATCGCAAACCTTTCTATGTCTACTGACAATATACATAAAGATAGACTTAACTGATCCCAGGGGGAAATTCTTCAACATAGTTCCCGCTGCTTTTGTAATGGTGCTAATTGAGTTCCTAATTGGAAAAGTACCTACGCAGTAGTTCTGAGAAAGTTGCTAGATGTGTATAAAACACCCTGAGCTTCATCAGTGTTTGCAAACTGTTTGGCTTCCGTCCGACACTGTTAGTCGTTGAGAGTGTCATTAGAAAAACTCTTTGGACGGGAGCTTAACCGGCCTCGCATGAGACTGTATGTGGTGAGACAGCTGTTTAAACAGCCATGATTAATCTCATAACGATACCCAGCATGAAAACCAGTGCTGTCTCCATTCGTTCCCAAAGAGACACGGGTGCAAACTCGCTGAGCTAGTCTTGGTTTTGGCGTGGCTGCCTAACAAAATGTTGGCTAATAGTACAATAATATTTATGTCAGAGGACACAGAAGAGCCTGCTGGGGAAACACCATCCATCAGTGTGAAGCAGCTTCAAAAGAGCTGAAACCTATCTGTGTGCTGGTTGCTTTTTCCATCCAAGCCTCTTTCACTCCTGCAGTGGATTCCCCTTCCTTGGGTCCGGGCTGAGTCATATATGCTCCCTCACGGGACACACGGAGCTCTGTTCAGCACCTGCGTTTTCCTAGTTATCTTCAGTATGTGCGCATATGACAGGCAAATTAAACTCAGATGTTTTCCATTTGCGCCCCGCTGACACACACAAGGACTTGCCTTGGTATCTGCTCGCTGTCTCCATTCCCATGCCGAGCTCCTTGGGCTTCCAATGAATAAAACACCCTGACATGCCTCAGGAAATTTTATCCAAGGAATGTACAGGAAATATGCCATGTATACTTACATTTATTTATTATATTTTACATCTCATATGTAAACAAAATGAATGAAACAAACAAATCACCACAGAACAAAAGCACTTTAAAATAACCCTAATAATAATAATTCATACCAGCTTAGTAGTACACATGCACACATAAAATTTAACCATTGAGAGTCATATTTTAGGACAATTTAAATACACATCCATGTTACAGTTCAGATAAATGACAGTATACTAATTATCAATTATCATTCGTTTTGACAGCAAACAGCACCAGATACTCACTTTAAAAATGTTCATTAAAAAGGAATTTTTAAGGGGCCATTAGATGGTATCATGTTAATGTTGTTCACAGGTATAGACGCTGGGGGAGGAGGAGATTGTTACAGAATGGGTGGATTTATTTTGAGAAGTGTGTTTGCTTTAATGTTTATTCTTCATGGCATGGGAAATACTGCGCTTCAGGGAGGGACAAAGTTCACATATTTCCCATTGTTTAGTGAGAACAAAAATGGCGGTCTGTGAAAATGAGCGAGCTGGATAGCCGACGTGGGACTGGCGGAGTGCAGCGCAGGCACATGCTACACGCCTTCGTTACAGAGGAGTTCACATCAACTGTCCATGTCTTAACAGGGTGCTACAGGCAAACCAGGTATCCAGGGAGCCCAAGGGCAGGAGGTAACCATCAACACCGGCTTTCAAAGAGACTGAAACCTAAATCATCCCCAAGTGCTTTATTAGATCTGTTTTCTGTTGTAAAGGGGCAAAAAGGACAGAAGGGGCCAGGAGGTCAGGTAAGGAAGCTGTCAAAGTAAGGTAAGCTGTCAGGATTATATCCCTGGCTGATTTAGAACGACACTGGTGTCATGTGATCCATCTCATGGCAAGAGCATGTTTAAGAGCCAGAGTGTCATGTGTGAAGCCTTTTCATTATGCCATAAACACGCACTGGGGAAACCAAGAAGATGCTGCACAGATGTTTCTATTGAATTCCCTCTAAGGAAGTCCATGATTTTTGCAGAACACGTATGGTCATTATGGTGATCATGGTAGAACACTGCTGGTGTGCTAACGTGCTAATAGACAGAACGACGAGGCCATACAGCACTCGTCAAACGCAGGCCAACCAGGAATCAGAGGTGATTGGCTGATTTTCAGTGTGCACATGTAATCGGGGTGTTCTGTGTGTCCAGGAGGGGGACAGAGGTAAACAGGGTCCCCGTGGCAAGGAAGGGAAGCGAGGAGCTGGTGGGGAGCCCGGTTCTGCAGGACCTGTGGGGAGCAGAGGCGTCCCAGGAGATGGGGGACCTCAGGGATTCCAGGGGCCTCCTGGGCCACCTGTAAGTGTTCTGGAAATTTCCCAAGATCAAATGAGTAAATTTTCACTGATGTCCTGGATAATGAATTGGGGGGTGTTGAGGAGCAGGCGTATGGCTCAGTGGGTCACGACGCCATGACTGATCAGATGGTTGCTGACTCAGCTTTCTGACAGAAACATACGTCGCTTTGGCTGAAAGCTAAATAAACATAAAAGTGGAACCCTTTGGCTGGTAACACATAGAGCGCGGATATCGTGTAAAAGTCACGCACTTCCTCTTTCTTAACCCACTAATATTGGTCAGTTGAAACAAGTGGGTTAACCACACGCTGATTACGAGCCTGTGTTGTTTTAGCTAGCTAATCCAGCGACACCACACCCTTCTCTCCCAAAATGAGAGGCCGTTGAGCTTCTCGACTTATGAGACGAATGCTAACTCTCGTGGTGACAGGGAGGCTTGTAAACGGCTTCCGCCAGGGCTGTGGTGCATTTTCTGGGGCAATAAAAAGTATAAGCTAGCTAGCTAAGCGCTTCTGGCTCCTTCTGCATTCATACATCCACTTCTCCTTCCATCACTCCCCCCCTCGCTGCACTGTGGGGTCAGTCGTGTGTCCCCGTCACATGTTCCCACATTCCCTCTTTTTTCCTTCTCCCATTCCCTCCACAGGGCCCAGTGCTGGCTGCCCAACACGTCATTGAAGTCTGCAAGAAGGTGGTGCTGGAGCAGATGTCCACCTTCGCCAACTCCGTGAAGAGGACATGTGCCACCGTCTGCCCCCTGTATGGAGACGTGCCCATGGGAGCCCCAGGCCCCCCAGGACCAAAAGGACCCTCCGGACCACCCGTGAGTGTCCATCTCTGTGCCTGAGCATCAGCTGTCTGTGTTTAAGCCAGCGTGGGAGCAGCTCCAGACGTTTTCAGTAACCTTTTGTGATATTTTTTTTTATAAAAATAACCATTACACACCATTTCGAAACCTCGCCTAGGGAAAAAACCAAGTGCCGGGGCGTCTGACCGCAGACGTCTGATTTCAGGCACAGCCGAGCGTGCAGGCCTCATGCCCTGGCGCCCCCAGGAGGCGCACGCGCCTTACATGACTCGCTCCTGCCGCGTGCAGGCCTCATGCCCTGGCGCCCCCAGGAGGCGCACGCTCCATACATGACTCGCTCCTGCCGCGTGCAGGCCTCATGCCCTGGCGCCCCCAGGAGGCGCACGCGCCTTACATGACTTGCTCCTGCCGCGTGCTCCCTGCCCATGCGAGGTGCTTACATACTGTGCACCGTGGCCGACAGGCTGAAGTATTTGGCCGTTTGGGCCGGAACGAGAGAGTTCAGACTTTCCACGTCGCCATGAAGGCAAATAAGAATGTCGGACTGGCCCCCGCTCTCAAGGGTGACCCCCCCACACTGGAAACTCTCTTCCACATCCATACCGTGGGACTAAACCTTTTCAGATTTTTTAGCCGTTTTCCTCTTTGAGGCCCCTGTCAGGTCACGACACTGCCATGCCAGAAGGTGGCGTATAATTCATTAAGTCACTTGGAGGCTCTTATTTCCAGTATCACCAGTACAGCTTTCCAGCAATTCATGAATTAAAATAATAAATGAGTAATAAGTCAGTTGATCACAGTAGTCATGTTGCAATGAAGACATTACGTTTATTTAGCAGATGCTTATAAGTGAAGTAAGCAGGATCAGCCAGTCCCTGGAGCAATTGAGGTTCAAGGGCCTCACTCAGGGGCCTGACGCTGAAGTCACTGGGATTTAAGCTGGCGATCTTCTGATGACAGAAACAGCATCTAAAACACAACGTATTGGCTTATTACCCTCAACATTTTATGTCGTAGTCAGCGATCACCGTTAATTGTGAATAACCTACTTATATTTTCATTACTCGCCTGCTTACCTCCATCTTAAATCTTTAACTTACTGGGTGAGACTCGGGCTTGGCTTCACGCACAAAGTGGAAAATCTGCCATAATTCCACGCCCACGTTCAGCCGCTCAGTGTCTTTGGACCTTCTTGGAGCACGGTCACCATTTCCCTTCAGCTGACCTTAGACTTTCTGCTCATGGCCACAGGGCGACCCTGGAGTTGATGGAGCTGAAGGGGAGGTGGGCCAGCAGGGGTTTTACGGAGAGCCTGGGGATCCTGGAAGACCGGGAGTGCCAGGTGGGAAAATGAAGTGTTTACTCACACTGGACCCCAGACCCGGATCCGTAACGTGCCCTAGCATGTTTGATTCACAAACTTCGTTTGACTATTGTGATCGCTCCGTACCGTACCCTGGTGCACTATGTTTAACCGTATGGTTTCGGCATGGTTACTTGGACTCAGGCACAGTATGCATCTCGTGTGATCACTAACTATGCCCGAGTACGCAACACAGATATGACCTCAATGATACGACTGACAAGCACATGCGCACATGTTCACCATACATAAACCGAACCCAGAAGGAACGGATCAGGTAGGCTTTGCATCATTTTTTTCTGCAAACCTGCCTTGCAAAAAAAAAAAGGCGTGTACAGATTGAGTAGCGACAAACATTTCACAAAGATGGCGTCAAAGGGATGACTTTGGTCTACGGCAGAGGTGCAGTGTTTGCTGGAAATTTGGGCTGACGAGAATATCCAGGCACATCTGGGTGCAGCACACAAAAACTCTTCTTATACACACAGCACATATAAATAATAATCTCTATGTTGTGTACCAGATAAACCTGTGTGTGTCATCATGCCCAAAACGACTCCAAATAAGCCACAAAATTAGGACATTAATCAGGAATTCCATTCTGCTGTGAAGATAGTGCTTTCCTTCCTATGTCACATGGTGATGACGGAAGAATGCTCGGGTCAGGACCGTTAAGTGCGATGTGAGTGGTTATCAGTGGGGGGGCACTCCTGCCCGGGCACAGTACGAGGCAACCGGGCCAAGTGTGAGTACATCATAAAGGAAAACTCCCCTGAATAACATGGGGGGATGCCTTGGGTCTGAACTACGCTGTGCTCCTCAGGTGACCAAGGAGACCGCGGCGACAAGGGAGCTAAAGGACATGGCTTACCTGGATACATGGGAGACCAAGGAACGAAGGGTAATTCAGGGTCAACTTTTAATATGAGAGTCTGAAACACACTGGCTGACCTGTGTATAGTAAACATATAGTACGACATACTATGAGAGGCGAAATACCATGATCATTTTGATAATAATTAGAACCTATTTCTTAGGAATACTACAGTTTCATTGCAAGGCTTTGTTACTTCTTAATAAACTTCAGGTGACAGTTGTCTTAATAACTTTAGTTATCCGGCACTAGATTTGATCCACCTTTGAAACCCATCTATGAATCTAGTGAAAGAGGAGACTGTCTGTCTTCCCCCAGAGGTTAAAGGTTACGCCCTAACATTCTCCCCTAAAACAGGCCAACGGGGACGCCCTGGCATCGCATTTGAAGGCCAGCCTGGGCACCCTGGCGAGAGGGGCCACATGGGGCGTCCCGGACTGAGGGGTCACCCAGGACTTCCAGGAACACCCGGAATCTGTCTGACGTCGGGGTGCCACCAGCTCGATGTGACACCTGCTGCCCCGGCCACGCAGACTGCCCCCACCCGTAGGAGGCGCCCGTAAGGGGCAAAAGAAGCCAGGGCATATTTGGAGTGGGCATGACCCAAAACAGGGGTGGGGGAGGGGCCACGTTTTGGCTGAAGCTGAAGTTAATGCACAGGCTACGCCGGCACACTGGCACCTGCGAGGCAAATACAGACTCATTATAGTTAAAAGGTCCCTTTTATTGGGGTAATTTATGTTAACATTCCTAACTTGAATCAGACTCAAACTCTCCTCGAGTACCATGTTCTTTATAATAAAACCTCAAAAATGTGAGTGCTGTTTTACAGTAGTCATTTCAGGATAGTAGCAGGTCACATGACCATATTTATAATTAATCCCGTGACAGAGGTCATGACCTCTGTATAACCGTGATATCTTTATGTGCAGTATACATTATATACTAATTTGTTTTTGAACACACACTCGCATAAAAGGGTGTCTAAGGGATTGTTAGCGTTGTTAGGATCTCTCAATCTTTAGGGTTAGGATCTCTCTATCTTTTGTTAGGATCTCTCAATCTTTAGGGTTAGGATCTCTCTATCTTTTGTTAGGATCTCTCTATCTTTAGGGTTAGGATCTCTCTATCTTTAGGGTTAGGATCTCTCTATCTTTTGTTAGGATCTCTCTATCTTTAGGCAACAAACCATGTAGTTCCACTGAAAACATGATTCAGCCCCAAGTGGTAGATGAGTGGAAAACTGAAGGAATATAGTGAAATTTCCCCCTAGTCCCAAAGAGGGAACAAGGCGTTTTCTCCACATTAATCTCTCCACTGATTTATTTAAACATGTTTTTTCTCCATACATGAAAAGAAATAAAATGCAGCCACAGTGTGCTGGTAAGACATGTGTTGCGCATATATTTAAAGGACTTTATTGGAAGTACACTGTGAACTGCAGAGGTGAGGCCATTACAAATCCTGTCTGCATAAGCAAAGTGAATATTAAGGATCCTGAGGCTTTGAGAACTATGGACACCCTGACTTTGCATTTGGTCAAAACGTTATTCAGAACAAATTGTTCAGATATCCTCCTTACGACGGGGGCATAGAGATACAATAATAACCAGGTGATGGTTCCCCTACCCTGTGGTCTACACATTGCCGTCCAGACAAGATGAAGATGAGGATCTGACCACAGACAGCCAGGCTCATGGTGTGAGACGGAAACCCGTCTAGAAGTTCCTCTGGTGGTCTGCTGGCTCTCATGGGTGACCTTACGGAAAAGCTTCACTGAGCGTGGTAAATGGAAACATGGCTCCTTGACCATATGACCTTATATATGGGTGAGAAATTAATAAACAGTAATAATTCAGGACTTTAGATGGTAAGACTTTAAAATAAAGTAAATGTAACCATCTGTACAATCAGTGAATAAGCAGCAAATTCACCGACTACTATAGATGTTTAACGTTTGTCTGGAAAATAAACTACCTTTTAAATTTAGTGGATCTGCGTTTATCACTTTAATCCAAATTTTCATATGGTTTTCACTTTAATATGGCTGGAGATAAATGACTCCAGTGATAAAGGTCAATTTCCAACTTGAGTGTCTGACTACAACCAGCGAGGCATCTGCTGCTCACTTTTGGTCTCCCCAGAGCTGAGGGCCACTTCTGTACTGTACGAATGCTGTTAAGCGACTCTAACAGAACGGGTACTAATATGACGGTAGGTTCCAGGTTTCCTGCAGTACACCTGTTGATTTAAGACTGGATGATTGTACTCTAGAACAGGAAAGGCATCTCAGTAAAATGTTGGAACACACTGGAAACACCTCACAAACATCTATTTAAATCATTGAACAACAGTGGGAAAATGGACAACTTGATCCATCCATCAATCCACCATAGGAACTTTTTTGTGAAGGTACCTTGGCTCTGTTAAACTTTTCATATTACAGTTGCTTCTCCTGAAGAACAAGGGCGCTGGTTTCCTGGCGGGCAGCAGCGTCGTCCTGTTTAAGCCTACACACACATGAGCTTACACCACCAGCAGCAGGGAAATCCCAGCACAGTGACCTTCCTGAGCACATCCCTCCACCCCCAGTGCCTTCCATGGAAACTCTTCATCTGCAGTTCAGCCTTGTTAACCAGATGTCCGCCTCATTCACGGCACTAATCTGTTCTGCATCTTAGAATATTGTTGTGTCTGTTGCCGCGCAGAACTATGAACGACGACCTGCGAGGATGATTTACTGGAGCCGTTACCAAACTTAACACATGGCGTGAACAAGTGTGATGACGTGTGTAAATGGAGGAAGATGTTTGAGTTTGTCAAGCACTGACCATAAAAGATCTCAATTTTAATTAGGGCCATAAACTTGTACGCAAATCTGTTTTCCAGAAGTTCCATAGTTACATGATTTTTGAGGGGAAATAGATCACCCAGCATTAAGAATAAGAATGAAGGCTTCTGTCCGCCTGAGTTATTTCCGTATCAAATGAGTCGCCCGTTTGCTTGTGAACCATGTGATGCTTTTCATAACCACATTCCGCTGTGTTGTTTCTTAGCAGGACTCAACCACAGCCTTGAATACAGCTCACAGATTTTCGCAAAGAAAGCACATTTTAAATGCTGGAAAAAGCTGAAATAGGTTTATTAAAATGTCAATTAATTTTTAAAGATTCAAATGAATTCTAATATCCTCCTGAGACCCAAGGAAAAAAAATGTCCTTCAATTTTAGGTTATTTGTCTTTGGAGGAAATAAGACATCTTACAATTTAGATTTTTTCAAATTTATTTTCTTTTTAATTTCAC
>JAODJU010000062.1:946461-968467 GCA_026776725.1 Gnathonemus echidnorhynchus | reverse complement strand
TGTGTGTCTCATATATATATATATATATATATATATATATATATATATATATGTGCACAATAGCAGTGTCTTCTGGCTATATTTCAGTTTGATGCAGTGGATTCCCCCACACAACTCCAAACTCCTCCTGGATGTTTCTGATGAATGAATACAGCTGCTGCATTAATATCCCATTTGACGCCTGACTCACCACTGTCAGGCTCATCTTTCAGCTTTTAGAGAGACGCCAATCTTCCGTGAAGCACAAAAACATCAAGGAGCATCAGCCAGGAGTCGTGTGAATTGGATTTTCCAGCCTGGCATTTCAAACTGAAGATGTCGGTCAGTAGGACGCAAATCACAGATTGAACATCAGTCTCATCTGTGCAACTGCGGACGGATCTATGTCAGCAGCTCAAAAGACACCCTGAGCTTTCACTCGGAGAGCGGCTAGATATCTGCTGCGAGGATGAAGATGCATCACACCGAATTCCACATGCACAACAAAATCAGCATACCAAAATCTTTTTATTAGCTTCTCATTTTTTTACAATTTTAATCTCTTCTTCGACTTTCCATAATTTAAATTCGGAAACAACTGCATCTGCAGTAAGTCCGTCCACAAATTCTACAGATTAAGAGGTGATGGTGGATTTCCTAGGCGAGTAAATTCCCCTTCAAAGCTTTAATAGCTCAACGTGTCTGCTTAAGTAAAGCCTCTTTGAACGTGTAGTGACAAGCGCAAAAATGAGGAGCATAAACTCTGATTTCATGTCTTAACACAGAGGCATTGTTAATCTTCTTCTGAGGAAGTGCAGTTGACCACCAGCCGCTGGGACACACCGACAGCAAAGTAGCTGGATCTCAGCTGGGCCCTTGAGCATAAATGGCTGTGCCTGCGCTCAGAGCCCGAGCTCAGCTCCCACCTGTAATTTTGCTCCCTGAGCAAACTGAACAACTACCAAACCCAGCCAAAGTTTGCTGTCCCCACTCATGCCCCCCCCCACCCCCCCGGCATCGATACACAGACCAAATCCTGAAATTTACATGTGTTACCAGGCTTCCTGTCCTCTTTGCTGAATTGGTCCAGAAGAGGCCACCCCCCTTCGATTTTAAGAGCTGTTCTTATCTGTGTCTCCCCCCTTCCTGCGGGGGCCGTCGAGAGCGGGGGGCCAGGCTTGCTCTCACTCTCTCTCCCCCCTCCCCTCCGTCCCGCTCTCCTCTCTCTCCAAGTTAGATCCTCAGAACATCACGGCAGCTTCAGCAGACCAAACTCCTTCTTCTCGTCTCCTCGGCACGGACATGACGGTGCGGAGCTCCTGAGACGAGGTCCTTACTGCAGCAGTCGTGGCTCGGGTAATGTTTTCTAATGCAGGTACGGTGATTTAGCTCAAAATGTCATACTATTTCCACAAAATGTTAGTATTATTTTCTTTTTTTGGGGCAGTTCTGCTTAATGCCGCTTTTCAGTTTGCATGTGATGCCTGTGATCAGGAACTCCAGCCGGTGACGAGTTTGCCAGTGATTCAGTTTGGTTTGCACCAGTCTTACTCTTGTGCATCATCCCCGGCACTGAATTCTTTGAAAGGAACTCAAAATCATAGCAGCACCTGTCCAGCCATATTTGAAGTGGGATCAGACCATTTTAACACTGCTTATCTGGTCTTTGACCCTGTCTCACGCAGGGAATGAGTGGAATTGGGGCACTGTGCTCTGTCAGACACTCCGCTTGCTTCACACAATCCTCTCCGTTTATGCGCTGAGATCAGCTGGCTGCTTGCTTCTTTTTTCTTCACTTAGCAGATGATTTTACCCAAAGCGATTGAGAAGGCGGGTCAAAGAATCCCTGGTGGTTACACATCATGCTAGATTTAAGCCTGTACGGATGTAAAGTTTTAGCTGATGCTGCATAAAATTTTCAGATATGGGGATCCTTAAGGGGAAGAAAAGGTTGTGGTTTCATTTACCATCTGTGAGAAGTACAGTTTAGCAGCATTTCTGTTCCTGTAGAGCCAATTCTTGTCAGTGGACCAAGCAATTCAGGACAAAGTGATTGAATCAGTTTCATGGTTTTGATTATTTGAACCGTGTCCAGCAGGGTGACTGATATAATGTTTTGGCTTCCCCTTCAGTGCCTGAGGATCTTGGCTAAATAATAGAACACGCTTAACAGCAGTTGTTGATTTAGCGGTGGAAGAACTTCTTCATTGCAACAGAAGATTTAAACCAGTAGAGTCTGGAAAAGGAGTGGCTAAAAATGCTTGTTTCTGAAACTGCAGTGCCTCGTACAAAACGGTCAGGGTCAGCTGCCAGTTTGTGAAATGTACTGTATAAACCAGTTATATGATTTCTATTAATGCCTGCAGTCCAAAGAACAATAGAAAAGGAGAAGAGAGAGACACAGGTCTCACCTGGATAAGCATTTTGGAAAATAGAGGGGCGGATGAATGTAAAGAGGGACAGAAAAGAAAAGAAGAATCATTCACCAGCCCTGCTCACCCCTCTCTCCTCCGTCCTCCCGGAGCAGAAGGGGCCATAGCATGCAGACACACCAGCCCTGCTCACCCCTCTCTCCTCCATCCTCCCGGAGCAGAAGGGGCCATAGCATGCAGACACACCAGCCACAGGGCTGCAGGTCGACATGAGATGCTGAGCTGGTCGCAGAGGGGTCTTCTGTATTCTGCAGAGAAGAGGGGGAAACAAGTGACACAGCACTGCTGACATCTGGGGTTTCCCCGGATTGGGAGGCCCAGTGACACACTTCTGGTGGAATCGTCATTTGGTGGGGGGGGGTGGGGTGGGGAGTCACACAGCTCGTGTTAAAATGCTGGAGGGGGGGTATAATCCACTGCTGATGTGGAACAGAGATGTTACTGTAGGGAGTGCAGCTTTGTTAGGCTGCCATGTTGACTCAGACTGTGGCAGGGTTGAGGGAGACCCCCTTTAATGCGCCAAGGAGGCTGTAGTTAGAACCATGTGCGGGACCCAGTGTTTCTTCACTAACCTACAGTTGCTGCAGGTTTTTTTAATAGTTGTTATTGATCCCTGTGGGGAAATTCTCTTTTTTCCTCCTCCATCTTGCTCTTTGTAGGTGAGAGCAAGCTGGCTGCGAGGAGCAGGCACTCGTAGTGCTGCCCAGGAAGCTGGGGGGAAATGGCCTCGCTCAAGGACCCGCAGATGTACCGAGGCCGGGCTTGAACCAGCAACCTTCTGATCACAGGCACAGAGGCTTAGCTCACTCTGTGTTCTGTTAGTGCACTGCAAAGATCACCTGGCCATTAAAATTGACAGTCGCCTCTCCGGGCCCCACAGAAAAAGTCCCAGGAGATGTCATTGTGGACTTTTAGGTGGCCTGTGATGTCATTGTTGACTTTTAGGTGGCCTGTGATGTCATTGTTGACTTTTAGGTGGTCTGTGATGATTGGTATTGTTAACTGCTTATGCTATATGGATACGTCTTGATAAAGGCTGCGATTCAGGTAGTTATGATAAATAGGATGTTACCGCCCTGTGCAGCTGCTTTCCTCTGACAGGGCTGCAGTCAGTGAAGTACCTGCAGTCGCCTGGTAGGTTCCCAGATCGTTAATGTTGAGAAAACACTTTTAGACGTATTGAGATGATGAAAATGTGTTCCACAAGAGCAGCCGAGAAACAAGCTGTTGCACTGCAGAGCTACTGGGAATGACTGGTGCTTTTGTGGTTTTGGTGTGTGGCGATGTGCCTTCATGTGGTCCACTGAGGAGCAAATAATGTTACGATCTGGAGCACCGGACTGTCAAATCAGAACCGACTTCTTATGGGCTGCTTTAGGCCAAGTCTGCCGTGCTTCGTCACGGATACATGTGTTTGGTTCCAGTCCAAAGCTGTCTGACACTGTAAATGGCTTCCATGTGGGATGTGGACGGGGGATCCGGGAGGAGCCAGAGCGAGGGAAGTTGATGGAGCAGGGAAGCCTCGTGGGCCGAACTGCTCCCATGGCGCGACACTGCAGAACCCGCCCCAGAGCGCCGCGGCCAGCCAGACCGCCGTGAAGCTGCGTGCGGCTCGCGCTGAGGGCCAGCGGTTGGAAAACTGCAGTCACGGCACGGACACTGCGTGGGAGTGGGGTGGTCACTGTATGACAAGTCACGACAAAGCCAGATATTACCCAAATCTTTGAAAATGGAACGGATTGGACTCCTTCACCTGGTCAATGCCACGGTTCCTCATTGCCCCTTGTTGTAGAATCATTTTTGCTTTCTGGAAACCCGGTATGTAGTCTGAAATTCCTGGTCGCCATAATTTTTTCTAACTGAATCCCAGGTTTTGTGCTGCATTTGCAGATTCATGTAAATGTGTACAGTTATATTTGTGTTTATTTCATGCTCAGCCCAATATGGCCTCTTTGGCTCCATGTTGGATTAAAATGTATCTTTACATTATATTGCCATAGACACATAAAATAAAGTTAATAATCATGTGAAATAAGAGCCTGCCATGCACAGTTTGAGGCCGAGAGGGATTCTCTTGAATCACTAATGTCCATTTACTTTAAGAGAATGCAGATGGTTGTCACATCGTGTGATGTGATCTCATTGATGTGAGTTGTATTATTTTTTTCCTGACAGGTAGAACTTCAGCTTGTTTCTCAGACATCATGGGTCACAAAAAGAAGTCCTCAGCTCTAGTGATTCTCACTGTGTTCCTAGTATTCCTTCAAACGTTCTGCACGGCTCAGAAGGATATGAGATTGAGTAAGAGTGACCCCACCACTGTCCTTCCATAATGCATGACAAATCTGAACTACGTTAATCTTTGTGCTTCTCAGAATGTTGGCTAAACTGCGAAGATTTGTGGTGTTTCAGGATCATTCCATGTTTCCTGCTGCGTGCTGCAAAACAGGTTGGAAATTAGGAACTTTCATTTCTTGGGAAGCAGTTAAAATCCAGCTTTTTCTCTTTTTGTCTCATCTTGCAGGCTGTCGAACGGCTCCCAGTGATTTGGTTTTCATTTTAGATGGCTCTTGGAGTGTAGCAGACACTAACTTTGAAATAGTCAAAAGATGGCTGGTGAACATCACCACCAGCTTCAACATCGGCCAGAAGTTCACCCAGGTTGGTGTTATCCAGTATAGTGACAACCCCTACCTGCACATTCCCTTGGGGAGCCACTACTCCAGTGAGGAGCTCATCAGGGCAATGGAGTCCATCGAGTACATGGGTGGAAACACCAGGACGGGTGAAGCTATTCAGTTCACCAGCGAGAGAGTCTTTGACATGTCAGAACGAGGTCCAAACGGCGTGGCCAAGATAGCCATTGTGCTGACGGATGGGAAGTCGCAGGATGACGTGGCCGTGGCTGCGGAGGCTGCCAGGAAGAAGGGAATCATCTTGTTCGCCATCGGAGTGGGGCAGGAAACTGAGGAGGCTGAGCTGAGGGCCATCGCGAACAAGCCGCCTTCCACCTACGTGTTCTACGTGGAGGACTATGTCGCGATCACCAAGATCCGCGAGGTCATCCGTCAGAAGCTGTGTGAAGGTAGCTGGGCGTTCCCCCCACGTCATGGCTCTCTGTCCTGTCCGTTGCCAGCTTCATGGACAGCAGATTTGTGTAACATCCAGCTGTGAATTACATGCATAATGCAGCTACTGCTTTTCAGTTGGGCCAGGCCTTGCTTTATTTGCTCCAGTTCACCAGAATATAATCCAGGTACTCAAAAAAAGCACCTCTTTCAAATAAAACCAATTTGACCAATTAAAATCAGCGATTAAAATCAGTGATTGATATTGCAACCACTTGCAGAAAATTAAAATTGCAGAATATTAAGGATATTGCAAAACAGTACATGAATACAAGTACTTCAATCTGGCATTAAAATGCAGCACCCAAAAGCCTTAACTGGATTTAATGTCCACATTTGACGGTTCTGCAATTCTTTCCAATTGTTCCAGGCAGTTAATACATTCCAGATGTATATGAAGGCAATCATAAATACCCATTGTTTACAGAGGCAGTACAGTTTAATGTCATTTTTAGTGCAAATGCACGCTCACATTTCTCTTTAGCTTAAGCATGTCAGGGAAGTCTCTCCTCGAGTTTAAGCAGAAATCCACTGTAGCTGTATTAGTTTGTCTGGACTTGCTAGGGTGCCCGCACTACTTTACAACACTGTACATCATATATAGTCCCACAACAAATTTCCTTTCCACACGCATACACGTATCAGATGGAAAATGGAACAGAATATGTCAGGCAAGAGCAGGATTTGCGCAAATCGGATCTAGCGTTGCGGGACAAATGAGGGAGATGTGTGTTTAAGGGCAGATATGACATTCTAGGTGAGGAGACATTCTTGAAAGATGCATACTTGTAAAAAATCCAGCTGTTCAGGCCAAGAGTTTTTTCCACTACAGTTTCTTTCTTCCAATTCTGGGGCCAAATGAAATAAACAGTTGAGTTCCTTGGATGCTTAACCCTTAATGGTCTGCTTTCCGATTTACACGCGAGCCGTGCAACACAGCAAGATGTCATTTCTAAGAATATCAGCTGAGATGGTTCTGCAGAACCTTTGCATGGAAGGGATGAATAAGTTCACAAGAAAGGGAGAAATGTTCAACTTCCTAAAGCTACCATGCTTATGCCCTCTAAGGATGCACATACCTGAATCAAACAGCACTCTCTCATCATCTCTATCCCGTTATCTCCCATGTTTTCCCCTTGTAACCATAGAAACTGTCTGCCCTTCGAGGATCACGGTGGAAACTCGCAATGAGAAGGGGTTTGACATGCTGCTACACCTGGACTTTGCCAAAAAGGCGAAAAAGACGCAAGGATCTTTTTATGGCACAAAAGCTTATCAGGTGACCCCGAGAGTTGATTTAAGTGAAAGTACAAGGTAAGATTAATTTAAAACCATGATTCTAGGGGACTGGCAGGGGTTATTTTGTTGACAGTTTAGCCTCATGCTACATCTTTCATGTCGTTTGATGTGATTCCTAGGATGCTCTTTCCTGATGGGTTACCCCCTTCCTATGTCTTCGTGGCCACACTGAAGTACAAGGGATCAGTGGTCATGGAGATGTGGGATTTGTGGAGAGTACAGACCCAGGAGGAGAAGCCTCAGATGGCGGTCACCCTGAATGGAATCAACCGTACGGTCATGTTCACCACAACCAGCTTTGCACCGAGTGGCACCCAGACCGTTATCTTCTCAAAAGCGCCGGCCAGGGTACGACCGTGTGGCCTGATCCTGTGCGAGATGCACGGAAAACATTCCAATTACGCAGGAGTCTTTCGTGAGCACGTGTCAGTCTGGTTACCCTCCAGGCATCCATGTGGTCTTGATTAATTGGAGAGCAGAGATTTGGCAAATCGTCAGTGAGAATAAACAAGGTTCTCTCATTTGAGGCATGACATTGAGTGAGCGATTATGGGTTTTTTGGTGCCCTACTAGAGAAGCAGTTCAATGAGAACAAGGCACGGCACAATTCTATAAGAAAACCCTTTGGAGGTCCCTCAGGAGGGACTCCGGACTTTGAGATCCTTCGTTCTTCTACTGGCTCCCAACCTGGCCTGGCCTTTGCGATGGCCTCTTATTGTGCCAGGCCCACATTGTCCAGATTCCACGCGTTCTGACCTGCATATGGATTAAAAATCATTCAGCTTCAGAAAAGGAAAAAATGGACCTTTATAGACCATAAACGAGTCTTTTTCAGTTTCTCATAAATTCTTCTGAATGGGCCATGCCAATCAGGGAAATTGTGCATAGATGGAGACAGACTTCTGGAATCCACTGAAATGGGACTAGTCATTCTGTTAGAGTTCTGTATCATCTATTACTTAAAGTGCGAGTGCAATACATGTTTTACTGTAATAAACTGCTCCTCCTTTGAGCTGATCGAGTAACTTTTATCCAATATACTACTTGCTTCCACTACGACTTTCCAAAACAAGTGAAATAAGTACTGTAGACCTAACTAATGCACCTAAGCAATCGTGATTAATGTTTGAAAGATTTAATGAAATCAAGCTGTTTTTCATAAGTTATTTACCGCCTCTCCTCTTTGGGTGGCAGAAACTGTTCGATGAAATGTGGCATCAGCTCCGCCTGCTTGTCACGGAGCAGGACGTCACGCTCTACGTGGATGACATGGAGATCGAGACGCTGGCACTTGAACCACCAGATGGCATCTTCATTAACGGGAAGACGCAAGTCGGGAAGTATGTCAGCAAAGAAACGACCGTACCGGTAAGCTGGTGTAGATGGCGTCTCTAGGCCTGCACTAGGCCTGCACTAGGCCCGCACTCCTGTCGTTGGCCTGCAGAGGGTCAGAAGGACATTAAATGGCAAGCAGAGCATTTTTAATTCCGGTGAAGTGGCGGCGGCTCTTAAAGACGCTTCTATAGAATAGAATAGAGATCCCAGAAAGGAAATTTTCTTTTCACCTTCCCCATCTTGCTCCCCCTGAGACAGATGAAATCAAGCTTCCCAGCACAGGGTCAGCCAGCACCCCAGGAGCTGAACGTTAGGGGCCTTAGTCAGAGGCACGAGGCCACATGACTCTTCTGCTGAGACTTGAACCGGCAGCCTTCTGGTCAAAGACACAGAGGTTTAACCCACTAAGTCACACATCTAAAACAACATACAATTGAGAAAACTGGGTCAATCAGCCCCTGGAGGAACTGTGCTGCTAAGGGCCATGCTCAGGGGATTCTGAAGCACAGACCTTCAGCTCACGGGCACATTGTCCAAAGCCACTGAGCCTGACAGCAGCCCAATCTGTGCTGACCAGGAATCGAGCAGCTTGGAAGGCAGCGCTGCTAACCGCTGTACCCCCAAGGCATCTGGACATTTAGTTTAAATGACTATACCATGCAAACAGTGCTCGTGCCTTACTGTTCCTTCTCCTTCTGCGTGCCGTGCCCCCCTCCCCCCCCCCCAGCCTTCTGTGGACATACTGGCGCAGGTCACTAGCGGATCTCCTGTTTACCATCATTTTACAGTGCCAGTGAAAGCAGAGGCAGTGTGAACAGCAGCTGTGGGTCACACACATACGATGTGCATGAAACGCATCTGGCCCACACTTGTGCCCTTAGCTAGGGTACGGCGTAATCATGGCGTGCGTTTGAGTGCATGAGAGAGAAGAATCATTTAGCAGTGCTGTAGTAGTGTGGCAGTGTTTTACAGCAGTAAATATCCCAGAAAATGGCACCTATACTTTAAAAAGGAGAAAAGAATAAAGCCAAAATCATGGAGTCTGGAATCCAAGGGAGGATACAGATCTCGATGACCCAAGTTTGAGTTGGTCTGCTGTACAGCGTCTTTGTCAGAAGCAGCTCTTGACATTTATAAAATAAGCATGAGTTTCACGGGGTACTAAATCAGAGCATGCCTTCCACGGGATCCTCTTCAAAATGTTTGCTTCCAATTGTGATCGCTGCAAGCTGCGGTCCATCGTGACTGAGAGTCTCTCTGAACGCTCCCTAAACAGTTTGAGATTCAGAAGCTGAGGATATACTGCGACCCGGAGCAGAACAACAGGGAAACCGCCTGTGAGATCCCCGGAGTGGTGAGTGTGATGAAGCACCAGAGCCTTCGTGCTGAAAACACCAACCCTGCTGCTTTATGGGTAAAACTGGTAGCATCTGCTGTCATTTCAGATTTAGTCAGCAGCCTCACATGGCTTACAAACGTGCTCTGAAGTAGGTAAAGCAGGTACTTCCCTCTCTTTGGGGGTGATCCTCAGAATACAATGCAGAACATGTACATATGGCTTTTTGTTAGCTTATCATACGCACTTATCACTCGCCCTCATCTTCTGCGCCCCGTCTGCATTTTTGGAGCCTTCCTTCGCAGACGCTAATACTCGCTTCATGCATGCTGCGTTTTATTTGATTTTCCAGTCAGACGATAACTCCGAGAGGACGGTGTGGGGCCAGACGCTGGCTTGGCTTCGCTAATCCTTTCACCATTAACGTGTAGCGCCAGGCAGATCTTGCTGGTTTAATTGCGAGGCCGACACGCGTGACTGCAGTTTCCGAGAGTGCACGCCGTGCTGGCTGAAGGCGGCCGCTGGGTCAGCCTGCGCATCTGCGCATGCGATTGTGTGCAAGTGAAATGATGCCTGACAGGATTTCACTCCTCTCGTTTCCAGGATGGAGAGGTACGTATATCGAGAGATGGCTTTGCTCGCTTTCAAAGTAGCTTCATTTTCAACAGCAGAGGTAAGGCTGCTTCGCTTTGTGGCCCTGCCAGTCTTTTTATCCACATGTTCCATATTTATGAATTAAAAGGGCTACCTACCTACTGGTTGGGCTACCTGCTTACTAGTTGAGCTATCTACCTATTAGTTGGGCTACTAGTTACTGTAAGAAGGGCTCCTGAGGCTGTTTGGCTCTTATTCTTATCGGTTCATTCAATGGTGTCAAAAAATGGTGAAAATGGTTTGGGTTCAGACAGAAATCTGTTTTGGAGTCTGGAGCCTGGAGGTTTGCTCCCTCTGTGCTACTGTGAATTACGGGCTGTCAAATGAGCGGGGGCACCCTCCCCCACCTTTGGCCAGCCTCACCCTCTGACCCCAGTATGCAGAACGTGACTGGGTCCATTAAGGGTACCGGTTCAAAATCGTGGCCTTGGATGCCCCGTGTGACTGTGTGTTTCTCCGGCAGTGTTCCAACGGCCCCCGGGACATCGACCCCACCCCGGAACCATGTACCTGCCCCCCCGGCCCACCCGGGGCTCCAGGCCCGAAGGTCAGTAGGTGGAGGTGCTCCATCGTGATGGAGATACAGGGTGTCTGAAGGACACACCGCTTTGGTCATAACTTTGTAGATTCCATTCAGCCATCCGCATTAAACAAGTGCTAAATGGACGTCCACATACACAGATTCTGTACATATCCCAGGTGTCTGAACATAGACACCTGCATTCAACATCGGTACTAATTGATCCCATTGGGGAAAACAGGGGTTGTGTGGATCATCTCTGGCATCTGGAACAAGGCTCAACTGCAGATGCTTCATATAAGAAGCAGGTTTTACTGCAAAAGTATCATTAAAAATATCATCCTTAAGGTCATGCAATTATGACTACAATTATTCCCCATTTAAGGATACACACCCTTTAAAACACTCCTCTACCAACCTTAGCAAAGGTCACAAGCATTAACTTAAACCTGGGAACGGGCCTCCTTTTCACACTAATGCATTCAGAGGCTAGTGTTCAGTTCATACAGGGGAATAAGCAGGCATTATTCAGTCGGCAGTCACTGTGAACGAGCTTCATTGCCATTTCGAAAATGAGGCATGGCTGCAATGCAGATGGACCTCCCAGTGTGACGCATTCTACAGAGCTGGGCCGTGTTTCACATTAAGTGCCGGCTTTGCTTGGTGGCCCACGTTTCTGTTTTAAAATAGTGCCAATGTTGCCTTGAAGTCTAATGAACTTTTTTAAAGGACCAAAAAGTCCCTGCTAAAAACAGTTCCCACACACACACACACACATACCTACACACACACACACACACACACACACATACACACACACACACACCGCAATGCAAGAAATAAATAATAATGTGTAGCAAAAATGCCTGTGACTGGCTCAGCATTGAGCAGATATTTGCAGTATCTAAATTTAACTGCAAATGTAATTGAAATCGTGAACAATGTGTCCGATTTTGCCTCTATTTTTATTTTGACCGTCTGCTGTTGTGTTTGAAAAAGGGTGAACAGGGACGCCATGGAGAGCCAGGCCAGCCCGGACCTACTGGTGCTGAGGGTAAGCCTGTGAGTACGACACAGTTTAATATCCCAACCCTGATACACAGTATGCACACACACAGCCTGAGGTTAATATAAACATGCTTCCCACCAGTAGCGTGAACTCAGAACAACCCTGCACCTTTTTGCAGGAAGTGCGTGACATTCCCAGCCAACATGGTCTGCTAGTGGGGTAGACGCCAATATCCCAGCTTACTTGGAAAGTGATGTCATTAGAATGGCCTCCCAGATAGCATTAACAGGAAAACAGAATTCCTCTTTTAACCCCATTCGGTCAAATAGTGGGCCATTTCCAAAAGAGTCGAATATTACTCTACTTTCCATGTAACATGGAGGTTTCCCATATTTTAAGGGCTTGCTCAGCTGGCACTGACGCCATTCTGGGCATCGACCACGGCTTGCCTCAGTCTCTGGCTCCCTGTAGTCGGGTTGGGCTGGTACCATGGGTGTTTAATGACAGAATATGACTGAATATCTTCATTTGTTGTCTTGCCATAATATGATTTCGCTTAAGACCTTTACATATGTCTTTACATAAATGCAAACAAAAACAAGACACACAAACACTGTACAGAAGCAGAAGTATCATTTGAGCTTCAACATGTGCATGAAAATCTGTGCTGGCATTTATACAATGAAGTTTAGCTCATTAACATACTTCAGAGTCAAGAATATTTCAATATTTCCCTGTATCCATTGTGAAGTCTCTGGCTTGCCCCTCTTTGCTTAGTCTGCTTTTGCTGTTTGGCTTGCGGGTTGCCCCTGCACGAGGGCTTACGGTCTGCCAGCCAAACTCCCCAACATGGCAAACATCGTAACTCAAAAACGCTGCAGCTTCCATCTATTCCACACTCTGTGCCCGATTTTGCCATCTTTCTAGAATGGTTAACAACTATAAATTTAATTTAATCAATCCCCCTGCTTTATATTTGATGGTGCTAATTTAACTATTAGCCATGGTAACTTACAACCATTTCCCAAAAACATTCTAGTACAGGCCACTGGATGTTCTGGCCATTGATAAACATGCATGTTTTCAAAATGTATCTGGAAGCTCGTTTAGCTACAAGAATAAGATTTTTCATGAGGTCTGCTTGAAGTCCTGAAGTGCAGAGTATCTGGGTCTTTGATCTATACAGATAGTCATAGTTCAACCCATTAGTGACATCTGCAGGCACAATAATTTGCTTATTTGATCAGCCCATGATGATAACAGGCCACAATTAAACAGTGGAAAAGATGACAGGCTTCAGTCTAACTTGGAGTATTTCAAATTTTGCTTAAATAAATCTACACTGAAGACTTTGAACAAATACTTTACTGTAGCACCACTTGGAAGCAGCGATTTGAGGGACGCTGCTGTTTCGAATCATGTGGTGGATTGAGGGATTTTTCAGGGCCTTAAGTCAGATTAAACGAAAGCTAAATCAGAACATCATCTTTCATAAGAAAATGCCACTGTGGAGTCTGTGTGCAGGACTCAGTGGCTGTTTAATGCTGGATTTACTCAGACTCATTTGTTACCAAAGGACAATCCAAGTGCTAAACACTGCAGTTACTACGCAGCTAAGTAATTGCTAACAACTGTAACTCAAACAGTTTGCTGTTTAGCTACACACTATGTGCAGGCAAAGATGAACACTGTTCAATGGCTGATCCCAAGCTGTTAACATTTCCAGCGTACACACACGTGGCTCTGCTGCTCTCAGCTAAATCAGTGTGACCGTTAGTGGACGACTACATTCCCCGTTAAGCCTATAACCTTATAAAGGCAGATCCCCAACACAGGTGCTCTGGCAAATATTCTCACCAGCAATTCATTTACAAATATTTGAATCTCTCCTCCACAGGGTGTTCCCGGTGTGAGAGGAAATTCAGGCCTGCCGGGCTCACCTGGCATGCAGGTACAGATATACATCTGCTGATTGGTTGTTGAGCAGATCGAGCTCCGCCTCTCTGGCTTGGAGAGACTTACAGAACCTTTCTGCCCCTGGTAGGGTCTGCGTGGTACCGATGGATACAAGGGTGAAAAGGGAGAGCCTGGCGATCGGGTAGGAAGGAAGCCTTCGTCTGGATCGTACTGAATGCGCTCAGCAGTTATTGCGTTGACAAATAGCTGTGCACATGCATGTTTTCTTCTTGTTAATCCTGCTGGTTATTGTGTTTATATGAAGTTCATTAATTGTCTAATGACAATGGCTGTGGAGTGGAGACGGTGTAACGGTTATCTTTCTAATCAGGGTGAGCGAGGTTCTTCGGGTTTTCCTGGGTTACCGGGACTACGAGGTGAAAAGGTAACTAAACACAAGAGCCATACCGCCATGTCTTGTCAAGAGGAACCATAGAGAGTTAAAAAATCTGGAACATCTATAGGAGTGTCTGTCACTCAGTTTGACCTTTTATGCATCAGATCTATGATGACCTCCAAGGGTAAATATTGGCTTGCATTGCAAGTGAGAAACCAAAGTAATTATTTCCTCCTGATGATAAGTTATAGTCCAGGGTGTTTTTGAGTTTTAAAAGCTTTTCAGATCATGGGTGTGAAAATCCCAGGCTGCTTATGCTGTGATATTAGCACCTTCTACTTTTTAACAGGAAGCTAGAGGGCAATGCCTCAGCAAGCATAAATCCCAAACATGAGGCTCCTGTCAGCAGTAAATTACTAGGAATTACACGTAAGCGTTGCAAATAGATATTTAAATGCTTTTCTATGTCTTTAGAGGTAACCCAACACTCAGCTGGATTTAGCAGAAATTCACTGTTTAGAACTGTGGTGCAATTTATGTGAATTTCCTGGGAGATGTTTGAGATCTTACTAATGGCAACCATTTCAGCTTCCTTGTACACCTCATCTCTCACCGTATAAGGGAATTGGTCTTTGAGAATCTGCCATGTCTCTCCCATTTCTGTATTAGGCCTTATCTGAGGACAAGGACAAATATGGACACGGTATTAATTACAGGGTGCAATTGATCTGAAGTAGAGTTTTAAGAGAAGCTGACTATGCTCTTTATGTTTGCCTTCTGTGAAATTTTGTTAAATTGTTCTGTTAAATTGTTACCTTGGCAACGCTGTTTAATTCTTATTTTCTTCGACATTTCAGGGTTCAAGTGGGTCACCAGGATTACAGGGGTTACCTGGCTGGGATGGCAAGGTGGTAAGTACGCTTTTCATATGTAAAAACGATGACCTGCATATTATATTTATCATGGATGCCTTAAAAACATAGCTTGATTTTCAGTAGCGTAATGGACACTATACTATGTGTAATGAATGAGAAAGGAGCTCTGAATTGGTACTGATTCTGTTGTGCCGGTTTCAGGGAGAGAAGGGGAGCATAGGACCTGCGGGACTGCTTGGACTTCCAGGGGCTCCTGTGCGTATGGATTTGCAGAATTTTCTGGGGGCTTGTCGGTAATGAAGATGGGTCGGCACTCATGCCCCCATTGTTTTTCCACTCAGGGACGTCCTGGCCTTGACGGGAAAGATGGGGAGCCAGGCAGTGACGGCCAGAAGGTTCGTATGAAGCCCGATCAGTCCGTCCAACTCAGGAATTAGAGCAGAAGCAGAGCAGGCAGATGAAGAGGCCATGGGCCCGGTGATGAAAATGAGGCGAGGCGGCGAAGGCCGTAGGACCAGAGACGCACATCTGTCGGGTTTCTCCTTACCAGGCAGCATCCAAGCTATAGAAGTATATTCCTGAAATTGGGTCACGTGCAGATTCATGAGCATGTTAGTGTTTCCTCATGCACTGCAGGCTACGATGACTGTTTCACGTGCTTCCCCAACAGCCGTTTCTTATTACCCACAAGGCCGTTCATCACCGCCACGGTGATTCCCTGCATTGTAAATCCTACGTTATACGCCTGATGTTGCATCTCTGAAACATATATTACCCCTTTAATGTCCACATTTGTTCCTCTTCCTCTGAGCTGAGAGAATCTGGAGCAGGGAAAACTAGGGGGTGGGGGGGGGGGCATCTAAGGTTCCTGGTTCCAACTTGTGGGTCCAGCCAGTTGTTCTTAATCATCTCTTCTGGCAGCACCTTCTGAATGCTGAGCCTACGCTAAATGGCTCTGCAGCTTTGCTCCGCAGGGAACAAGCCTCCATCTGCACAGCACACTTGTCTATGATTCAGCAAGTAGCGCAGTTGACTCTGCACATCCCTTGTTCTCCACCAGAGGCAGGTTTATCCTACAGGGTGCTCTCAGGCCACACCCCCACTGTTATATTTTCATTTGAAAACTCCATTCTACACACGCATCTACACAGGCATTTTCACATCGTTTACCAAAGTATTTCCAGCAACACTGAAATGAGTCAAAACATAAATGACGTAGCTATTAGCCTACACTGCGCATGTGAGCATCAACAAAAACAGGAAAGTGTTGCCTGCACAGCATCATTCGTTTACTAGTGATAATGAGTTCTATTGCAGCATAATTATGACAGGTAATTTGTGTAACATGCAAATTAACTGCATACAGGTCAACAACAGGGAAAGCACCACTGACAGCAGCTCCTCCATGTCCATCATGTCGGAATACTATTTACGTCTGCATATGGCAAAAAATGTATTCGTTATAAAAAAATGTTCATATTGGTCAATATCGATGGTTATTAATAAATGTCAGGTCATTATTTCTCTCCAGTTTAAAGGATGATTATTGTGACGACTTCGATCTAGGGAAGAGACAGACCCCGAAATGCAGGAAAAGGTTTATTAAATTGGACACAGCCAAAAACAACCAAATCCGAAGGGTAGTTTGGTCGTTCGCAAGAGGTTCAAAGTCCTACAGAGAGAGATGGGACAATGAGACGAAGGGATGGAACGGATGAGGCAGGTAGGATGGGAAGGCAGGGCAGGTAAAGCAGGCAGGACCAGGCAGGAAGGCAGAGACGACCGGGGAAGTGGGGCAGGCGAGACGGCAGGGCACGAAGAGGCAGGCAGGGCAGGCAGGGAAGACACGAAACAAACAAAAAGAAATGCTCAGTAATGGTCATAATATGGCAACAATACTTCGCAATTGCTGTTTGGCTGGTCTTGCTTTAAGTATTGTGGTAGAGAACGAGGTGATTGCTAGCCGCGGTGCTGCCCCGCCCCTGTGGGCATGAAAAATTGTACTGCTGTGTTAAAATTAACAAGCCTGTTGGTTAATCGTACTCTTTCTCATTAGAGTGTAACAAACACTTGCCAAACCGTAATGATGGCCAAAATGACGCTTCCAAAAGAACTTGCTATATTTTCTGACTAGATCAAGCTCCCTGTTCAAAAAAAGGCTCAAAGGGCCCAAAAGGAAACCGAAAGCACTACATTTACTAAACAATATTTCGCATTTCACAAGTCAGAGATAGAAGATCTTAAAAAAACGCAGCTGTACGGAGCCCCTGAAGTCCCATAAGGTGAATTTTTTATCTTGTGTGCACAAGAGAAAGCGACCTCATTTTGGGATGCAAAGTCTGTGGCCAGTGATATGTTTTATCTTAAGTTATATTGAAGTTTATCGAGCATTTGGCAGATCGATATCGAGGGGAAATTATATTACAATAATTATCGTTATCGTTTAATGCTCAGCCCTACTTCTGCATAGCATGACCAGGTTACCAATCAGACAATCAGAGGGTATAACTGGTGGGATCTGCGAAGGTCCACATAATGAGTGGGTACCATTTAGGGCTCTTTTAGGGTTTTTATTTTCAATAGTCTCAATTTTCACTCATACACACTGAAACTCTAAAACTGAGTTTTCAGAAGAATATGGCTCTGAAGACTGTTTTCAAAAGGATCAGTTTTTGGGTTTTGAAAAGTGCGGGCTAATGTGGATGAAAGATGGGGACTAATGTCTTCCTTTTTAAATGAAAACATAGCATTGTGGATGTAACTTCAAGCTAAACCATATGCGACACCTTCCAGAGACTTCAGAGGTATAATTTTGTTCCTGGCGAGGATATCTACCATAGACCTAGAAGCCAGCCAACATGAATTTTCATAACATGCTTTAACTCCCTGATGTAGTATCTGTAAAGCTCTGAGATGCAACAGCATCTCCTGATTTTAAAACCACTAAGTTCTAAATCTGCACTAGAGATACTAACAGTACTGACAGCTGAGCGAAATTTGAAAAGCCTGTAGATAATGTTGTTGTTCTGATGATGTTCTTTGACACATCTCCTTAGGGAGGAGCTGGAAAGCCTGGCCTCCCTGGCACTGACGGACGAGAGGGACACCCAGTAAGTCTGATTTTTGTTTGTTTTCGTGGTCCACCTCTCAGGAGGTGAGAGTCACTTAGATGAGTCTTCTGCCAAGCAGTGGGTGTAACTTCAGAGTCGTGAAGGCTTCATCTCATAGCTTCTGCTTATGGGATGAGAAGACGCTACATTGTCAGTTGAATATTGCGTCGGCAAGGCAGTTCGGACTGAACATGCTCATTATTAGAGATTGAGCTTTTAATTCCTTCCAAGGATATTAACATTTAGTCTTTGCACCATGTTTGCATGTTCCACTACAATCCCCTTAAGACCAAAAGCTCACAGATGTGCCAAACATCTGCACCAGTTTACTGTGAGAAAATGATGAGCTCTGCTTTCAAGGTAATCTCACTGAATGCGCTCTACAGACACTAACAGTCTTTGTTTACGCAGGTGTATTTTAGCAAACACACAATGGCGTTACCGTGATGCTTCCATTTGTTTACTCATGACAGCTTCATGCCAGATCCATATTTTCCTATTATCTATAAAAGACATCTAAAATAACATCTCATCGTCCACCATTGCTGAGTGAGCAGAGATCAGCGATTGTGGTCAGATGCTATTAAAAGGGGGCTTGACCTCATTGACCTCATTGTTTATAGGTAACCCCTTCATCCTTTAGATCCATTCAGATCATTACCTGATTCTTCTAACATTATAGTAACAACATAATATCCAGTTATAACAGTGTAGAAACAAAAATGGGGCCTGAGATATCTGAACATGATTGTGCCGTTTGATCAGTTGGGAGGCCAGAGCCCCAGAATGGAGCAGAAACCAAGCAGACTATCCAGCAATGGGTGTCTGAAGGAGCACAAGTTGTCAGAATAGCTAGTGGGAGGTTAAAGTCAGTTTGAGGCCTGGGGGGGGGGGATGGGTGGTAATATGTTAGCAGACATTCACACCACCATACTAATGTTAATATGTCCTGCACTCTGAATTATTGCTTCATAAAAACACAAGGACCTCCACATGTGTAAATGAGTGTGATCACAGCCTGCTGCTCTCGTGTGCAGCATGCAGCTTCTCGGGCCTGGATACGCCGATTAACGTGTTGTTTGTACTGTCCTTTTAAAAGACGACTGTGGGCTTTTAGGACAGCATGGTGCTTAATGTAATATATAATCATTCCCTGTTCAGTATAGGGGACGCCGGACAGGCAGCTGCACTGAACGTGTCCATGAAGCAGGCCTATCCTGCGTGTGAGAGGGAGGCAGGCAGAGTCCCCCTTGGCACTGTCCCAGGACGTCCTTTTTCCTGTGCTATGTGCGTGTTTTGTCGAACTCAAACTCGCCAATGGACAAACTTTGTTTCCACCATATCCTGTTTTTGGTACATTTAGATGGGATTTTAATTACTATTATTGTGTTGTCTAACTTAAGTTTGTCCAAGGGGATTTCACATTTTGCCCAGTTTTACAGCTGCCTCTTTTACTGGAGCAATGAATCAACGGGGGGCATCGCTCTCGGTGCCGCGAGAACCGGACCCTTGCTGGGCAGTGAGCTGGCAGCTTGCGCTTGATATCCTGGACTATGAGCCCCCTGCTTTGCACCCTCCATTTTGTAGTGTAGTTGGATTAGCACACAGCAGGCGATGATTTACTTGAATGCCGGCCTAGCTTTAAGCACACATAAGCATTCCCTCCCAGCACCAAAGAGGATTTAGAATAACTAGCTACTAGCACCTAGCTAAATGTGAAATACATCCTGACAGCTACAGTGCAGCAAACAGATGACCAACAAACTGAGCACTTTATGAAGACCTGCCAAGGCCCAAAGGCCTGCCAAGGCCCACCCAAGCCTAAGACATTGTCTGCAGAGTGACAGAATGAGATGAGAAAGCCCACCAAACGTGAGGTTTCCATTTGACGATCATCCTGATAACGATGCTGTAAAACGGAGAAGCTCCCAGAATCCGGGAGGCATCACTCCTCGGAGATGTGCTGCTTGTCCGGCTGCAGGTGGTTCAGGCTGATCCTCTGTACCACCTCCCAGAAAGCCGGCCGCCTCACACTGCTTTACTGCATCTGAAGGCTCCTGCTGCCTTCCAGTGCTACCGTTGGGGATACATCCAGGCACCCGAATTAGCTCAGTGTTCACCGCCATTCAAGCCACAAATGATCACTGCACTGAATATTAGATAATCACGCTCCTTGTTAAAGAGATGCTGAAGAAGCGTGTTTTGCTAACCAGCTAACTAGCTACCATCTTCTGATTACTGGCTAGCTATTTATGCATTTTGTTTTAATTTAGGGGGGCCCGAAGGGAGTGGGCCACAGAAACAACAAACCGGCCCCAAGGGTGCTGTAAGGTTTCCTTGCACTGATGAAACACAAAAGAAGTTGAGGAGATATGCTGTGAAGCAAATCTAACAGCAAGCGGTTACCGTAGTAACGTACATATACTGTAGGTTTCATTTTTGAAACCTTGTCGGTTTTATAGCCTTGGGAGGATGTGGCTATTCTGCCGTCGGACAGACGCTTCTGGGCTGGACTCACAGACTCATTCTGTTCTCACTGTGGATAAAATAAATATGGTATTCGCACTGCAGCAGTTAACCGTTTGAGATTTGATTGGACTAAAGGAGGGAAAGTAAACAGAAGTATCCAATTAGGACAGGGAACTCGTCATCCAAGAAGGGAGAACATATGTAAGTAAATCCTTTTAGACGGGAATGTTTTAACAGGCCTCATGTAGGTACAATACATACTGCATTTCAAAGAGGAAGCACAGCACGTTGGGAGTACCTATAAACATTTAAAAATGACACATTTGGCAAATTACAGCTAACCCCTACTATAATTTATAACTAACCATAATGTTCACAGGAAAACAGATGTTGTGCCATCATAAATTACCAAAGATAGTTCTGAAAAATAGATTTTTCAGTATCACTTTTTGTCTAGTTCTGGCTTGAAAGCTTGAAAACATTTAATAAAGCACCTCGTAGTGATGGTCTGGACATGGAAGTCTGTCTCTTAAAAGTTATGTTCAAAAGGACAAAGTCTGATCTTACATCTACATATTTTTTTAATAATGTCACGTATATGGAAACACTCTCGCTGTTATTCTGTGCATACTGCACACCCCAGCACAGAACCATAATAACTAAGTCAATGTGTGTAAATTTTTATGCAAATTGACTAATTCAATTCAGCTTCCAGCAGCATTTCGCATAAACAATGCTTGTTTGTGCAGTTTATTCAGGAGCTTCCCAGGGATCTGAGTCACCCAGAATATTGTACAATGTTGACATACTCCATGCAAGTCGCCGTCAATCATGACCTGTTTATGCATGATAGTCAGCAGGTCTTTTATACCACAGCGTATAAATTTCAAAAAACAAAATATCATCATCTAAAGTGCTGCCAATATATTATGGAATGTTATTTTCTTATGCGCACTTTCCAGCTGAGTAACTTTTAAGAAGCATTAGCCATTAGCGATGGCTAGCTCATAAATCACATCACTATATAAAGCCAGTTGACCGTGAACCGTTCCCCTGCATCTTACTTGACGTTTCCAATTGGTGGAAACTGGCAGATGTCCTGAAGTGTGACGGGGCTCTGGGCTTCTAAAGGAACATCACTGCTGTTAGGCCATCATTTGAAGGAAATATTCCAGAAAAATGGTCAATGCGCTTTACGATGGTCTTGTATGTGGTATGATCCCTGTTTTATATGTGTAATAGGTGTGACTAGTTCAAGCATGGGGATGCTCTGCCTATAGTACTGGTACAGCACAGTACTCAGCTGGCAGTGCAGTGCTCAGTATGGGGCACAGTACAGCACTCAGCATGTGTCACAATTACTTTGCTCAGCTTGCAGCTCAGTTACGGTGCTCAGCTTGCAGTGCAGTACTCAGTGTGCAGGGCTCTGTATGCAGTAGAGTGCTCAGCAAGCGGCACAGTACTCAGTATGCAGGGCTCAGTTTGCAGTACAGTAGAGTGCTCAGCAAGCGGCACAGTACTCAGTATGCAGGGCTCAGTTTGCAGTACAGTAGAGTGCTCAGCAAGC